>OX465088.1:79325412-79925412 GCA_949987675.1 Chymomyza fuscimana
CCACTTTTTCAACTTTGGAAGAAAATATTTTATATTACATATTTTTACATTTTTTCAATTTAACATAAATGGTTTTGTTATCAATTTATTTACCTAGTCTATAAAGTTTACGTCCGCCTTTATCCACCTTTGGCTGTAAAGCCACTAGAAGTGCAGAAACCAAACTGCAAAAAATGCTACCGCAGGTAGAAGAAGAAGAACACGTAGTAGATGTGTCTACTAAATTAAGAGATGTTTGCTTATATTTGTATTTGACAATGAAAAAGCACCTACCTGTGACATTTCAAAAAAGGTAGATTAATTATTATTAAGACAGATTCAAATTTTTTGCATGTTTAGGTAGTTGAACTGAAATCATACGGATAGGGATGTAACCTTTCCCTTTATAATGTTAGGTATCAACTAAAAACATTTAATGCAACTACTTTTTTACCTGTTAGGCTTGTGGATATAGGGCTAAACTCAGTATATATTTGCCTGAATATTTCTGAAATATCATAGTCTGGTTTTGACTTTACAAGATCACGCATTGCAGTGAAAGTATGGAAAAATATCCAGGAAAAAATTGACTCCCACGCTTCACAAAATTTAGGCACATGGCCAAACTATAATTGAATATCGTTGCCTACCCATTAGGGAGATGTCAGAAGCAGCCCAGGAATCGAGAAACAAGGATTATAAAAAATTCAGAGCTATGAATACATGTAAGAAGGTCTGTTAACAACAGAGGATCAGCAGGTGCTGTTAAATGGCAGGCGAGCATTGCAGTTAGAAAGCTGTTAGCAAGCGAGAGAGTAGATAACATACAGCCGCGCTGAAAGGTCGTCAATATAAAGTCGCGTCGACCTAATTGATTAAAAGCTGCAAGATAAAGCCGTTCTATTTAAAGCCGTTCTAGTAAAAGCTGTAACATTTTTATATCATTAAACATATACTTAATATCATGATTATTAAACAAACAAACAATTAAACAACAAATTAAAGATATTAGCAAGCCTAATATCACATACATGTAAAATATCACGATCAAGGGAAAACGAGGATCTTTTTAATATGTTGGCAGCCTCTTCAGATCCACTAGTTGCATCCCTTAGACATGTGAAATCGAATACAGAATTAACAAGTAGTTATTCAAATGAAATGTTAAGTCTTTTAGATATTCCTTCAAATGTAAATGTGGATGATTATTTTACAAAAAACTACCGATAATTATATAATATATTATAATAAAAAAGCATTGTTACATTAAATTTATTGACTGAAATATAAAATTATGAACAAAAATATATCATCAAAATTTCTTCATAAATAAAAAAAAAAAATTTATGTGTATCTACATATTTTTCAATGGGAAATACTGCACAGGCAACAAAATTCAACTTCCACAACATATTGCGCAGCTTTCAGATATTGTATCACCATGTATGAGTACTTATTTTAAAGCTTAAAGATTTTTCTTTCAACTACAGTTTAATTCATAAAAATATCTCAATTGGTTTAGAAAATATGATTTTTGCAACGTTTTTTTGGCTTCCGTGCCACTGTGCGTCGCTTCAAAAACGTCAATTTCCATGCTCACTCCCGTCCGAGCACATTAAGGCCAAAAACCTTCGAAAGGTGCCAAAGAGCTTTCTTCTCGCATTAGCAGGTGCCCGCCAACCCATTTCCAAGCGATTGCATGCGTTGGAAATGATTCAAAAGCAAATCCTCATGACTTGAAGACAATACTTCATAACAGCAACCCAAAGAAAAGAATGTCAGGGGAACGGTCATGCTTCTACCTTGTCAGCTCGGCCGATTATTCACGCTGCGAAGGTTATGTTGAATTTGGTGGAACCACGTCGGAGTTACCTATTAGCTATCGGTTGAAGCCAGTGAAAAAATCACTGTGGAACGGTATGATGCGAGATACAGCATGATAGTGCTTGGCCTCACGTTACCCAAACCAGTTAAAACCTTACTGGAGGTGCTCAAATGCGAAATCCTACCCCACCCGACAGTTTTCCCAGACATTGTGCCATCCGATTATTACTTGCTCTGTTCGATGGCACATGGTCTAGTTGATAAGCAGTTACGCTCATATGAGACACCCAAAGACGGCCTTATTTGCGGATAGCCGCAAAAGATTAGCACTTTTACTGTAACGCTATTTAAGCCGCGTCAAAAAGGTACAACCCAAAGCGATCTTCCGAAATCTTGTGGTTCCACAATAGCAGGACTAGGATGGTGACAGGAGTTGTAACATCACATTGCGCCATAGACCTATTGGCTGAGAGAATGCATGTTCCACACAACGACTATGGTGGAGCTATGCGGATTAGGAGGATATAGAAAGCAACCAAAACATGTTGTTCGACTTCCCTGCAAACGCACCCTGTTTCTGGGAAAACCTCTTTTTGAAGACCTGGGCAGTCTGATATAGCTGCCCTGACTCTTTTTGTCGAATCCTAAAAATAATTCAGCAAGCAGGAAGATTAGGCGGAACTAATCGCGCCCACTGGCTATTTTGCGGCCCCACACCTAGCACTTCTATTCCCCACCTCCTACCATTCCTTTCGCTATAATTCCCCGTTAAATGACATTACAAAGTACGGTGAAGTCTGAGAGTGATTTCGGCCTTGCGCTGAGCAGCCTAACTAACCTTACCTTACCTAAAGATTCAAGTATGAATTTCATCAAACAAAAACTTAGTTGCGCATTCTCATTTTTTGAGAACCTGTCCAAAACTAACTTTCATCTTCTAAGGCCTTGAAAAATCAAGCCTATTTTGAATGCCTTCAGTTGAAGTAAACCCTACTTTTGCATGACTATTCTTCATTGTCTAAAACAAGTGACAAGCCCTGACTCCTTTGGAGTACCCCCCAACTCATAAATACTGAGAAGACATAACATCTGTAATATTACTTATATAAAAGTTAAGAACTTTACACCATGACCGTTCTTCTGTCAATTCTTCCGTGTTGTCTTCTATAATCTCTTTAATTTTGCGTTGGAAAGTGTATTTTAAAATACTGGAGTATTTTTTACAAATGTGTCCAGCGGAAGATAATGATTTTATTGGCTTTTAAAGAAGCATCTGCAAGGGTGGGTCGAGCGGCACGGAGGATTGCATTGCTGTCAAGAGCAACAATGATATCAGCATGGAGATCAACCAGAGAACAACTCTTTCTAATCGATGCTACCTTAGCAGTCAATTGAGAAGTACAGATTTAACGGGATTCATCTATATTCTGACAACTCCCATATTATAATTTCACTTTAGAACGTTATAGCCACCACACTCATCAAAATAGAAACTTACATTTGAGATACTTCCGTGAATAGAAAGTCAAATAGCTCAATGCCAAATCCATAATGATCGGTTGTTATTTTGCTCCCCCTAGAGGTCAGACGACCTCTAAATGTACCAAGTATAATGCGAACCTTAAGTAACAAAAAAAATTCTATTAACAAATTAAATTATAGGAGACAATTTATCGGTCCAATGGATAATACTTTGAACCTTCTTCTAGGACATACCTCATTACGGTTGGAGCATTCCAAAAATTTGATTTAATTCATGTCTATTTATACCTAATGGATTATTTTTTTTGTAATCCCATTGCGATACCTGATGAAATCATCAAACTAGCTCTTTTATCTTTGTTTTCAATTCAAATGGATAAACGTCCTGAACATTTCAGTATAAACTTAGTGGCATGTATCATACTCGTTTCCTTTCACCAGACCTTGTGTATCCCATAGTTACGACGTCTTTAAGGCTTACTTGCTTACTTGTCTCATTCTTCTTTCGTATTTTAAACTGCAATTCATCTTCATAAGGATAAAACTATTTCATGTCCTAGACATAATAGTTTCTGTCAGGGAATCAGCAAAAATAAAACTGTTTACAATGTTCAAAAAACAACAAAAAAAACGACAACTGTTATACAAATAGACAGACAGACAAAAGGACTTACAGAAGGACGAACCAATCATTGATAAAACGATGTGTAAATGCTTGTTGGTTGTAATGTTGGCAAGGATTTGTGCATAAAATAAATATATAGGTAAAATATAAGGTAACAGCGAAAACAAGCAAAGGCAAATGCAAAAACAAAAAAAAAAAAGACAAACACAAAAGCAAACACAAACACAAACAGACAAGGACCCTTTGAAACCCTGCCTACAAAATCAACATAACGGCTGCCAGGCCAACAAGGACTCTCCTTCTCTCTCACTATCACTTTGTTTATTTATGTGTTGGTGTGTGTGTTAGTAAGTCTTTTGCGTAGGTGTGTGTATGTAGTGCTGGTTAATGTTGGTTAGTATTGGTTAGCGTTGATTAATATTGCTCGGTGCTGTTTAAGCTGTGTTTGGAGGAGCAATTTAGTTGAATGTTGTTACAACTACTAAATAATACGAGGACCAAGAAGTCTTATTTACGAGGATATTTCAGTGAGCTATAAGCGGTGAAATGTTTGCTTGCTTTACATAATAATAGGGTTTTCATCATGTAGGAAAAATGCCTAATTAAGTTAATGCGCTTATGTAAATAGCAGTTTGGATATATTAAATCGAAAGATGTGTTGGGAGCATTGGCGATTTTGTTTATAATACTACTATGGAATTTAAAATGTATTTTTATTTCAATAGGGAAAAATGTTTGCGTTATTGTGTTGGTATTTTTCATATTTCCGTTTTTTAGTACTTTTTTTTTATTTTTGCAATTTCTAAATTGCAATAAAAATTAGATGGATTGTATTGTATGAGATTTTCAGTGAACAGGCTCTTATCAAAGACATAAGTACATTAAATGGTATACATTATATTATATATACATTTTTCAAAAATGGAAAATTAAAATTATAAGCCGAAAAGAATTAACTTTTCGATACTTATTTTGCAATATATAAAAAAGTTTATGTATAACTTGTCAAGCGACCGAGGCATTGAGTAAATTGTTTCTAGGACGCTTTAATCTACTTGAATTTTTAATTTATTGATTTTAAACTTGATGTTTTTAGTAATTACTGCCAAATAACATGTATTCGCATTCGCTAATAAAAAAAAAAAATTTTTGCTCAAGCGCACAAAATTTTAAACAAATAGCAATTTTTTTACAAATTCGCTAAAAGCATTCAAGGGTTTTAAAAACATATCTGAAAAATTCAAAATTTCACATGATTACATGGACTCATAAAAAAATATCTGAAATTCTAATTTTCAGTGTTCTTAAAAACAAATTTAAAATATGACCCAAATTCATAAAATAGGATGAAATTAAGATTGATAATTGGATTACATAAGCCAAAAAATCTTATAATCTCTAAATTAATATATTATGTAAATAAAACTAAAATTATAAACATAAAATATCAGATTTAAAAAATGCCGAATATTATTTAGCGTTTGGTTCTAAAATTGTGACTTGACCTCTTTAAATAAAAAAAAAAAAAATTGTATTCCAATTTTCAGATTTGTTAAATTTAAAATTCGTAAAACAAGACCAAACGTTTTAAAAATAGTATTTAAAGCCTTGTATTAAAAAAAAACAACATTTTATTAAATTTCAAGCGAAATAAAATTTTAAACATAAATCACGACCACCATTTATTCAAATACCAGCGGAAATTCTCAAAAAATGGTCAAACATTCTTAATTTAATATTAAAGGGTCCAGCATTTTCAACTCAGGTATTAAATTTAGAATAAATTCGAATTCCGAATTTCGAAGGAAATATGGAAAAACCTTGGTTCAAAGCAACTTATAACTTAAATTTGAAAATTAATTGTTTTTGATATTAATTAAGAGTACTTTTATTCGTTCAAAATACATAATAATTTGTGAACAGCTCAAAAAATAATCTTTTAAAAATTGTTTTAAAACAGCAAGGAGAAATGAGATAATAAATTTTAAAGTAGACCACTTAATTGCACTTTATTTGATTCATAATATTAATAAATAAAGCATGGCTAAGAAGATACATCTATAAATAAATATGTACAGCCAACTTAGGGGAAGTTTAAAAGTAAAGTGGTAACAACAAGTGTTGACACCTTTAACCTACTTCAACCTTTTGTCCTTTGGCCACCCGCAATTCAGAAAGTTGTCACTTAAGAAAACATTAAACATAATTTTTGCTGCACAATTTAAACTAATTAAAGTGTGACTATGTTTTCGCCTACTACGTACTCCTCTCTTTAACTATGTTTCGCTTTTATTCAGCTTTTAACCTTTTCGCTGCCTATATACTTACTATTAGGTACATAGTATAACAACTTGTGTTCTCTGTTTTTCTCTCATATTTCACTTCCCATCAATGGCTACACTTTTCCTTACCCGCTTTTCTATGTTTTCTTCTGCTCTTACAACTTTAATTACATTGCCTTCACTTACAGCGGTGCGCTCTTGTTCTCGACCAAAGCAACTTGCCACTTGCTAGTTGCAACTTGGCTTCTGTCTTAAAGCAGTCGATATTTTCTAATACTACTGAATGCCATAAATATTTTTTCTTTGCCCGTGACAACTTATAATTTCCGCGCCGAAATTTCCCAGCTGTGTCTGACTTTTCTATTTTATTAAAGAGACAAACTACGTTAAAACTTGGCCAACTATTTCTTACTTTTAGCCCAGTTTGTAACCCAAGGCATTCAGGCATTTTCCATGGCGTTGACTGCTCAAGTATTTTCTGATAGTTTTTTTCACTTATTATACTTATAGACTTACTTATATTTTATGATAGAAGTCATGCAGAGCAATGCAGTTGAGCAGTTGAAAGTAAGCTGCTAATATTTGCCACAGCCAAAGCAAAACGAGCATTTCTCAAGCATACTTATAAGCATTTACGAGGGTGGGCTTAAAAAGTTAACTGGCTTGTAAAAAAAAAAGGACTATCTTTTTCGTCTGAATAGAAGAAGAGAAGAGAATTGCCTTTTGGGCCATTATCTTTATTTAGGAATATTTTAGAAATTTTGGAATAATCGGTCGTGCTCCGGAAAACGAAAACGATTAAATTTTGTTCGTTTCACTAGTAAGGAAACTTCTTTGCTTGGGGAGAAAAAAACTTTAGAGAACCTCCTTTTTTACTTTTATTTATTTTTTAACCCAGCGATAACTTTTCAGCCTACCCTCGTATGAGTTGCTAGTAGATTATAATAATGTCTGCACTTCAGTTATATTCGAGTTTGCCTGAACAAGCCGCATGGCTTTGAACAGCTCTTTAATTAGATGTGAATTTTACGTATACGTAATGCGCTTAAAAGCACTCTAAACTATTTATTCTACGTATACGTAATGTGTCTTAAATAAATTTTAAGCTTCTGTCCAATATGATTTAATTTAAACTACCAGTTAATCCAGCTCAGTTGTATCATTAAATAAAACTTTTTGTTACAAATTCGATAGTTTTTGCGACCCAAAGCAATATAAATTAAAAACTTTTAATGGCAGCTGCAATGTGCAAACTTTTAACTTAACTTCCAACTCAAACCCCCTTAAGCTCTGTACTAAACCATTCAATACATAAACAGAAATAAAACAGATGTCCTCTGGGGTATAAGTGCACTTAAACGCAATTGTTTCCATCACTTGTTTATTAATTATAGCAAATATGTTATTGTTTAGAATTTATAATAAACATTTTACACTGTATTTGGTGAAGGGGCAGCGTATTAACAGATTTGTGTAATTTAATATGGAGAAAGAGACCAGAAATTAAGTTCTTTAAACCAGGTCGTAGTTTTCAGATTTGAAAGATGTAGAGCAAAATGCACTAGTTTTAAACCCCCCCTCTCTTATAAAATTCAACTATATTTCACTTTCTTTCTTCGATATACAAGATATGGCTATCATGTTCAATATATAGATACATGTGAGTCTGATTAATAAAAAAACGTTGACTTTTCATAACGAAACCTTCTTTATGATTTCGCTCTAGTCACGTGTATTAAGTAATTATAACAAAAGAAAGTTTTGTTTACTAGCGCAAATTCGATAATAAGTCATTTTAGAGAGATATGGACATTTTCCACGTTTGTGCGACAAATTATGAAACAAAAAATGGAAAAAGGTAAATTAATATTTTTTTTATATTTAAGTAGGAATCAAGTACCACAATATTCAAACAATCGGTCTGTTCGATTAAAAGGTACGAGCAACACTATGCATGGCGTTACGTTACAAAAAATAAAAGTTGGTTTTGAATTGGATGACAAAATCATAGATTTTTACAAATTGGGCAACCCTTTTTAAAGAAATCTTTTTTATGTACGATTTGATTATTGTATTTTTTATATTATTTTTGTTTTATTATATTATTTTTTATATTTTACTGTTAAACAGACATCAGAAATTTAATTTAGCAGATTTCAAATTTCAAAGCCTTTTTGTCATTTCTATTTTTTACTAGCCCTAGTATATGGCGTTACGTTACATGGCATGACGTTACTTAATTTTTAGCCAAATTGGCTAAGTAAAACCAGGAAATTGTATGCATGGTGCTTTAGATTTATAAATTTTGTGAATTTTTTTTTTAAACGGTCTAGCTGGATAAGGAACAATTCTAGTTGACACATACCTAGGTCAAAAAAAAATTTGCACAAAATTTCAGTTTTTAAACTTAACACATTTCGGCTTAAGTTATAAAAACGTTCGTTTCACCCATTATTTAATAAAATAAATAGTATTTATATATAAAATATTATAGTATTTAAAGTTTTTAGCATTTTAGTACAAACAGCTAAGAAATAAGTAAATGATTAAATAAAAACATTGTTGCACCCAATCGATAGATTCATATTTTATATTAAAAGGAAGGGATTAAAGTACTTTTTTTTTTAAATAGTGACTTATTAAAAAAAATTTTATTCATTTAATTATTTTAAAAATGTTCAAAATATTATTATATTAAAAAAAATATTTACCTGGAATTTTTTTTAAATGATGGCTAAAAAAAAATATTTTTTTTAATAATAAGATTAACAATAAATTAGTCCGAAATTATAGCTAAAAAAAATTTTTTAAAGGCCTTTACGCAGCATGCAAAAATTTCGCACGGAATGACAAAACTTCATATTAAAAAAAATAGTGGAATTTTTAATTTAATTTATTTTAGTCAAGATTAAAAGTGAAGAGGTTCAAAATTATTCAGTATTGATTCACATTCAAAATAAAAAAAAATGTTTTTTTTTAATTAACATTTTTAGAACATGTGTTTACCTATGAATTGATCTAATTAATAATTAATAGACCCTTTCAAATAAATATTGATGCGAAAAAATATTTAATCAAAAATTGCCAGCGCGTAAACTTAATTGGCACATAAATATAAAAAAATAAAAAAATATATAAAATAAAATTAAATTAAATTAAATATATATATATATATGCAAGAATTCTGAATTTAACATATAGGCAAAAACACCAAAAATTCTAGTTTGCGAAATATAAATTATATATTTATTTATATATAAAATATAAATATATTTTATAAATAAATTTCAATTAACAAAAGTGATCCTAGAATAAAATCAAAATTCGGTGTTTGATTAGCTCCTATACAAAACGAATTTAAAGCATTTGCAAGTCTTCAGTAGCTCTGAGACATTCGGCATCCACTCTTTTCCATTCGCTTTAATACATCTGCGGATTCATAGTTTTTTTTTAAATCAAAAGACCTTAACGGATATTTGCATTAATTTTGGTGGTTAAAAAGTAATTTTTTTTATCACCGAAGTAAATTTTTATCAACAGGATAGGAAGTATCTATAAAAAATGTATTTATTATCATAAAATAAATTTTCGGAATCTACCAACCTTAAAAAAAATGTGCTTATGAGGCACGAAACTTTTAACTTGATTATCGTCGATTTGATAATAAAGAGCCAGTTTTAGTTCAGCTAAAAGCACTTTTTTCAGTTCTCTTAAAAATTTATTTCACAGTTCTAATTACAACCATTATTATTAAACAAATTGATTGTATTTATATATGATTTATTGTTACTTTAAATGAATTGCCACAAATCGCGATAAGCAAAAGTTTTGCTACACTTTAATTTCATCTTGCAAACAAACTAAGCCAAACTATGTATTATAAACGCTCAACCCCACCATTTCAAAGTTTATGGAAGCCCCTTCGCTCCTGCTTTCATATTTTTCAATTTTCCTTTGGAGCAAAGAAAAAGGCGCCTTAGTTTTTGAAGTAAACATGCCCGGCTACACATGCCACGGCAAGCTGCAGCCACCAGAAACGTTCAACTTGGGGTGAAAAACTTTGATGCGCACGTGGAAAATGAAAGGAAAAACAAAAAAAAATCTTAAGAAAAACAAAAATAAATTTTGAAAAAAAAAAATAGTCGAGTAAGTCTCTCACTTATTTGGCGCCAAAGTTTTGCAATTGCGTCAAAGTTTAAATTTGATATCTTTAATTTTAACGGCGTTGCAATAGACACAGACAATCTGTACATTGTATTATGTACAATTTATGTAGTACATACTATATGTATTTAGTGGCGTAGATATTTTTTTGCCACGTAGGAAATATTGCAAAGTACGAGGGCTGTCCCATTAACTGTTAGTAAATGTTGGCAAAACCAAAATGTTTAAAGGAGAAATACCGTAGTTTGAATTTGATATCATGCAAAAAATTGATACGGTAGTTTTACCTCTAAGGTCTTAATCCAACTAAACTAGAACAATTGGAACCAGAGAAGGTGACGACAGTTCCATGTGCTGGCAAGGACTGCGCTTCTCACGCACCGTGTTCGCCAGGTAAAACCCACTCTGAGTATTTTCTTTCCCAAACTTAAAAAACTAGTTGGGTGGTAGATTTGGCAACAATATAGTGGTGGAGTTGGAGGTTAAAGCTGATATTATGGAGCTTCAAGGTTCTTATTATAAAAAGGGTATCGAAGCTGTTGAACATAGCTAGCGTTGAGAAAGGTCGGCTAATTCTGAGACCACCCTCGTGTACACATATGGGTATTTCCAAAGCAACATCAGTCATGATCGTGAAACCCAAAGTTAACTTCTAATATTAAAAAACGAAAAAAATTCATCAAATTGCGGAGTTTAAAGCTTTCCTGATAACTAAGAATGTAAGATGGCGATAAATCTGGCTACACAGCTAAAAATTCATGCTTTGATCAGATTTACCCATTTTTAAGTGCATCTTAATTTATAATTTTTTGTATTATCATTATTTTTAGAGTACGCGTCAATTTTCAAAAAAAAAACGCTAATACAACATTTTTGGAGAAAATTTGACTAACGTTACGCCATGTAACGTCCCAATAATTGTGACTAATAAAAAAAATGCAAAATCAAAGCATAGAAATTAGAAAAAGTTTTATACCCAAAAACAAACAAAAATTTGCGATTTTGTAATCAAATTGTTACTCAGATATAGAAAAAAAAAAATAAATTTTTTTTTTTCCATGTCATATTTTGTCGTACAAACATCACGCCGAAATGAAAAATGTCCCTATTTTACAAAATTATCGAACTGCCTACTTAACAAGTCTTCTTTAATCGTACCAGCTCTTTGTCATGTTTAATTGGCAAAATTTTTTTGTATTAAAAAATAAAATGTAATAAAAAAGCAGCATTTAAAATAATTTTTTTTAAAGCAAAACAATTAATCTTTTCAAAAACTTTGTTTCGACGCTTTTCACAGCGTTTTTTGTATAACGGTATGCATAGTATTGATTTTTTGGAAAAATTTCTTTATTCTACGCATAGTGAGCGGTTTTGTGCTCAGGATGTCTACCAAATTAAAAAACATTTTTTGATAAAAAAAATTTTTTTTCGTAAACTGATGTACTCTTGTAAGTTAGTGAAAAAAACATAACACAACATTTTCATAGACTCTCTAAGCCCCCCATAGATATCTATGCCACTGTACATAAATTCTTGTATCTACGCGTACATAGTAAATAATTAATATTCTGTCCACAAGTTTTTTCGACCATACCTATGAAAAGTTTTGACTTTTGTGCAACTTTAGATTTGTTGCAAACAACAAATGCCAAAAAATTCAATTAAACAACCAACTCAAGCGATTTTGAATTTAGAACCAAAAAGAATGTCTACCGTAGTTTGTACACGACTCCATTTTGTATGCAAAAATAAATTAAATTTACCGTAATTTCTCTTGCATATCCGTCGGTCATGTTTTCTATGTTGCAAAATATTGAAATTGAATTCACTTCCATGGAGAAATATGTTGCAACTATTTCTATTGCTGACTCTCTGTCGCTCTACGTGCACTCTGCACCCCCTTCTTTATCTATTGCTTTTTGTTGCACTTGAATGCTGCGTCTGGAAATTTATTGTTTGGCCCATATACAGAATAAACTTATTGTCCGACCTACCCATAGTTTATGCCCATTCCAACTGTCCAAGTTGAAGTGAGGACCAAAAGCCACAAAAGCCAGGACAAATGTTTATCGCATGTATGTATGTACCAAACAATTAAATTACATATATGTATTATGCATATGTATATATACTATATATATATATATTTTAATGGTTGGCCTGAACTGCACTTTATTTGAAAGAAACGAAAAATTGAAATGTCACAAAGAAATTTGCTTTGATATAACATATATGTGCATTTATTGGCTTTCTAGAGAACTAAAAATTAAATACATTTTTTTATACGTAGGGAAGCTTAAATATCCAATTAAATTTATGTGGCCTCTGACAGTCGAGATTGTATTTTAAAAATCGGTCTTGGTGTTTCAACTTATTGAAATTTAAAGCTGATTTAATGCATTTTTTTATTCATAAATTCCTTTCCCCTTTGTGCTAAAATACATTTTACCAAAAAATGACTTTTTTACGAAAAAATCTTTTTTTTTATATCTTATAGAAATTTCCTTCTTTCACGAACAAGATTTTAAGACTAAAAGGTAGCCTACAAAAAATTAAATCAATAGGTCCTATGATTCTCAAGAAACCTTGCTCAGCGTAACCTTACTTTTTATGATTTTTCGAAATATTCGCATTTAAAGTAATAATATGGAAGACAGTTTCCTGAGGTGACGGGCTGTTAATAACTAAAGGTTCTAGACTCAGACCTTTTCTAAATTTTAATGAGAAATTATCAAGATTCTGTACTTCAGGAAAGGCCAAAATTACATTTTCAATTTTTAGAACAACACCAATTGAATTTCCAAATTGGAATCCACGCAGCTGGTGTCTTCTATAGTTTTTGGCCTTAATGGGCATAAATAAATCAAATTAATTAAACTTATCGATTTAATAAAGTAAAACGATATCAGATGACGATAACAATTTCAACGTTACCTAAGCCAATACGATGCACTACTTGGATGTTTACCGATCAATCGGTTGCATTCGATATCATCGTATATGGGTTCGTTGTATAAGATTTTGTATACTTTTAATTTTTCGATAAACAACCAAATTGTACAACCAGTCGCATCGTGAATGCCTTGCGTGTGAGATAATGGTTAGATATTATACATGTTAGTTCGAGAAGAAATGTTGATACTTATTTATAATATTTTTTTAATGTCGAACTCTCTTACCCAATCTATACATGATGCGACTGGAACAACTAGGCTGTTTATCGAGCTGGTTGTACAACCGATTTTATCGTGTGAAAAATTAAATTTAATCAAATTACATTTTTACATTTTTTACATCGTGTACGGCGTAGGTACAACAATACCTAAATTCAATGAACAAAATTTTGCTAGAGGGTTTTCAGAGCAATCTACTATTATACATATATGGGCGTGCTCCGGAATCAGAAAAATTCAATCCGAACAATTTTATTCGGATTCGGTTTTGCGTGCTCCGGAATCAGAATTTTTTGTCGATAATTTCCTTTTTTATTCTCGATAAATGTGTAAATTTCCCTCATTTTTTTAGATAAATTGACATATGGTGTGGTGTAACCAGCTGACTGCCTTTTGTTAAGAATTTGTAAACATTGCAAAAATCTAAAGATAAAAGAAGGCGTAAAAAAATGAAAGAATCATGTCCTATATATTGTAATGTTTATTTGTATATTTTTTAGCATTAAATTCTTTTGGTTAAGTATGCACCTACATTGTGTTTCTTGGCGCGAAATGTTTTTTGTTTGATACAAAACAGCTGACAAGGCTGCCGCAGTTTTGCACCTTTTTATTAGTACATGTTGTTTAGATTTAATTTTCATTAATATATTGCTAGTTCTTTATTATTTCATTTTTTTTAAATAAAATTACACAAAAATATTAATTTAGCAACAATGTTTATTATATTTAAACACGATTTATTTTTGTTACAAGGGGAATTTTGCATGTTTGATACACACACATGCACAAGCAAAACGAAAATTCGGTTTGGCTTGCATATGCTATTTATACCCTGTACCTATAGGTACAAAGGGTATACTAGGTTTGTGCAATGTATGTAACGGACAGAAGGAGGCGTGGCAGACCCCAAGTCCTTTATACCAAAATGCTTATCATAACCTCGGGTAGCGACTGAGCCATGTCCGTCCGTCCGTCCGTCCGTCCGTCCGTCCGTCCGTCCGTATGAACGCCTAGATCTCAGAGACTATAAGAGCTAGAGACACGAAACTTTACCAGCTGGTGCGCATATTTCCTAAGCAGATGAAGTTTGTTGAATCATGTCAATATCTTCCCCCGTTCCCCCGCAGTAGAGTTTCGCGGTTTTTAGCCACACCGTTAAGTATTTTCACCTGAAATTAAACAGAGCGATGCGTTGTAGCTACTTGCATCTATGTGTAAAAAATGAACAAAATTGGACAAATACAACAGAAGTTATAGTCAAAAATGTGCAAATTTCACCTCCCCTTGCCTATAAACTGCGTCAATATTTGACTCTACGCAATTATGGCTACAACTGACCTAGAATCACAATTTTTGGTAAGCTCATTCATGTGGCTCTAATGAACAAATCCACATCCAAATTTTATCGATGCGGTCCCCCCACCCCCCGCAATCCATTTACCGTTTTTTCTCCCACACCCCTTAACATACCAACTTGAAACTTACCCCGTATACTTTTAATAAATTCTTTGTTGTAACGTTCGAGTTTCATCAAAATGGGTAAAAATTTAGGGAACTTATAGGTATAAATATCGATTTTCACCAAAAAAAATAAATTCCAATTGGAAAGTTCTTAGATGGAATATGCAGGAAAAATTTTTTTGACACAAAAGGTACAGGGTATTCCACTGTCGGGCACCGCCTCGACTGTACCACATTTTTTTGGGTTGTGTCAGGAAAAAAATGATTAAAAATAGTTAGCAGCTAATATGAAATTAAAGTTGGCATAATTAGAATCTAAGAATATCACAGAAATTATAAAAATTATTTCTGAATAAAATTTGTGCTTTTTTAATACTATTTTGACGATTCGTTTTAATTCCACTTGCAACAAAGGAGTTTCAAAGCACATAAAACATTCGGATTGGTGGAAATGGGAGCACCAAACATTCGGTTTCAAAACGAATCCGCATAAATTATTCGGATTCGTATCCCGGAGCACGGCTAATTATTTTAAATGTTTTTCTTCAGTATTACTGAAATCGCTCTTAATCAGCTGTTAAATCGACAAAAGTGTATTAAGGTGTCAAATATTTCTTTCACACTAGTTTTCATGGACCATTTCATAGCTAAAATATTGTCTGACGGATAAAAAGGGTTTTTATCTTAAATCCAAATTATCTCTCTGAATACCCCACATTTTATTTGATATATTATTAGATACAGGTCTTTAATAAAATCATTTTTAGTACTTAAGTGTGTATACCTCGGAAGTTGGAAAAGCTAAAGCAAAAATTTTTTACAGTTTTGAATAACTGGCATCGCCAAAAACATTACAAAAAAAAAAATGCAAATATGTATGAGTATATTAGAATTAGTATATAAAAAAAAGTTAAAATGCCTTTCGCCGAAAATAAGTGATTTTTTAGGTGGATCTCTTCGATTTTATTAATAATTTGCTGATACATTTTTGCAGGCGCTTCTTTTACAAAGCATATCTCCTAAGCGAATAAAGATATATGAACAAACTTTTTCTTTCAATCAAAGTTAAAATATTTATATTAATAAATTTCAAAGAACGAGTAAAATTTTATTTGCAAAAACCCGATTTTCGTGGCCTTTGCATTTGAATATCTTGAGACGTGGTACTGATATTACTTTCAAAGCCTTTTATAAAGAGTCAAAATCGACTTTCATTCGAAGCTTGAAGATATTAGCTTTCTATACCAAGGAGTTTTGCTTATTGTTATTAGTAACTGTAGAATAACTTCCACATTAATAGGAGCTACCGATTTTTTGTGGTTTTTTAGCAGTTACCTACCTTTTTATTTTTGAGAGAATTAAAAAAAAAGATGGCGTACGTTAAAGTCGGGCGCGGACGACTTTGGGATACCCTGTACCACTGCTTGCAATAAAATCCAGTAAATTGTTTAAGAACACCAAAAGACATTCGATTACCAAATTAGATTACGATACCTTCATAAACAACCAAAAACAGACGAATTTTTAACCAAAAATGTTTTTTGACCGATCGTTCCTATGGGAGGTATATGGTATAGTCAACCGATTTTGATCAAATTTGCTGCAGTGCTTGGGTACTCTTAAAAACTTCTGAATGCCAAAATTGGTTATAATATATTCACAAACAAACGAAACACAACGAATTTTGTACAAAAAACGATTTTTTGACCGATTGGTCCTATGGGAGCTATATGATATAGTCAACCGATTTTGATCAAATTTGGTACAGTGTTGAAGATCTCTAAAAAACTTCTGAATGCCAAATTTGGTTACAATATCTTTACAAACAAACGAAACACAATGAATTTTGTAGAAAAAAGGTTTTTTTGACCGATTGGTCCTATGGGAGCTATATGATATAGTCAACCGATTTTAATAAAATTTGATACAGTGCTTGGGAACTCTAAAAAACTTTTGAGTGCCAAATTTGGTTACGATATCTTCATAAACAAACGAATTATCCATCTAAAACTTTTGGTTTTTTTCGAGGTCCCCTGAATTACCCCTATGGGAGCTATATAATATAACCCCGATATCAAAAAAATAAAATAAACTTGTCTCCCCTGACATAATAGCGCATCTAATCTAAAAATTTGGTTGCTCTAGGTCTTACCATCTCTGAGATCTAGGCGTTCATACAGACAGACGGACAGACGGTCAGACGGTCAGACGGTCAGACGGACATGGGTATATCGACTTCGCTAGTCACCCTGATCATACTTTAGGTAACTTTGAAGGGTCTCCGACGTCTCCTTCTGTATGTTACATACATTTTCGGCTTGCACAAACTTAATATACCCTTTGTACCATACGGTACAGGGTATAATCATTGCTAAGAAATGTTTAAAAAAAATATTTTTTTAATTTTTTGTTCAAATATCTTTGTTCCCTTGGGAGATATGGCTTTTCGAAGAAACGCATAAAAAGAACATCTAAATATTAATTTCTTGATAACCTGATAAATAAACGGAACTTAAAAAAAAAAAATCGTGGGTCGACGTAAAAAGTGACACGCTTCATTTATTTTCGCCGCTTTATATTGGAGATTACTATTAACATTTTTATTACAATATCAGTGTGGCCCAACCATCTTAATTTTCGAAGCCGTATTTGCTGTACAATTGGTGTCTGCATAGTAGCACGACATAATCTTTCATTCGAGATGACCATAACCGCAAGATGGACCGGAGACACCTATTACCAAAGCATTATAGTGTTTGAGCTAACGCCATTCTTAAGTGCCAGATTTGACGCAAGAATTGAAAAAGATAATTTTAGTATTTTGCGTTAAGGTCCTGCATCTCCAAATTCGCGTATGACTGCTAAAACTGGCTCAAGCTTTCCAAATGCGTCTGTCGATATCGTTAGTTACTCCTCCAGATGTTGTCACTCTACTGCCAAAATATTCAGATTCGCATACGTCCTCGATCGCTGTTGCATTGACGTAGATTCTTTTAAATTGAAGATGTCTTCAAAAAATCAATATTTTCATACTTAAATTGCTGTAACTCGAAATTAAAATAGTTGGATCTAAAATAAACACGGTTTTAAATTAGTGGCATTGCTTTTATTTGTACTAAGTACTAATAAAAGCCCAACGGAAAAAATTGACTTTATCAACTTTAAATGGCTATATCTCAAAACCTAAATGGATTAGCTCAAAATTAAGAAAAGTTCAAAATATTTTGATTTTCTTGCTCACTAATAAAATATGAGTATTTAGGATAGCATAGACTTACCATTGGTTTTCTTCTAAACAATTTTAAAATTTTGCTATCTTTTTTCTCTCAAATAGCCAGCATTCATAACATCGCAGTCCATTGTTATAACTTTCAAAATGTTAAAAGTAATTTTTCCTTTTTATGGGTTTACTTTTAATAGTCATAACTTACATATCCCTGCAGTGAATCTCTCGAACACGCTCTGACTAAGCTTGTGTGACAAAGCCAATCTTAACGAAATGTCATAAAAAGACCTACCACTTGGCACCCACTCAACAAACAGAATCCCAACTCAGTCACACAGTTCTAATACTCTACTAAAATGCTCTTTTATATGCTCTTTAAAGTATAACTCTTCTCAACTTCTCTCACTTTTTTCTCCCAAACTTTCTTTACATGTTGTACCATGATGACGTCGCTGATGATGATGAACCACGAATGCACAGATTTAAGTGGCTTCATTAAATTACTGGAGCTGCCCAAATACACAACCATTGTAAAGACTTTAAATGCGGGCATTAATGTTGGCCAAGTTGGCGACAATGAGAATGACAGCTGGGATGTTATTGAACCACACCAAGAAATAAAGGCCAATGCTAAAGAGCCAACTCAGCATAGCCGGCTGAAACAGTTGTCAGCAGCGTCTTTATCAGCAGCACCAGGACAACAGCAACAACAACAAAAGGCTCAAAAGTCAGCAGACTTGAAGGGGCGCTCCAATGTGGCCGACTGTCAAATGGCCGAGCAACTGGAGCAGGATTATAAAAACCGAGCGGTCTTATGGCCCTGTCCTCGTATGAAAGTGAGTACACCATTTTATTTGCTCCTCTCTGTCCCTCTCATTGTTACTTGATATCTCTCTGGCTCATTTGGTTTATTCCTTTTACCAAAACAAAGTTGACGCTGTGTGTTGGCCAGCAAAAATCTCTGATGAAATTTTAATGAAGTTGTTTTTAAGTGTTTTGCTGGCCAAGCACAGTGGTCCGAAATGCCATGTTTTTGGCAAGGAAATTTTACAATTATTTAAGGATTTTAAAAAATTTTCGTTAACAACAAGTTTTTGGAAAAATGCCTATAGCATAAAAATATAAGCAAATACACACATAATCAGCCGTGGTCCGGAAAACGAAAAAACAAAACAGAAAAAATTCATTTTGGCTGTGCATGCTATTTTTTGGGTTGAGTCAGAAAAAAAATAACTAAAAATAATAGTCAATAAATATCCAACTTAAAAATGGCATAAATACTACTTTTTTACTACCTACTACGTACTTTTTTAAACCTATTCTGCTGATTCTTTTCAATTCCTCTTGCAACAAAACATTCAGCTTCACACCACATGAAAAACTCGGTTCGGTGAAATTGGGAGCACCAAACATTCGGTTTCAAAACGAATCCGAATAAAATGTTTGGATTCATCATATAAGAAAATATCTATATTTTTTTTTTCTTATTTCTCAATTCATGCCAAAATAAATAATTTTCAACCACTGTGCCATGTGCAAAAAGCAGTCAAACGCGCACATTAAGGAAATCACACGTAGTGCGATATAAAGCATACGCAGCGTGTGCCGACGAAATTTATTTTAAGCAGGCGGTAATTAACAAATGGTTCGCTTGAACTTAAACTAGATATGGCTTTAAAAGGGATTTATTTCAAGAACACTTTGCTTCTTCTTCTGAATGCCTTTAGTTAAGTTGCTCACAATTTGTCAGTTGTTTATTTGATTCCGATTAATTAAAAAACTGTCTTTATTAATACTCTCTATAAAAAACAAAATTTTTGAAATCCGTCCATAATTTTTATACCCTGTACCGTATGGTACAAAGGGTATATTGTGTTTGTGCAAGCCGAAAATGTATGTAACGTACAGAAGGAGAAGTCGGAGACCCCCTAAAGTTACCTAAAGTATGATCAGAGTGACTAGAGAAGTCGATATACCCATGTCCGTCTGTCCGTATGAACGCCTAGATCTCAGAGATGGAGAAGAGCTAGAGCAACCAACCTTTCAGATAAGATCCCTTATTAATCCATAGGAGACAAGTTTATTTTATTTTTTTGATATCGGGACTACATTATATAGCTCCCATAGGGGTGTTTCGGAGGACCTCGAAAAAAACCAAAAGTTTTAGATGGATAATTCGTTTGCTTATGAAGATATCATAACCAAATTTGGCAACCGGAAGTTTTTTAGAAACCCCCAGCACTGTACCAAATTTTATCAAAATCGGTTGACTATATCATATAGGTCCCATAGGATCGATCGGTCGAAAATTTGTTTTTTGTACAAAATTCGTTGTGTTTCGTTTGTTTGTGAAGCTATTGTAACCCAATTTGGCGTTAAGTAGTTTTTTAGAGTTCCCAAGCACTATACCAAATTTGATCAAAATCGGTTGACTATATCATATAGCTCCCATAGGACCAATCGGTCAAAAAATCGTGTTTTGTACAAAATTCGTTGTGTTTCGTTTATTTGTGAACATACCGTAACCACATTTGGCATTAAGAAGTTTTTTAGAGTTCCCAAGCACTGTACCAAATTTGATCAAAATCGGTTGACTATATCATATAGCTCCCATAGGATCGATCGGTCGAAAATTTGTTTTTTGTACAAAATTCGTTGTGAATCGTTTGTTTGTAAAGATATTGTAACCAAATTTGGCATTAAGAAGTTTTTTAGAGTTCCCAAGCACTGTACCAAATTTGATCAAAATCGGTTGACTATATGATATAGCTCCCATAGGGCCAATCGGTCAAAAAAACGTTTTTTGCACAAAATTTGTTGTGTTTCGTTTATTTGGCAAAGAAATATCTTTTGGAGTTTGTAAGCAATATATCGGACTTGATTGCAATTTGGTGGTACAGGGTATCCCAAAGTCGTCCGCGCCCGACTTTAACGTACGCCATCTTTTTTCTTGCAATTTTGGAATTTTGGTGTGGTATTAAAAGAAGTGAAAAAATTCAAAACAAAGATCCCCATTTATTATTAAAAAGTATATTAATTAGTTTAATACTTTTCACACATGCAATATTTATATATAACAAAAAAAAAATGTAATACAAAATAAGTTCGAAAATCCTTAAAAACACTTTTTGAAAAGCTTTTCGAGTGCCGTCGATTAACGACTTAAAATTTTTCTCAAGTTTGTTACCTTTTGCTAGTTTAGAAATTCTTTTTTTTATAGTACTTAACTTCACTCTTTAAAAAGTCAACAAAAATATATAATACTTAATATTAATAAAATTTCTTTTCTGGAATTTTCCTTAAAAAAATAATTATTTCTTAGCGAAAAGAGTTTGGCTTTCTTTTACTATAGAATTCTAAAATATCAGTAATTTTGTGTAAATAGCTATTTTTGGTTTAATTTTTTTTATGCACTTAAAATTTTATAAAAATAAATTCGAATTCTTTTAGATTTATAAATTTTAAGTTTGAGACAAATCAGTTCTATCATCTATAAAAAAATCATACCTTTAAAAGAATTTGTTCGAAATAAAAAAAAAATAATTTATATTTGGCTTACCTTACTTTTCCACAATCGTGCTTAAAATTCACTGAAATTTAATAATTAATATTACCCTGTTACAACATAAAAACAATAAAAATGACAAATTTCTGTGTGGTATCTATTCTTCTGAAAGGTACATATTTTTTTAATCTTCCTACGCAAATTCTCTATATTTATTTACGATATGGCAAAAACTACGAAGAAGGATGAGTTTTTTTAACTGTAGTAGTTCCCATTCTTGATTCCGTTACAATTTTGTTTCTTTTAATTTGCTTTTATTTTACTATTATAGTCTTTTAAGACGGAGTTCAATCCGCATTTTTCATAATCTGAAATTAATATTTCTATTAAAGTAAAAAGAATGATGCTGACGAGTTCGGGAGGTGCTGGGTGTAATATATTGGAATAGCTTGTGGGTGCTCTTATTACTCCCCTTAATCTGAAGACCTTGTAAAGCGACTGCTCAAAGACGGAAGTGGGCACAGAAAAGACCATCTTCTCTGAAGAACTAGCGAATCCGCTTTTATTCTGTCCTCCCAACTGGTCTATTCAGGCTGAGATACACGCAGTTTGACAAGCGGTTAGACTAATAGACAGATATCTATTCATGTCGACAGCCAATCTTCTATCAAGTCGCTGACATCGCACATCAAGAAAAGTAAGCTTATCCGTAACACGGTGGTAGCTCTAAACCGTATCCAATATCACCCAACACCCCTCCGCTGGGTAGCTAAGCACTCTCTAGCAGTTGCTCTTGTGGTTAAGGTTCTAAAAAGATCAGATTTTAAGATACCATATGGGAAATTACAGGGATAGACAGAATTAAGGCACAACGAGAATGGAATACAGCGACCAGTGATCATGACTCCGTAGCACTCTGGCCAAGATATGATTCAAAGCGAACATCCGAGCTCTTGCGATTCCACAAGAACAAGATGAGGGGAGTGACAGGACAACTCAGTAATGGGGCACTTCACAATAGACGATGCGATCAGTACCCGGGAAAACCCTTTTTCGAAGACCTGGAATGTCTGGCAAATCTGTCCATAGTGTGCATGGACCTTTTTATCGAATCCACAAAAAGGTTCAGCAAGGACAGAGATCTAACAGTCCAAGAAGGAAATGATTTCTTGTTCTTTTAGCTGGAGTCTATAAAGTTTTGGCAAAAAATGTTTCGGAGCCAAATTCGTATTAGCACCATCCGCTGGTGTTGTCTTCTAAGTTATTTTTATTGACAAGATCTTGATTATTGACACTTCCATGTACAAAGACATTAAATTCAAATATAAGATTAAAGCAAAGAATTTTTTTGAGTGCGAAATTAGAAAATATGCTTACAAAAAAATCAAAAATACTTAAATCGAACTACTCTTTTTATAGATCTCTTCAATTTTGCTGATACTTTTACCACTTTATAATTTTTAATTTTTTGAGCTTATGATACGATCAAAAGCATTACGGATTCGCCTCTAACAAGCCCTACAGCATTCCTTTTTATTTAATTTTTTTGTTATGGAACTTTATAAATGAAAAGATTTACAATTAAGCTCGAGGCAAAATGCAGTACAGATTTCTAGTGCAACCATCTATGTATTATATAATACCTTTCCTTTTATTATAAAAAGCTTCATCACAAGCAGACAAAACTGTCCTAGACAAGATCTTTTTAAGGGCTTAGAAAAGTGCAACTTTTTAGTCAGCTGCAAGCTTGCTTATATATATTATATATAATTCTTGTATATTATATACCAAAAACATACTTGCACTCTTATGGCCCTAAGGAATTTAGCAAAAACATTTTTCAATTTTCTAACGCCTGCAACACAAAAGTTTATTATCCAAGTCGGCCATATTTATGCTAGGATGTGTGTGTGTGTGTCAGCAGCTGTTTTTATTACAATAAAAATGGAGAGCGGAAATCACAAACACACACATGCACACACAAACATTTAAGTCCAACTCTTTTGCATACAAACTCACTTGTGGGGAACCCAGAACGCCACTTGGGCAGCCTGTCTGTCACATGGTGCACTTGGAGCAGAGCGGGAGCAAGGATTAGAGCAAATATAGTATGCCACAAAATTGCTTGATGGCAGAGGAGTCTTGGTTTGAGTGTATGTGTATGTGTGACGTGTTGCAAGCAATTACTTTTTGCGGGGTTTTAAGCAAAGCTCAGCAAACCAAAACGAACCAAACCGAACCGAACCAAACCTTTAACCCTCTTTTGCCATTACTTTGGCTTTAACACTTGCTGGATGCTACCAGAACTTTTCCAGCCAAGACAGCCAACAGCTATTTGCTCTTAATTTGCTTTGCCAACACTCGCACAGATAAACTTTTATATATAGAACATCATAAATATATGTAGTATATATGTATAAATTGCATAAATTTGCACAAACTTTTTGAAGAAGTGCCAAAAAATTTTCAATGCAAACTAAAGTCATGTTTATGGCACAAAAAATGTTTGCAAGAATTTTTTTTTTGATTTTTTTGATTTTTTGATGTAAAAATTTTAGACAAGTGATTGACAAGAAAAAAAAACAATTTCCAAAGTGTCGAAACTGCGCTTTAGGGCAATCAAAGTCAATCTATGTGTACGTCGAGCAGTCAAGCAAATTATTTAAAACTTATGAAACTCTTAAATTTCTTAGAAAAGCAAAAAGAACGAATAAGTTACGAGCATAGAAATATGAAAGCAATCCAATATTTCTGTAGCCTTTGCTTATTCTTGCTTGAATCATAAAAATTTGCTCTCTACTTACTGAACTACATTAATATTCAACACGAGTTGAGTTCAGAAATGTAAGTATTATACGGGAATTTTGGAGTATGTAAAAATTAATCGGATCGGAGAATCTTGCAAACAACTTTGTCGGGCAAAAGTGATTATCGGTTCGAGCCCCACATTCTCGATTTTGACGAGGTACAGATTTCCTTGTCACTAATGAAATCCCTAAAGACTCCGGTTGGATATCGCTGATTACCAGTATGATCGAGACATACCCCAATTGTCACACACTCTGCATCACAAAGATTAACCGGTTGAAGATTTTTTTCCATTTTAAGTGTGCAAAAAAATTGAGGAACGTAGAAAACTATACAAAATTGATATACGGAAAAAAACGAATTAAAAAGTGACATGCGTAAGTCTATCGAACGTGTTAGAGTCTCAGATAAGGTCTTAGCAATTTTATTATTTATAAATAATATTTATTAAAAGTTTTAAAATTTTTATTTTATTATTTTTGTACGCCGACTGTTTACACTCATTTATCAATGTCAAAAAATTCCAACTCCCATTACGAAAATAAGCATAACTGCCTTAATCATAGATCTAACTCATTTTGTATTTTTGTTCGCATTAGAAGTGACTTTACAGGCATAAAATGGAATTATTTTATTTTTCAGGAAAATATTATAATATATAAGAAGTAAAATAATCAGTCATTTTTTTTTTTTGTTTATTTGTCAACTGGATATATATATCTTTTTGTTTTATTTTTAGATTAATATAACTTTAAACTATTATAAACACTAGTGAAACGTATACCTATACATTAAAAAGTATTCAAATAGTCCACAATGGGCGGTCAAGAATTACAGTATCAATTATAAAAAAAATAATTTAAAACAAACGATTATTAATCGGAATTTAGCAAAAATTATTTAATGATGAATATTTACAAATGTTAAAGTTTTCATAATTGAATAGTTCGATTTAAAAACAGTCCGCTTTACTTATTTTCCGCCATTTCTATTATAATAGTTGGATGATAAAAATTTATACACAAATGTAAAATAAAATCTTTACATACAAATGAAAAATTATTTAATGACCAATAACTCAAGCAAAAAAAAATTAGAGCAAGAGTCCTATAAAACCTGACATATATATTTCGCTAGATGATAAAAACAAAATGGCGGTATTATCTCTACTCCGAATACTGAAACGGATATACCATATATCTTTAAAGGCCGTATTGTTACCTCCAAAAGCTAAAATATCGTCCGTCAAAGCAATAAAAAAAGTGAAAACGTGTTGGCATATAAAAATATCCATAAAATACGAAAAGGAGATAGCGCAAAAGCTGAATGCTTGGCCAGTTTGTTTTAGGACAGCTCAGACTTGGCTAAGGATGGCTTAAAGCAACAAAGGCGAACCAAAGATAAATACTGCAAAAAGTCAAACAAAATAAACAATAAAATTGCAATGCAAATGCAAAGACCGAATAAGCGAGGATATATGTATATGTATATTAGGGTGGGCGCCGCTGCTATCGAGGATTTTTAAACCGTCGATATCAAAACCGCCACCTCCTAAAAAGTTTTCTTTTTACCTGCATATAGCGCCTGTAAAACTTAAAAACGATCCGAATGTATTTGATGGTAAATTTTACAGGCGCTATATACAGTTAAAAAGGAAACTTTTTAGGGGGTGGGGTTAGTAAAATCGTGAGATGTTGCAAAAATGGCCACCCTAATGTATATATATTTCTATATATATAGTATATGTAAACAATTTCCATGCAAATCTGCCAATAGTGCAAAGAACAATCATGATGACGAAGCCTGACATTGAAGATGATGATGAGAATGGAGCTGATGATGATGCAGATGATGATGTTGTTGATGGCTATGGGCGTTTGTATAGAGAATTAAATTCAGTGCAATTGACGCTTGAATGCATGCTTATACACTCGCTTACTCACACAGTCTCTGCCAATTATTATGCAAGCTGCACAGACTGATCCCAACCAAAAAGTACACCCCTCCACACAAGCCGGCAACCAGACAGCTATCCAAACCAACCAACCAACAGCTGTGTCAATATCTCTACTACAGATGCGACCAAGCCAACCAAGTCGGCCCATTGAAGCCTGGCATAATATTTCACATTGTTTAAGTGCTATAATTTCAGATTTTTATGCAAGCTGCCATTGCAGCCGCCATTGACAAACTCCGTCCTCCATTGCATTTAAATCACTCAGGGCGACAGGCGTGTCATTTTGGCAGTCTACAGTGGTGGCACATAAAACGTGTACGCCTCAGCGTAACAGCTACTGCTGTGTTCCAGCTGACTAAACATTTTTGTCAACGTGCTTCAAAAGTTTTTTTTAAAAAACATCCAGCTCCTAGAGCTGCATGTTTATGAGTGTTTTTAGTTATATAAGTTGCCACAGCACGTGTTTGCATTTCGCGCTGAGCTGGCAGATTTTTTTTGGCTAGATGTGTCGTTACTTTTTTATTCTAACTTTTGACTGAGTTTACTAGCTTTAATATAGAGTTTATGCTTGAAAAAAAAACAAAAACATTTTCTTCAGATTATTGTGTTTTTAATTAACAATCTGTATATAGGCCATAATAAGTGAAGCCGGCCAATTTTAAAATCGATCTCTTTGATTATGAGAATTTTTGCAGAGGCACCATAGTCAATATTTATTTTTATTTTATTTTTACCTTTTTTTTAATTTTCTATAATATATCTCTGAAAAATGAATAACTAACTGTAAATTAAGTTAAAATTAAGTTATCAGCTCCGAATTTAACAAAAGGAATACAATTTATTCGTTTTAGCGTGCTCCCAATTCCACATTTTTCGCCTTACTTTTTTCGATAAATACCCACATTTTTATACCCTGTACCGTATGGTACAAAGGGTATATTGTGTTTGTGCAAGCCGAAAATGTATGCAACGTACAGAAGAAGAAGTCGGAGACCCCCCAAAGTTACCTAAAGTATGATCAGAGTGACTAGAGAAGTCGATATACCCATGTCCGTCTGTCCGTCTGACCGTCTGTCCGTATGAACGCCTAGATCTCAGAGATGGTAAGAGCTATAGCAACCAAACTTTCAGATAAGTTCCCTTATTAATCCATAGGAGACAAGTTTATTTTATTTTTTTGATATCGGGACTACATTATATAGCTCCCATAGGGGTGTTTCAGAGGACCTCGAAAAAAAACAAAAGTTTTCGATGGATAATTCGTTTGCTTATGAAGATATCATAACCAAATTTAGCAATCGGAAGTTTTTTAGAAACCCCCAGCACTGTACCAAATTTTATCAAAATTGGTTGACTATATCATATAGCTCCCATAGGACCAATCGGTCAAAAAAATCGTGTTTTGTACAAAATTCGTTGTGTTTCGTTTATTTGTGAACATACCGTAACCACATTTGGCATTAAGAAGTTTTTTAGAGTTCCCAAGCACTGTGCCAAATTTTATCAAAATCGGTTGACTATATCATATAGCTCCCATAGGATCGATCGGTCGAAAAATACGCTTTTTGTACAAAATTCGTTGTGCTTCGTTTGTTTGTGAAGATATTGTAACCAAATTTGGCATTCAGAAGTTTTTTAGAGATCTTCAACACTGTACCAAATTTTATGAAAATCGGTTGACTATATCATATAGCTCCCATAGGGCCGATCGGTCGAAAAAAGGTTTTCGATTAAAAATTCGTCTGTTTTTGGTTGATTATGAAGGTATCATAATCTAATTTGGCAATCAATTGTCTTTCTCAAAGTCGTCCGCGCCCGACTTTAACGTACGCCATCTTTTTTTTAGAGTAACTGAATAGCATATAACAGGGTTTGCAATAATTTTGAGAATCGTGATTAAATTATGGAGTTACGTTGCTTTGGCGGACATTGCAAAATATATATATATATATATCACCATATGGCTGGCTTTAAAAAGTAGTCGAGAAGACGAAAATTTTAAGCCCAAAAACTTTAATTTGTTTTAAAAATTGAAGTAGAGAATGACCCATATATATGTATATATGTTTATAAGTGTTACCCAATTATGAACGCCACTGTCAATTAATAAAACATGATGTTGATATGAAATCCTATGAATTGCAAGCGATTTTTTTTCCTTTCTTCAATAAATATCAATGAAATTGTCGAAATTCTATAAGCCATGTATTTCAAGAGATTGTTAAAATTATCCGCCAGAGTCATTCATGTCCGATTACACAGCCACACAAAAAAAATCGATTTCTGAGTCCGAGTGGCCGACGATATTTAAATTATATGGCTCTAAAAAAATCTTCAATACACCTTGCTTTAGTATAGTATATATATAGACATCCAAACCCATAAATTACTTTTTTTTTGTGCGTATAAATGTTTTTGAAAAAGCCTACTAATTATATTAAATTTGCAGATTTTGCGAAAAACACCAAAAAACATTTTCACTTTTTGAACTTTAAACATTGGGTTTAAACTATGACTTTGATTTTGTCGTAGAAATGTGAGTCTTCGATTGATAGCAAGCAAAGGCCTTAACATTATGTATACTAGAACCATTAAATTTAATACGTGGAAACATGTGAGCCTAATAAAGTATAAGCCGTTGACTTTTCTTAACGTAAATTGATTTGTTAAAGCTGGCTGCAGGGTATCCATTGTCGTTCACTGATTCAAAAGTTTTTTGTTTTTAATTCAACTCATAAATAGCTGCCTGCTATTTATGAGCAATGTTTTTAGTTTCCCACAGACTTTTTTGAAGCGCCACTTTAGTTTTTAGAGCAGTGACCAAAAGTTATTAGCTACTTCCATGCAGCAGGGGCTACCTTCAGTTTAACACTTCAACTATCTATGCTGACATATTTCTGCTCACTGAAGTTGCTTCTATATAATTCACTTTCCCGGAAAATATGGAAATATGTTTACAAAACTGTATTTTTTTTTCCGTGTATTCGTATTATCTATAGGGCTACCAATTTATAAGCCACTGCCACAAACTTACCGCAAAAAAGTTTATACAATATGTAAATGTAATTATGTTTTTGTATTTGTAATTTACACAGCGTCCAAATTTGTTGCTGTTAATTGAATTTTTGTTTTGTTTTGTGCCAGTGACAAGCTTTTTAAAATGCTTTTTATGTGGTTACGCATATAAATTGAATTAATGAATAAATGCATTGACTATTATAGGAAAAACAAACAGAGAGAAAATGTAATTTACACAGAATTTAGAGAGAAAAAAGAAAATTTTTGCTTTAAGGCAAAGCGTAAAGCAAAGCAAAGATATAAAAGCGCCAACTACACTAAAATGAAATGTATATATATGTACGCAGTGAGATACACACACTCACAGATATTAAGAGAAATACACACAGATACAGATACGCTTAGATAGACTACTGCACACGGCAGAGCCATTAAACCGCAGCAAAACTGCAGCAGGCGCCGGTCATTCATTGCGGATCCACAAAACAATGTAGCAGATAAAAGTGTTTTTAATTGACATCACAAAAAAAATGCACACAGATACTCACACAAACGCACACAAAGATACTAACATAAATAGCAAAAGCAATGACAAAATGGCACGCACACTGTTAAGCTCAAGAGTAAAATGGCGACTGCTGCCGCAAAGTATGCTACAAATAAATACACTGAGAGAAATAAACATTGGAGGATAAATTAATCTTTGAATACTTCAAGTGTGTATAATTTAAATTCTATACTGCTTTAATTTTTTGCTTAAGTTTTTTGCAAAGTTCACAAATATTTGTATATTTGTAAGATCATTAAGAAATAAAAATGTTATTATACAATTTCAGATTTCATTAGCCACAATATTCAATTACATTCCAATTTATTTTATTCTGTCACTAATCAACTTATTCTCCTCAAAAATAAGAAGCGCGGCGAGTGTAAAATGTAAAAAACAAATATTTATTGCGATTAATCGTTCGACGGTCCAAATGAGCCCCCATACGTATTCTTGGCTTTGTTCACTGTAACACATACAATTAAGACCAATGTGTTCTATTAGTATTTTAAACAACCTTTCACAATCACAAGACACGTAAAATTAAAATTTCGCACGCTGTGATTAATAACAAATTTTTCTCTACCCAAATGTGTATTCGCGAGAATTTGAGGTCGAGAAATCCGAGAAATCGCCAGCGGGCGTTTTTGTGTATTTTTTTTTTTTATTTTTTCGTAAAACCCGTGTTTTTGTGCAAATTTCGCTTCTTATTTTATATAGATATAATAATATATGTAATATAAATAAATATTGTAATATAGTAATGTTTGAATATATGACCGCTTAATAAAGTTACGTATACGTAATGTAGCCTTATAAAAGGAGACATGACCAGATCTGACAAACAGTTTTTACAACTCTTATGCGTGCTATCATCAAATCCACCAAGTTTCAGCTCTGTACAAGCACATCTTGACATTTTTTAATAAAATATAAATAATATCAATATTAATTTTGAATAATTTGGTCAAAAAAAAAATTTTTTTTTTTGTTTGCAAAAAAAGTTGTGTTCCGCGAATAAAGAAATATTTAATTCTGGAATGCCAAGCTTGGAATATAAGGGAAAGGCTTGTAAGCTAAAACACCATACACATAGGCATCAATGTTAATATACCGTTGGAAAGAGAAAAGAAAGAGCTATAAACCACAATAAGCAAATCATTTGAAATTTATAAAAACAAGCATTTTACAGACAATTTTCAAAAGAGCTTGAAAACGACCACCAAAAAAAAGTCAGTTTGCCCAAATTTTCAGCGATTTTTGCAGGTGTGCCAACTTACAAGCACTTACAAGCCATTCTCTTATATATATATTCTTCGGATTTTTTTTTTAACAAATACAGTTTGATAAAAAAAACTCAAAAATATATCCTTGAAAAAAACAGCTTTATTTCAGTTTTCATCAGCTTAAAAATTTATTTAAAAATATAATTTTTTTTATTTTGAATTAGGTTTTAATTACCTACACTTTTCGCATATACACATATACTATAATTAAATAAAATGTTCCATTAATTTCTCTCCGTGTAAAAGGGGTTCAGCCAAATAGAAGTATAGGGAAGTAGAGGGAAGCACTCACTGCATTGAGCTGGACAAAAACATGACCATAAAACCAAGGAACGCCAACAACAAAGTAAGAACAAAGTAACAAAAACAAATTAAGTGCGATTTTTATGCTGTTGCAATATTAATGTGTTCCGACTGCGAATAATACGCCTACTGCGCACAGTGGTGCTAATAAAGTTCCTTGCGCCGCAAAAGTCAATTTTAAAACTTGCTAATTAAGCCGACTTTTTTACTTTATCGATAGCTAATAGAACAAGATTTTTTGTTATTGTTTTTTTTTTTGAATGACTCTTCAAATTCACGCATTTGGGAACTGTCAATGATTGCATTTGTAGTAACACGTGCGAGAATTTATATTTATATTTATAGAATTTATTTATAGCAACTTCAAATAGTAAGTTTTAAATTTAATAAAAAAAGTAAAATATTCGAACATCGTCTAATTTATGTATTTAATAAAAAATATATTTCTGTGACCTGTGCTTATGTGTGTTAGTGATAGGTACTTGTTTAAAAACCCTCTTCGATATACTGTATTTTCTCATGTACTATAAACTTCTTTAGAGTAAAAGTAATATAAGGCCGGCTCGGTTCGTCTTGATTCTTTGTTTTTTTGTTAGTACTGTCCATCGTGAATGTAAATTATCATATATCAGCTGCCACTTTTTGCCGGTATTCAAATAATTAAGCTTTTTAGGGAACATGTCGGAGGAAAAGTGAGATTACTCAAAGTAAAAAGAATTTAGCTGTTGAAAATTATGTGGTTACTCATATAATTGATAGAAAAAAGTACGGCAAAGATGAACACAAAAAAATTAAATATCAATTGGCGAACTTTACAAAGTAATTACACCAAAAATGGCGAAGTTCTAATGAAAGGAACGTCGTCATATTTTAAAAAAAAATTTTAAAAAAAATTAAAAACTAAATTTATTTTTAAAATTGTATATTTAAAAAAAAAATTAAAAAACACTGAGAAATTAAAAAAAAAATTAACTAAAAATAAAATAAAATTAAAAAAAAAAAATTTAAAAAAAGTTAATATTAAAAAAAAAATTAACAAAGAAATAAAAAAATTTTAAAAATTAGGTGTTATCTATTACTATACAAACAAATTTAGACAGCCGACCTAAGTGCGATCGATTATTAATTTTGCGTCGCCAGGAACTTAGAAATTAGCACCACTGTGCTGCGCCCTAAATCACAGGGACTGGCAAACTGGAGCTACCAACCTAACCCAAAACCAAAGTAACTGCCTGCAGCAATTTCCAAGAAGAAGAACAAGCATTGAGCAGCTTGGGTTGGCATAACCGGCAAAAGTTTAAATTGGCGCGTTTGTTCTGGTCGAGATTGTTGTTGTTGCTGCTTGGCTGAAAATTTGCAAAATACAGACACTCTGATGGCTGTCACATGTTGGCTGGGGGCGGCATATGCATTTCCCTGACAAAAGAAAATCCATATCAGTGGGCTTGGTTGCCCGACATTAAGATGCCCTACAGCCATTTTTAATACGAAGAGCTATTAGCAGCGTTAAGTTTTAAGCTATAATTGTAGAAGTACTCAAATGAAATGGTCTAAGGGTATATGGTAGGTTGTTTTGGAAAACAGGCTCAGGCCGAGATCACCCAGAGACCATGTGTTCCATTGAGATGCCTAATGGAAAAAGAAAGGAATTACAAGAATAGTGGGGAGGGGTGGTCGCTGGTCTAGTACCGCTGATCATCTCCTGACCAAATCTTCCGCCTCCTGTGTGGCCAGCAGAGGTTGATTGAGTGCTACGTACGGGTTAGCATCATTACCGTGTTTTAGATAATCTGTGGTGTGCGATAAAAATGCCTTAATGGCAGCTGGACTGTGGACAAAAAAAAAACCTTCCTTACGTTTCGTCCATCACGGGTTAAAAAGTTTTGAATATGGAATGAAAGCTGCATCGCTAGCTTTTCCGAGAAAACGCCCGCTCCTGTGCCTTCTTCAATCTATGAGCCTTCTGTTTGGATTGCTGGTACTTCCTTATACATAGGAGTTTCTCATTCCAATCTTCTCGTTCCGGAAAGACAATGACGCTAATTGTAAGATGCAATTGTGGAGCAGCAGTCAGTTTCCTCTGTCTCAGAGTATCAAGTAGGATCCAACTGTCGATACTCAATTCCAAGCAGCTGTCAGTTTCAAGCTTGCATAAAATTGAGCATACGCCACGTTAGCCAAAACATAACAGCGTGAAAGCAAATACAATGAAAGTTACGAGTGGTTATTACTGCCGTTGTTGGTGTTGTCGTTGTTGTTGTTGGGTTTTTGTTGTTGTTGGAGTGTGCCACACCCTCACTTGAAAACCCCTTTGGCTTAGTTTCATAATGATCATTGAATTTGAAGTGCCAAACGCGCAGCAATTCAGTTGAAGTTTTCAAACCATTTTTCATTTACCCTAAGCCATATTTCTGTACACTTTTAAGAGAGTGCATTAACTTGTACCAACAACTAAACCATACTTTAATAAGTGCGGACAAAAGCTTCTTCTGCTTTTTTTTTCCTGACAAAATAGCCCACTTAAGAACTTGGGAATTGGGAAAGAACTACCTAAATCTTTATTAAGTTATGACAATGTGTGTATAAGTGGATTGTGAAAAAGTAACCCAAATCACCGTTGACCTTAATTTAAGTTTTTTGCGTTTGCAAATCTCGCTTTTAGATTCACAACGGAGCCCCAAACAATACGTTAAAGTTTTAACCTTAAATATTTTTTGATATATATATTTTTTTTTTTAAACGTTTTTGAGACTTTGTTTATTGTACTATAAAGAATCAGAGTAATAAGTTGAGATTAATAGTTAATAAGATTTTTCGTAGATATCTTAGAAACAATGTACTTAACAAAAGTGAATATTATTAAGAAATCTCGAAGGAATGACATCTTTACTATAAAAACGTATTTTTTTATGATGCTGAAATAATTTTTTTCATTTCTCGCAACCGTCCAAGGTGTCAAAACGGTCCGTTTTTATTCATATTATTATTTTCTTAAGACACAATTTCTCAAGAAATCGCTACCTCTCCGATTCGGATATTGATAAAAATTTAAAATTTCTTTTTTTCAAAATCATAAAAGTCAATATTAAAAGTAAATACGAAATTAAAAAAAAATTTTAATATTTTTTCCGGTTAATTCTTCGCAATATCCAAAACTTTTGCATGCGTAAATAAAAGTAATGCTAAGACTTGGTGTACCTATGTAATAAGAAAGGAAGAAGTTTCTGACAAAGTGCCAGACCACTGTGACCATGCCCAATCCTAACGTCCAAAAAAGCCACACTAAAACTCGGCACATTTTGTATAAAAAGTTTCAAAATGTTCAAATAATTAATTAATAATTCAAATATTATGTATTATATTTATGGGTTTTACATATGTAAAATACCGATTATGTTTTTGAGTTATCGTTAACTGCGTATTTAAATTATAAATTTGTTATATCTCCTAAGCGAATTTTGAGAGTAAGGATCTCTTTGAATTTTAAGAATAAAAAAAAAATTTTGTTAAAAAATGTTTAAAAAAATGTTTAAAAATGTTAAGAAAAATTTGTTTAGTTATAATTTTTTTTTTTGGTATCCTTGACGCATCTGTCCTGTAATATTTTGTTAGCTTTGTGCCTTGTCACTGCTAGAATTTCTTTGGGAAGTCCTGAACTAACTAAATAAAATAGTGAAAGTTTCTTTTCTAAAGTACGTACCTCAACACAAACAAGCAATAAATCTCTCCTTTAATAAGTGTGCTCCAAAGACCGCATTTAGGAAAGGCTCTAACAAATTCATCACTATCAAGGTACTTCAACATTGTCTTCTAGTTTCTTATTTTCTTCCTTTTTTAATGCAGTAGAATGGTAACCTATTTTAAATACTGGTTCTGAAGATTTTACAAAAGATGTTTACTGTTGAGAATTGGATGATGAAGATTAAAAGTACACTGAAAACTTTTAAAAAAAATGAATAGCTCTAAATTAAATTCAGGCTTTATATGCTAGGTATATACTAATTCGACTTCCATCAAAGTTTTATGAATCTTAGTTTTGTTTCTGTAGCCTATATAGTCCGATGTGGTCGGTCTTGGCAACAGTTCATATTGCAACATCCCATATAAGAAAAGTCTGAATCTTCATATTTGCAAATTTACACACAAAAAATTAAGTTTACCGTGGAAACCTCTTTATTATATGAACCTCCTTCGTTTCATTTTTGACAACAACTATATGTTTAACTCAAATATTTTACAACAATAATGATCTAAAATGGCATATAAAGCTATAATTTATAGAGTATCTGAATATCGGCTAGCCAACATAACTTTTTTTAACCCTTTTTATTTTGTTTGTACTTTATTTAAGCCAAACTTCATGCAATATACAGCATTTTGAAACTTGGCTGCAATATTTTAATTTTTCGCGGGTTTTTTTTTAACTAATATTGCCATTGTTTTTGTGGTTTTTGTTGTTGTTGTTGTTTATTAGTGCTGCTTGAATTGTTTAATTCGCCAAATTGAGTTTTAGACTCAACCATTAACCGCTTGAACCACCAACTGTACTGAACATAACTGTATGCTAATATTTATCACTCATACGCCATGTGTGCTGTTGTACAAATTCTGTTCAAATCAAATTTATTGGTGCTATGCACAAACAAGTTAATGAAGATTAATGCAGTCAAGTCCTGACAACAACAACCAAACAAAACATAAAATCAATCGCTTAAACTTCAAATCTGCATAAATGCATATATGCATTAACATTGACTGTTGTCATTTATCTGGCAATTCGAAAGGAAAACAAGTCACGCAAAAGAAGCGCCAGCTTAGTAGGATGCAGTCATTCAAACTGCAGCGTTATTCAGTCAGCGATTTAGTCAGTCAGTAAGTCAATCAGTATGTCAGTCATTCAATCAGATAGTCAGTCAGTCAGCCAGTCAGTCAGCCAGTCAGTAAGCCAGTCAGTCAATCAGATAGTCAGTCACTTCAAGCAGCAGCTAACCACACATACTACACTGAAAAAAATGATCAAGAATATCGCGTTCAAAACCGAGTGTTTTGCGAGATTTAGAAGTAATAAATATGCCAACAATTTTTTCGATATTTAAGAGTACAATTCTTATTATTTTGAGAACCAAATTTAAGAAATTCAGTTTTTGAGATTTTTGCTTTTTTGGAAGGATTGAAAATAGCTTCAAATTTCCTCAAAATATATCTGAATATTTTTCCCGCTGTTTCAGCTGTCATCAACTTTGTAAATGGTCAAATGGAAATTTTTATATTTTAACCCTTTATTTGTCTTTTTCTCCGATTTTGATGCGGTTTTTTTTATTCGCTAGAAAAGTGAAAATAAAAAATACCATATTTTTTCGTTTTTTTTTAATTTTTGATTTTAGCCTTTTTTTAAAAAAAAAGGGTATGTTGCAGATCTGCAACAAATATTCTTAAGGGTTATTTTTACAGACTTTTTGTATCAAATTGGCTGAACACAACTATTTTCATTTTGGTGATATAAAGAAAACTAAATTCCAATTTTTACGTAAAAATTAAATCAAAATTATAAAATTCATGTTTATACTTATAATAAAAAAAAATACTTCCTAAGTATCTTCCAAATTTAATGCTTCGGTATATCCAAGTATACAATCAGTTCAAATGGCAATTATTTCTTTTATTTAAACATAAAGCTGCACCACATTTTTCGCACTCTATTTGGGCGAACCCTTTGCAATTTGGATATTTGCATCGAGTCCTCGTATTTGTCCATACGGGAAAATGACCAAACTGATCCTGGCGTACTAATTGATTCGGCATGTGTTGAGTTGGGCCTCTCTGTTTCTTTTGATCTAATTCATTTTGAAGATTAGAGTTTCGTTTTCCCACTTTAGCTTTTGAGCCAACTTTAGTAAGAGCTTCTGCTATATCAAGACGAAATTCAGCTGAACTAAGAAGTTTACTACTTGAACCATTAGCCTTGTGTACACGTTTGTACAAAAGCCAAGCATTGCTTACGGTCAAATCAAGTAAGTGGTAAAAAACTCTAACTTGCCAGCGTGTGCTCCTTCTTAAAATTTTGTACCTGCCGATTATGCTGTCGATAAGATCAACTCCTCCCATATATTTATTATATTGGGCTACTGAAAATGGACGCTCGATTTCAATATACTCCTTTCTAGCCTTGCTAAATCGACGCGCAGTGTCTTTAGGGAAAATACCAGCATAGTTTGATGCGAGGGATACTATTTTATTGTCAATCCATGAAGTAATTGAAATATCAACCCCATCAACGTCAGCAACATATTCAACAGACGAACAACGTGGACTTTTCTTGAAGTTGCTAATTTCTGGTAATTTATTATTTGGGATTCTGTTTTTTCTTATTGTACCCAAAGCCAGATTCCCATTTACTGCCAAGTATTTTAGAAGGGGTATTGACGTAAAATTATTGTCAAAAAACAGACGGAAATTTTTATGCCTTGGTACTCCTCTTGCCAATCTTACAACACAATTAGACGCCGGGCCAAAATCTGTCTCGTCCGGCAACATCACGTTTTCATTGCTTGTGTCAAACTCGAATTTGTAGCAGAAGCCCGAAGTGCCGCTGAGTACCAAAATCTTGTATCCCCATTTATGAGGTTTATTTGGATTGTACCGCCTCATTATATTCCTGGCTTTGGTAGAGCAAATTTGCTCGTTTACAGACAAAAACTGTTCCATCGGTACTTTTCCGAAATTCTTATTTAATTCTTCCACTATTGGTCGTATTTTGAAAAGCTGATCGTGGCGGGGATCAGAAGGAGGCAAAATGTTATCATTGTTGTTAAAGTGGATGTGACGTCTGATCGTCTCAAATCTTTTCTGCGTCATAACTTTTTGAACAGCGTCCATCCCAATATCCTTGGCCCAGTACGGTGACCCCTTGGGTAACCGTCCGATAGACATATATAAAATAATGCCAATAAACTGGTTCATTTCCAAAGAGGTGAAACTGATATTTGTGTTTGGATCTTTCTGGTTTATGTAAAGATTGCTCTCATTTCGAATATATTCGATTAAGTGCTTTGGGAAGAGATAGAAAAAAAACTGTGTGGGCTGCATAAGTTTCAAAACTTCAGCGGGTAAGTCTGAGCTTGTAAGGAGATGCAACTGATTTTCGGTAAAAATTAAATTGCGCTGCCTCCATAAGAGTTTATGTTTTAGTTCCCTTCTATTAGAAACATTAGTGTTTGAAACCATAGTGTCGTCCATGTCAGTAATCTCAATAACCTCGGTATTTGAACTTGCAGCGTCCAAGCCGCTTGGACCTTCGTCTTGATTTTCAAGTTCTTCATCGTCTCTGGTACTAAAATCTTCCTCTGGGAAGTAATCGCTTTCGTCATCAGCAGAAAAGTCGAGGTCATCTTCGCTTTGTATACTGTCGATAATACCCTCGATTTGTGACCTTGTCAACCTTTTTGCAGACATTATTCCCTAATAAAAATAGCATATGATAAATAACTGATTTATTCTTACCTAAAAAGAACATACAAAAGACCAACACCATTGAAAACAACCAAACAATCATATAACAGAGGCGCTAAACATATAAGCAATAACACATTTTTTTTTAGTCATAAAGGCAATTTGTTGCATCTCTGCAACAAAGCGAAATTCTAAAATTACTTGTATTAGACTACACAAAAACACAAGGACCAGATTAAACATTTTTTAGTATTATAATTACCTTTTGAAATTGGTAAATATTGTTTAATAAATAACTTTGGTTATATTTACATTTTGCATCACAAAACTTCCGACGCGACTTAATTTCACAATTCACGAAATTGGGCGGGCAACCTACCAAATGATTTGGGTAGCACATATGACAGCGTGACCAACCCACAAATATTAAAAAAGAAAGCATTGCAGTTGAATTTAAAATTAAGAGTTGTCCCTTTTTATGATTTAATTCCAAAATAAATGAGTTTTACCGGTATGTTGCAGATATGCAACAAAAACTAATAAAGGGTTAAGTTCGAAAGAAGTTCTTAAAATGTTAGCCCTTGAATCATTAAAAAAGAAACAGGAAGAAAAAGTGCAGTGCTTGTTACTTAGAAATTTTGGGTTTTTAGGGTGCATGGCACTAATTTTGAATGAATGAAGCCAATAATTTAAGCAGAAGCTAGATTTTTTTGCTTTTAATTTGGTTAAATTTCTTTCAAGCAGCTGTTCTGACATAACTGCACTAGCTCAACTTAAATTATAATTTTATAGGTTTAATTCGACAGATAAAGTTAATTAACAATTTACCTATTTTCCATAATATATATATATTTTTTTTTGACTTTATGCTGGCCACCAAGTTTTACAGAGTAAGAATTTATCTTTTCAACTGAAATATTACCATTTGTTTTATAAAATATTATTTTAAAGGAATTATGAATAAAATTGTGTATCACTTCTATTATATTTGGGGTCTTAAAGTGGGTCGCATGAATGGTTCACCCGGGTCCTAGGTTGCCGATACCTCTTCTACAGTAAAAAATTCGAACTTAAATTTATTTTGTCTCCTTTCTCTCCAAGTGTACTACTCACTTATGCATTTGCCTTTCACTCAATCAGCTTGACAATTGACAATCGCATCAAAGTTGAGCTGCCAACTGTGCTGCAATCTGCATCTGCATCAGCATCTGTATCTACAAATACCAAAACAGTCTACTACAATGGCGCTGCTGTTGTTCTATTTTTTGCATTTAACTGTTCCGGCTTTTGTTGTCTGTGCTAAAATGAACAGAATACAAAGCATAAGCAAAAGATGATGAGCAAACAAGATGAGCCGACCGACTACAAAACGAATACAACTCTGTTCATGTTCAATCATTACCATTTCCTGCCAAACGTTAGTGACAGCGCTTTGCACCAGTTCACAATTGATTTAGTGTTGTTCAGCTGTGACGTTGCTAGTGTTGGTAAGTGTTGATGTGAGTCAGATGATTGATTGCTATTTACGCACCAGCTCGGAAAATGCAGTAGTCATAGCGACACGTCCTACACACCAACATTCTCAACAATAACCAGCTACCTGTGATGCAGCGAAATGCGAGACCAAATTGAGTTTAGTATGTTTTTGTTTTTATACTCTTTAAGGATGCACATTAGCTATAACATGCCAAATAAAAATTGTGTCTATCGAGTCTATATTTGTATTTCCAAGTTCGTTTTTCTTCTTCTTTTTTTGTCTTTTGAATTTTTTATATATTAACCATGGCATGCAAAGAATAAATACAAATTATAAGTACGGGAAAATACGCTGCACTAGCTTTCCCGAACAAATTATATCGATAACCAGGTTGATTTTTGAAAAATATAAAAAGTCAACACTTTCTTATTTATCTGGCTCACATGACCATTTTCTCTATTGTCTTTTGAAACTTTCATCCCATTTCAATATTTAACAGCACTGTACCAAGATTCGACACTCTTCCAGATGGCATTTTCATTCCAAAGTTAAGTAATCATTAATCATTAATTATTTGGAACTCATTTCCAACTTAATTAGTCGGCCTAATGTTCAATCCATCAGGAAATTCTGCTGTAAAGAAAACATATTTTGGACTCCAAATTATGGTTTGTGTTATATTTTGATTTTTTACACAGCAAATTAATCTGAGAGTTGCCGGATAAAAAAATTGTTTGTAATTATTTTTATTAATATTTGATTGATTGACTTTGTATTTCTAAAATGCGTGTAAATTGAAACAATGCTTTCGTAGAAAATTCAGGATCTGGTTCGAAATGTAAAAATATAAGCATTGAATGTTTAAAAAAAAAAAAATAAGCTTGAAACCTGGTTGGCAGCCTTATTTTATAATATTAGTTTCCAGACACTTATTTTATTAGGAAACATAAAAATGCACCATTGATCGATTCTTAGATTTGCTTCAAACGCATATCGGCTTAATTAAAAAAACGTTTTATTGACTTTTCAATAAATTGTGGCTAATCTGCGGAAAATGCAAAAAAAAAAAATGTGGTGAAACATTCAAAAAATTTATATTGAAACACTAGAACCAATTTTCCTTTTTTTTGAATATTATAGAGAATTACTTTAAAAACAGGATACTAACAAAAAATAAATTTTATTTAAATTATTGTGTATCTCAAATAGCCAATTAATTAACAAGATATTTGTGTTGATGACGTTACGCAGCAGCAAACAATGCTTCCAAACAAAGAGAATGAACAGTGTGTCTCTACAATCAAAATTTGGTAATTTTATGCTTTTTTGTTTTGTTTTTTGTGGTATTTTTTTTGGCTTTTATGGTATTCTGCATAATTTTGTTGCTAAAAGGTTGAACGGTCATCAGCTCAGCTGAATTTTGTGTTTAAAAATGTTGTTCAAAATTTCCTCCAAGAAGTTTTCTAGAAACATATAAACTAAGTATTTAAAATTCGAGTACTTCATAAATCATACTCTGGGAATAAGTTTTTGTTTCAGGTTTTTGAGCGTTGCCATTTTGTAGTTTGATTACGACACCTGTAAAGAACACACCTGCGCATACCTGCACACACACATTCACACCTACACACGCCCCTCACATTCGCCAACATATGCGCTCTCATGAATCAAGCTTGAATTGCATGTTCGCTGTAATTATTTTGTAGAGAACAGAGAAAATACACAAAGTGCAGGCAAATTTATTTAAAATCCCAGCGCGAGTTTCGTATTGCTTTTTAATGAGTGAGTGTTTATTTGATCATAACTTCTCTTGTTGCTTTCTAATTGCTCTCAAACTCTCACTTTCAGCTGAAAAAGTTGAGTTGTTGTAATGGCTGCCATTGTGAGTCAGAGAGAGAGAGGGAGTAGAGTGAGCGCTTGCTAGCACACAATTAAGTGCATTCGTGTGTGTTAGTGTGAGTGATTACACATATGTGAGTAAGCTTGTTTCTGAGTGCGTGCTAGTATAAGTGCACTGCTTATGTGTACGTGTGTTTGTGTGAAAGAGCGTAAGTACCCGCCAAATTTATGTGACAAGCTAACAACAAACTTACAACATGGCTGCCTTGCTGAATGTTGGCTGTCAGCTAAAGTCATGACATTGAAACAACGTCATTGTGTCCTGCGCTCAGTTAGTCACTTTAAGAATTTCTGAGTTTGTCAATCTGTCAGCTGGTCTTTGAAAAGCGCTGAGTTTGCTGCACTGCTCTGCGCTTGATTGCAGCTGCAGTAAAAGCGGCAACAACTGTGAAAACGATAACAAACTACTGCAACAATATTACGTATACGCAGTAAATAGTTTGTTTTGTTTGTTGTTATGTACTTAAGCAAGAAGCAAACTTTGCGATAAGTAGTTGAGTTCAATGCGCCACACACACGCATGCACATGTGTAAAGAATGGGAAAGTTTTTAGAAAAAAAAAAACAATTTTATTTTTTGGCATCATTTCCTTTTGTAGCAGTTTACTTTATTCAACGATTTTCAAATTTGTAATGCCCTTAAAAAAAGTATGTGAGGAATTGTTAAAGTTTTTTCTCAGAAAGCAGTTGTTGGAATGCAGACGTATTGAAACATGTACAATATAAACAATTTAATTGGAAAATAAAAATTAAAATATTTACATGTAGTATGAAACAATTTTCTAAAGGCAGGATTCCAATTATGGCTTATAGTTCAAGCTGAGTATAATAAAAAAATCAAAGAACTTTGCATTGTGGAGCCAATTTTCCGTGTTTCCATTTTAGTTATTTTCTTTAAAGGGCTTATATTTTTGCATACGAGGTATGTTCAAGAAAAAAGTAAAGTTTTCAAAATTTTTTCAATTACATCCTGTAACTTAATTTAAGGACAAAAGTTTGTGATTTGGGCAATCATGAGTCAATTTGTTATGAGAGCTATGCTTATTTGTCATCCCATCGACTTGAAACTCTGTAATATGTTATATAAAGGACGCACTTTCGTCAGCAAACTTTTAAAGGAAAAAACATGCCTATAAACAGCGAAACCTATGAGTTTCTGGACTTCAAACGTGGCATGGCTTAGAGTTTGTAATAAATATTTTTTGTGATTTTTGGCGTGGGTTAGCGTATGTATTGAAAAAATCTCTTTTTCTCGGTAAATTCAAATACTGCTGGAAACAAATTTAAATTCCAAGCGCTCATTTGAAACTTAGAATCTAAAACCCCAAAAAGTCCTTAATGTCAATGCAACCATTATAAGAAAAAAGGGCCAACAACTTGTGCTATAAAGACTGCAAAAATATTACGTATACGCAGCAAAATAGTGTGCTTTGTTTGGTTCTACGTTATAAAGCTATCAGCTAGTTTCAGGCGAGTTCAATGCCCCAAACACAGACACATACACACACACAATCTTGTATAACGCCAAAACTTTCCCTAATATTAAGGGTACCTTTTTTATGGAAACAATGTATGTTCTATTTTTTATATAAGTTTTAGAAGCTTTATGACTACACATTATGTTTATTTTATAATGGAAAATTAGCTAGCTTCCCCATATTATCAAAAAGTTTTACCCCGAAAATAGTTTTAAACTAAAGCATTTTGCTTTTAAATTAAAAACAAAACTGTAAGCCAATAAATACCGTTGTCCAATTGAATTAAAAAGCTTGGCAGTAGATGTAGAAAAGTGCTTTGGCTTAACTACTATTTTATGTAACATTTAAGCCTATTACAGCAATATACTCTAACTTTAATTACTTTTTTTATCTCTATTCAAATATGGCATGGACGCTTTTTAATTTTGATTTTTATTGTGAGGCAGAATAAAACACTTTATAAATCAAGCTAGCCGTTTACAAATTTTTCAACCGTGCCAACCAACCAGGGAAGTACGTACTATATATAAACGTGAGATTTATGACAGGTTAAACGACATACAAGTTTAAGTGTATTTAAGTTTTTAAGAGCATGGTATCAGAATTTTGTTTACAGCTCAACAGAACCATTTTTTTATGGTGCACTAAAAATTTCACGGGCTCTTTATAGTACTGGTGACTAGGTATCATAACACTAGTTTACACGAAAAATTAACCTTCTTAAAAAAGTGTTTTTTGGGTAATTTTGGGTCGAGAAACACGAAAATGGCAGCCTTTTTTTTTTTTTTAAATTTTTTTCGTTAATAAATTTAAACTAAAAAATTGTAATTTTGAAAAATGGTCAAAAATTACTTCATTTTGACTTTGGTTGCTTGTAGCTTCTATTATTTTTACTTAATCTCTACATAATTATATATCACTGTAAATTTGTAAACTAGTGTAATTCAACATTGGATATTCTTTAAAAAAAAATTTTTTCCAAAATTTTATGTTACTACTTTATTCCTTACCATTAGGAAGGATATTCTTTAAAAAAAAATTTTTTCCACAATTTTATGTTACTACTTTATTCCTTACCATTATGTATTATTTTATTTTATTTTAAATTATTTAAATTTAAAATTGGTAAGATTTTGAGCTGTATACTTTGTAAGAGTTTGAAGAGTTGAAGCGCTTACTCAATTTAAAGCTTGTTTCGAAATACATAATAATCGTTATAAAATAGCTTCTGACAAAACCAAACTCATAGAGTACTCCCACATTAGATACTTGGTACCTAAAATCCATTCACAATTTGTACAAGAGCCACCTTTGAAAATACATACCTTATACCAAACTCAGAGCAGCATGTCTCAATTTTCCAAAGCCCTTCTCCAATTGACTTTGGCAGTCAAATTCTATGCCAGCATTTTTACTTTAAAATTATTATGTTGTTTGGAGCATATCAATTTGACATAAACAAAGAGGCATTTGGCCCAGCTTAAATATAAAATTGGCTTGGCACGTCTCCTTTTCAGAGCCTCAGACCTTAGTAATATATTCTAAATGTTTATTTAATGGTTGATTATTTAGGCATTAAACCGCAACGTGAAAACCGGAATTTATGGCATTTCTTCTTTATGTGCCTGTGTGTTAATCCAAGTAGGTTGTTTGTACAATTTTGCAATATTTGGACATTAATTGTACATAATGTGGTTAACAGAAACTTTTCTTTCCGGCTTGTCGCCAAGCTACGAAAGTTGTTATGGTTTGTCAAAGTTTTGTGGCAACCCATGCTATGCCTGCAAGCTAGTAGTATATATATAAAAAAAATTTTATTTCACACATGCGTTTTAAAAATTGTTTGCAAACGGAATAAACATAGGTAGTAAATAATGCATATTTAATGTAAATTTATGATGCGGCAATTGAAGTGTCATTTTGTGCACATTTAAATGTCATTAAATTTATTATGAACGCCTTAGGGTCGGATACGTTACATGGCACACCCACAAACATGCATACAAATCGTCCGTCAGCTGTAATATACTGACACGCTCGGACACTTTAAGTATATGCATACAATATTTATGCATATAAACATAACATTTGTATACAATATGTATATGTTTTGTGCGTGTAAAAATTGCTGCACACATGTCCAAAGACATGCAACGTATACGTAATATTTTAATTCCTACTAACATCACGCACTTTTCAACATGAAAGAAGAAACCCCAAAATACACACACACACATACAAAGTGTTATCCTCTCTTTTGTTTTCCTTACATCTTTATATATTTTTTGTTGTCACTCAACTGTCTTTGGCTTTTATTTGTTTGAAACTCTAATCAAATATGCCACACACATGACCTTTGTCTACCCTATACTCTGTATACAAAGGGAATGTTAATCATCTGAAAGGATATATTGCCTGTAGCAGGAAACGAGTAGCACCCTTATAACTTAAAACCTATGTGATCAAGATGACAAAAGAAATCTATTAATCTATGTACGTCTGTTTTTCTATCCGTCTATCTATTTATCCCTAGATATTCGAGATTAGACTAAAAGATCGAAAATCACTTCATTTTACCGCAAGGTTCTTCTTTTGGATTTGTCTTTCACATACATTAAGTTTGACACTCCTTTCCACCCAATAGAAATTTGTAATTTATTAACACAAATTCATACCCTATACATTAAGGTAAGGGGTATATTAAGTTTGTGCAAATATATGTAACACTAGAATAAAAAAACTTGAGATTTGGATTCCTTATCTTCCATCGCCCAAGCGCTATGTTTGTTACTTTCAAAGTTACAGCATTACTTTGTATTGATAATTGATCCCAAAACTTGGTAGCAACTCCTTAGTTCAGTTGGCTTTGGAAGTTGACTGTGAGCCGTATATTTTACGAGAGATGTTACTAGAGATTTTTTCAAAATTAAAATCATTGATTTATTAAATTATATTTACATATGTAAATATATAAAGATAGCTCAGACAATTAATAATCTTTTCAAATAATTAAACTTTTTTTGAATAAAAAATAAAATAATAAAAATAACTTTTTCGAAATTCTAAGCCCAAGTGTCCCGAAATAGTTTGCTACAATTTACGACCAAACTCCAACTATGAGATTTGTCAAAGATCTTTCATCTTGGGTTACTCATCTTTTGGTGCATATTCAATATAATTCGATTAACAGCCTCCAATTTTGTTTAAAAGCGCCGCCGCCCAGTCCCCGAAATAGTTTTTCACAACATTTTTTTATGTATTATATTTAATACAAAATCGGCACAAGCTTTCCTTTTTTATTACTCATCCATGGAAACAATTTGTACTAAAGTCAAGCTTTAAACAAACTCCAACTGCTTTGGCGTAGACACACCACAAATTACAATCAAAATCGGTATGCCCAAAAAATTTCTTCAAAATTGGGAACAAAAACATTAAATATTGATGTTTCTAGTTTTTTTAAAAAATCGATTTTTTGTATATTTAGACCATATGAGAAAGGAATAAAAAGATGTGTTTAAAAAAAAAAGGGTGATTGACATATTTAAAGAACATAAAATAAATTGAGAAAATTTTATACTTGTTTTTAAGAAAATGTAATAAATAAAAATAAGTGTAATATTTTTCTTTAGGTTAGTTACAATTAAATGAAAAGTAAAAGTCATGTTTTATTTAAATAAGGCGTCGGGTCTTAAGTTTAAGAACGTATATTTTGAGGAAGATTGTTTTTAAAATCGCTGTCCTGATTGTATTTGGTATTTATGCTATTAATCCGAATTGAGATTTGTGTGGCTTATATTGACCTTTGTCTGTCTATCTATCCGTCTGTATTTAACAAATGAACTTCAATAAAACTAATATATATAAATATAAACATTGTTAAATGTGCATGAGCTAAAATCATCTGGTTCAAATCCTTTACTCTGCACATAATCAGTACTCTTTCCACCCGTCAATCAAAATTAAATTATAAGATCAAAAGTTTGTTAAACTACTTAAAAAGCTTAATTAAGATGTACCCACTTCTGAGTGAAAAAAGCGCTCCGAAAATTGGTTTAAGCGAAGCCAAATTGTATTTAAAGATGCCCACTTCTGAGTTGAAAGAATGCTCCGATAATTGGCTTTAGCGTAGCGTAAGTTTAATGAAGAATATGATAAAGAATATGATATTGATATTATGATATTTACAGTGAAACATATCCTGGAGATTTTTTAATCATTGCCTTAGTAACATGACTTGCAAAATCTAAAAATGAGACCGAAAAATTTTTATAAGGAATGGATTTTAACATATTAAGGGAATAGACTGCTTTTCGGTGTATCTGAAGCGAAGCGAAAGTTTCTGCACTTTATAGTAAAGATCTCGAGTTTTACAACCATAATTTTAACTCTGCCTTTATCATTTCTTCATGACATTCAAGTTGTCGGGAGCAGCTGCTTCCAAATAACCATTATCGCACTGCTTGCAACAAATAATGCATATTTACTATATAACACAGACTCTTTGTCTCTCTTTTTACGCTTAAGCACTGCAACCATCAACTCATAACTTGCATTGTACTTTCTCTCTCTCTTTATTTTCTGCATACATATCTTGTTCAATCATCCTCGACTTCCAAGCATAGGGCCTCGACCATCCTCTTGTAGGGAACTCTGTTACGGGATTCACGGCAGATATCATTCCAAGAGTAACTGGCAGCTTGTAATTCATGATCGATAGATCGTCTCCATACATATAAATATAGTTAATTACACTAGTTTGCAGAAAAATGTATCCTCAACCCCTTTTAGTCTAAAACCTTAAATGCAGTCAAAAAATTATTTCAAGTAACGGATTTCAAGATATTCCGAAAGTTATAATTTTTCGAAATAAATGCCTATACGCAGTGGGATTTTTTTTATATGAAGTTATAATAGTAGGATTGTATTTTAATATGAAATTTTGTCATTCCATGCGAAATTTTTCAAACAACGTTAAATAAAAATTTTACAAAAACAAATTTTCATACAGTTTTATTCATGGTCCAATCGATTACGAAAAAAATTCGTGGTTGATTATCAAAATCGGAGAAAAAATATGGAAATATCGGGAATTTTTTTAAAAAGTACAAAAAGTCAATTTTTCTCAGCTTCATGCTGACGTCGGAGGCCGCCCAAAGTGAAAGATATCACAAGCAAATTGGGCATTCGCAAGTTCTTTAGAATTCCCTAGCAATGTACCAAATTCAATCAAAATCGGCAGACTATATAATATAGCCCCATAGGACCGATCGGTCAAAAAAACTTGTTTGGTGCAAAATTCTTCTTGTTTCGTGTGTTTTTGGCAAAGAAATATCTTTTGGAGTTCTGAAGCATATTGCTCCTTGTATACACCAGTTTTGATTGCAATGTGGCGGTACAGAGTATTCCAAAGTCATGCACAGCCTCGAAGGTTTCACATTTTTGTGTTTTTTTTTTTGGTTTTGGTATTTTTGGCTGGCAACTCATTGAAAATGAAATTGTACTTAATTTGCGTGATAAGCATCAAAAATCAATTGGCTGCAGTAAATCAATACCAAAGCCACACACATAAGCTCGGTAAAGGCGGAAGAACCTACACACACACTCACTATTGAAGAAGGTGTCCAATTTAAGACACGTGTCGAAAGTTTCATTATGCGGCCAAAGGTATGCTACACTTTTGGGGCATAGAAAATACAACTAAGTAATTTAGTATGGACAAAAAAGTTTAAGAAGTTGTCCAACCAGAATATGAAATTTGACCGCAATACATTTTAGTAAACATAAACGAATTAAGCCATGTCTAACATCAATCTCTTTCATGTAATTGGATAGAGGTCCTTGTCAATATTTATATTTAATCTTTCTTGCGATTATTACGATTGTTTTTAGTGTTACCGATTAAGGCATATTAATTATTACTTTTAGTATAATTATTTATTATGGTTGTTCAAATGTGTTGTATGTCTATAAACACTATATTCATAATTTAATGATGACTCTTAGTTGGGTTACTAAATGCTAAATATCAAGTATCACGAATAAAGATATATAAATAATGTTTTTAAAAATTGCTGAATGCTTCTGTGATATTTGTCAAAATCGTCAAAAAAAATATTCTTGCAGAAATCGAAAATCAAATTATAGACACAATAAAACTTTTAAAAGACTTTATCAAAATTAATATCTCTCAAAGACTCTTTTGGCAAATGTTTCTGGAGTTTGCTCCGTTTCAAAGAAAGAATTTTGAGAGGGCCGTTACAAATCTCCTCACTGTTGGATCTGTTAAATTTGGTGCCAGTTGATTCCTAGACCTTCCTATTCCAGGTCTTGGTTTGGGGATTCCTCGCGATCCGACTCAGGTTTTCTCAAGCTTTTGGCCAATAAAACGAGCGTCATTTTTTTTGGGGCAAAAAAAATCAGATTATGATCCCTGCAGTTTTACAGTAAAATGTTGCTTTTTAAAATCTTTTATAAAATCACTTTAAGAGGTATAAATGTATAAATAAAAAAAAATCAGTACATATAAGTAAAGTAAGCCAATTTTTTTTTTAATTTTTAAAATTAAGAAATACTACATTCTTCAACTTTGACAACATATTGCGAAGCACTCTGCAACATCCTTCTAGCGATTATTTTGAAATTTGAACATTTTTCTATCATATGCACTTTATATAATTTGAATTTGTTCTGTGGTTCAAAACTTATAGTTTGTGTACAAAAAAAGTCAAAATGAGCCACTGTGCGGCGTGAGTGACTGTACAACGATTGGTCTCTTTGGTTTCTTTTTGTTATGGCTTTTCTATTGTATAGTGAAAGTCATAAGCGGAAACGGCACGGCTGATCTTCGTTTTAAAGCTAATGCAGTTTGTCCTGCTTTAGTCTTTTTTCTTAGCGTGTTTTAATGTAAGAGTAAGCAGTACGTGTTGTACCCTTGTAAGGAAGTTCTGGTGCTGGGGTATAACTCAGTCTGAACCAGGGCCAACTTACAACTAATTTGTAAATTTGCTGAGACACTGGGCAGCGTAGGGGGGTTAGCAGTCACACTACACCACCCGTGCATACATACCATTTCTATACTCTAACGATTCTCTTGGGCTGTTGCTGAAAATAACATTTACTACTGGGTGCTCTCGTATGATCGCCACAGACTACGTCAATAGGCAGGGCCCGCTTGACCGTATCTAGGCTCGATTAAGGTAGGAGTTTGTGGCTGGTGGGCGAGGCCAACGCGTACCAACAAAAGGGCCAGCATGTATTGCACCTGAGTGGCGAAGCCAGCTTGGTTTACAATATACGCGGCTGGAAGGTGGGGAACAGGAATGGTAGCACACACTATGACGTTCAATCACTCTCGCGACACTGGAGCACAACTGTTTGTAATAATGGCAACGTTTAGTTTCTTCTCATAACTTTATAATCATTTCACTTTATTCTCTTATTTAAACCTTTTTTTTTTATCCTAGTCTCGTACTTTAACCTTTTATTACTAACCACGTTTTCTCTTCCCTAACCTAACTCTTCCCGCGTGTCCATTTCGTGTTTTTGCCTCTTGTGTTTTCCGCGTCCACGTCTGTGCTCGTTGCCGTCCGAATCTATTCTCCTCTTGCTTTATTTTTCTATCGCCCACGCCGGCTCATACCTCAGTCTGTCGATGGCGATAAACGGCAGGCTGGGTTGGCAGTCCGGCGTGGCGATCTTCTACTTATCGATGTTTGGTTTTAACAATTAATACTAAAAGCATTATATTTTGACTTAATAGTAGAATTTTTATAAACATTATATTCAACTATACCAATACTTTATTCATTATTGTGACGAGGCTGGTAGCCTCGTTACACCCCCCCTTTCTTCCCGCGCGATGACGTTCTCCGGCCCTGCCTAAAATATACAATAGTTCTCTACTCAAATCTTCTCTGGAACTCGAAAAGCCTCGCCAGCGGGATGCTCGTCTACCTTGTCGGCGGGATGACCTTGTTTCGGGGTTGGACCTCGTCGATCTCGAACACCTCTTTGAACCTTTGGGCCTTCCAATTGCGAAGAATAGCCACCTGTACTACTTCTCTCTTTAAAGTTGCGCTCTTCTCTCTGTCAATACTAAGCCCAGCCTCTCGAAGGCGCTGGAATACATGCCGTCTTGTCGGGAGCTGTCGCTTTGTAGCTCCTATAATGTTCGTGTCTTCCTCTCTTGCGGTCTGCACTACCACGCATTCGGGTTCAGCATCTGCTATTGGTGTCATCGCTGCGTTTGACAATGAAAGTGTGGCCTCGCCTGAATCACTCACCATTTCGAAACCAGTCGACGTGACTACCATGCTCGGGATCTGTACCTTCTCTAGTGCTGTGGTCGGCAATGGAAGGGAGGCCTCGCCTATTCCACTTTCCGCTGTTGTAGTCGTCGAGAAGGCCGCCTTTGCCCGGCTCTTCTCCTCCTTTGACCCTATCTGTTTTACCCGCCTTTCGGGTTTCGCATACATCTTCGGCGCCGTCGCTGCATTTGGTGGCGGGAATGTGGCCTCGCCTACTTCCCTCGCCGCCTTCAGATCAGCCGACTCGATCACCTTTGCCCTGCTGCTTTGCGTTTCGGATGCGGCCATTATCATCGCATCTCCAGAAACCACTGCTGCTGTTGGTAATGAAAGTGAGGCCTCGCCTGTTTCATCACCCATCGTCACGTTCCTCTGTTCATCTGCCTTGCCCTGGCTCTGCTTCTTCTTAATCTTACTCTGAGTCCCACTTACTTGGGGGTCTCTTCGCTTTGTCGCTCTCTTACGTCTCTCTACCTTCTGCAATGCGCCTGGCCCAGCCTTCAGCGCGGTTGCCTGCAGTCGAGAGTCCTCATTCTCCTCGCTAACGAAGCTGTGTGTAGGCCTCGAGTCAGTCGTTGCGGCCATCATGTGCGATCCCATTTGCACCATGACGCCGGCGCGCTGCTCCTCCATCATCAACACTTCGTCTTGTTTCGGGGGCCTGATCTTTATGCCGCTACCGGTTCCCGATCCTGGTAGGGCTGCTGTCCGTTTCCCGGAGTCGTACGTTGGCAACACTCATGCGTCTTAAGCCCCTGTTGTCCACATGCACGGCAAAATACCACCAAGTCATTGGGGCATTCCCGGGCCATGTGACCGGGCTGCGAGCATCTAAAGCAGGCGCGCCTAGAGTCAAATGCCTGGCCTGTTGCGTATCGGAAACTTTCGTAAACCACTTCATACTGATCGGCTGGGGGTGTTGTCGCACTCGAGAACGTTGTCGGTGGGGTTGCAGGTACCTCCCAGGTACGCCTATTACTAGCAATCCAATCGTAGCTTGGTTGTTTGACTACCTCGTATTCGCACGCGAGCTGTATGAGCTGTGCCAAGTCAGCGAACTCGTGTCGGTGAATATAGAGCCTGTAGTCAGGAGCAGCATTCTCGTACATCCTGTATAGTTGCTGGCTCTTGGTATACCCAGCGCGTCGCATCATCGTGCCAAGCGAAATGGAAAATGATTTAAAACTTTAATTTTCTAGCTGGTGGCGTGCCCGTATTTCGTCTTCTAGTCGCTCGAAGTAATGTGGTGGCAGGAAGAATTCCAGAAATTTGTGCCGGAAAGTAGCCCACGGCGCCTCGCGCTGTTGGCTCATTCTATACCATTGTGCCGCTTCCCCTGTCAGCACTTCGATCATGGTTCCCGGTAGGTCGTTTACGTCAATGTGGTACGCGACGGCTCTATCCTCTAGCTCCTCTATCAGAGCAAGTGCATCTGTACGGCCGTCGTAACGAACACCCCATTTACGGACCTGGTCCGGCACGACATCCTTACGTCTCGTTGCTACCATGGGCGCTGAGTACCGCCCTGGGTCCGGCAAGTAGGTTCTGGTTTCCATTATTTATTTTTTTTTTAATTATTTTTATTTAAACTCATATTTATTTCATTTTTATTTTTAACACATTTCTTTTATTTGGTTTCATTTTTCTTTAATTACTTTCTCATATTCTTTCTTTTCTCACTCTTTTTTCCGTAATTCAATAGTGCACTTATTTCATTTTATTCGTCTCATTTTATAAGACTTTCATATTCATTTCTTCATCATCACTTATTTCTTAATTTTTCCCGCTTTTTATTTTAATTTTTCTGTTCATTTCGATTTATTTTGTTTTCATTTATTTTATTTTATTTTCATATCATTCTTTTACACCGCTCATTTTTTTTTCAAATTTCCTTTTATTTTATAAACTTTATTTCCCATTCTTGCCATATAATTTTACTTTCACTTTTTATTTATTTAAAATTTTCTTTAATTTTATTTATTATTCTTTCCGCTCGAAACTCCGACTTTGGTTGTACAGCTTTAAATTTGATTTTAAATTTGGTTTGAACTTTATTCACTTTCATTTCAGCTTTTACATTTTTTTCCAAAAAAAACGTGTTTTAATCCACTGTCACTTTTAGCTTTTGTCTCTTGCACACTGTCACTGACCCACTGTCTTCTTGTGTTCGGCCGTTCTCGCGATCCGTTATGAGCGATCCGTTATGCGCGCACAAACAACTCGGTTAAGCCACGCCGCCGCTGCACTCAAACTTGTGCATATATGTACATACACCGTTTCGCGTACTGTACTTTTTACAGCGGTCCACGCGGTACTTGTTGACGCCAATTTTAATTACTTTTTACTCTTGTCTGTTCCGTCTTGTTGCTATATTTGTTTACGACTTTTGCTAACTATGTATGTTGTTGTCTGCTGGTCTCTTTTTGTTCTTTTAACTCTTTCTATGTTCTCTCAACTATCACTCTGCTACTTTTATCTATGCCCAACTAAAACTGCATCTTTAACTATTTTGTATGCACGTGGTTTAACCATGGGTACCCATAGCGGGGCTTTAATCCGCTATATCTAAAAATATGCCTACGTGTGCCTCAAGGTCCCTGCTCGGGCGCCATTTGTAAGGAAGTTCTGGTGCTGGGGTATAACTCAGTCTGAACCAGGGCCAACTTACAACTAATTTGTAAATTTGCTGAGACACTGGGCAGCGTAGGGGGGTTAGCAGTCACACTACACCACCCGTGCATACATACCATTTCTATACTCTAACGATTCTCTTGGGCTGTTGCTGAAAATAACATTTACTACTGGGTGCTCTCGTATGATCGCCACAGACTACGTCAATAGGCAGGGCCCGCTTGACCGTATCTAGGCTCGATTAAGGTAGGAGTTTGTGGCTGGTGGGCGAGGCCAACGCGTACCAACAAAAGGGCCAGCATATTGCACCTGAGTGGCGAAGCCAGCTTGGTTTACAATATACGCGGCTGGAAGGTGGGGAACAGGAATGGTAGCACACACTATGACGTTCAATCACTCTCGCGACACTGGAGCACAACTGTTTGTAATAATGGCAACGTTTAGTTTCTTCTCATAACTTTATAATCATTTCACTTTATTCTCTTATTTAAACCTTTTTTTTTTATCCTAGTCTCGTACTTTAACCTTTTATTACTAACCACGTTTTCTCTTCCCTAACCTAACTCTTCCCGCGTGTCCATTTCGTGTTTTTGCCTCTTGTGTTTTCCGCGTCCACGTCTGTGCTCGTTGCCGTCCGAATCTATTCTCCTCTTGCTTTATTTTTCTATCGCCCACGCCGGCTCATACCTCAGTCTGTCGATGGCGATAAACGGCAGGCTGGGTTGGCAGTCCGGCGTGGCGATCTTCTACTTATCGATGTTTGGTTTTAACAATTAATACTAAAAGCATTATATTTTGACTTAATAGTAGAATTTTTATAAACATTTTATTCAACTATACCAATACTTTATTCATTATTGTGACGAGGCTGGTAGCCTCGTTACACCCCCCCTTTCTTCCCGCGCGATGACGTTCTCCGGCCCTGCCTAAAATATACAATAGTTCTCTACTCAAATCTTCTCTGGAACTCGAAAAGCCTCGCCAGCGGGATGCTCGTCTACCTTGTCGGCGGGATGACCTTGTTTCGGGGTTGGACCTCGTCGATCTCGAACACCTCTTTGAACCTTTGGGCCTTCCAATTGCGAAGAATAGCCACCTGTACTACTTCTCTCTTTAAAGTTGCGCTCTTCTCTCTGTCAATACTAAGCCCAGCCTCTCGAAGGCGCTGGAATACATGCCGTCTTGTCGGGAGCTGTCGCTTTGTAGCTCCTATAATGTTCGTGTCTTCCTCTCTTGCGGTCTGCACTACCACGCATTCGGGTTCAGCATCTGCTATTGGTGTCATCGCTGCGTTTGACAATGAAAGTGTGGCCTCGCCTGAGTCACTCACCATTTCGAAACCAGTCGACGTGACTACCATGCTCGGGATCTGTACCTTCTCTAGTGCTGTGGTCGGCAATGGAAGGGAGGCCTCGCCTATTCCACTTTCCGCTGTTGTAGTCGTCGAGAAGGCCGCCTTTGCCCGGCTCTTCTCCTCCTTTGACCCTATCTGTTTTACCCGCCTTTCGGGTTTCGCATACATCTTCGGCGCCGTCGCTGCATTTGGTGGCGGGAATGTGGCCTCGCCTACTTCCCTCGCCGCCTTCAGATCAGCCGACTCGATCACCTTTGCCCTGCTGCTTTGCGTTTCGGATGCGGCCATTATCATCGCATCTCCAGAAACCACTGCTGCTGTTGGTAATGAAAGTGAGGCCTCGCCTGTTTCATCACCCATCGTCACGTTCCTCTGTTCATCTGCCTTGCCCTGGCTCTGCTTCTTCTTAATCTTACTCTGAGTCCCACTTACTTGGGGGTCTCTTCGCTTTGTCGCTCTCTTACGTCTCTCTACCTTCTGCAGTGCGCCTGGCCCAGCCTTCAGCGCGGTTGCCTGCAGTCGAGAGTCCTCATTCTCCTCGCTAACGAAGCTGTGTGTAGGCCTCGAGTCAGTCGTTGCGGCCATCATGTGCGATCCCATTTGCACCATGACGCCGGCGCGCTGCTCCTCCATCATCAACACTTCGTCTTGTTTCGGGGGCCTGATCTTTATGCCGCTACCGGTTCCCGATCCTGGTAGGGCTGCTGTCCGTTTCCCGGAGTCGTACGTTGGCAACACTCATGCGTCTTAAGCCCCTGTTGTCCACATGCACGGCAAAATACCACCAAGTCATTGGGGCATTCCCGGGCCATGTGACCGGGCTGCGAGCATCTAAAGCAGGCGCGCCTAGAGTCAAATGCCTGGCCTGTTGCGTATCGGAAACTTTCGTAAACCACTTCATACTGATCGGCTGGGGGTGTTGTCGCACTCGAGAACGTTGTCGGTGGGGTTGCAGGTACCTCCCAGGTACGCCTATTACTAGCAATCCAATCGTAGCTTGGTTGTTTGACTACCTCGTATTCGCACGCGAGCTGTATGAGCTGTGCCAAGTCAGCGAACTCGTGTCGGTGAATATAGAGCCTGTAGTCAGGAGCAGCATTCTCGTACATCCTGTATAGTTGCTGGCTCTTGGTATACCCAGCGCGTCGCATCATCGTGCCAAGCGCAATGGAAAATGATTTAAAACTTTAATTTTCTAGCTGGTGGCGTGCCCGTATTTCGTCTTCTAGTCGCTCGAAGTAATGTGGTGGCAGGAAGAATTCCAGAAATTTGTGCCGGAAAGTAGCCCACGGCGCCTCGCGCTGTTGGCTCATTCTATACCATTGTGCCGCTTCCCCTGTCAGCACTTCGATCATGGTTCCCGGTAGGTCGTTTACGTCAATGTGGTACGCGACGGCTCTATCCTCTAGCTCCTCTATCAGAGCAAGTGCATCTGTACGGCCGTCGTAACGAACACCCCATTTACGGACCTGGTCCGGCACGACATCCTTACGTCTCGTTGCTACCATGGGCGCTGAGTACCGCCCTGGGTCCGGCAAGTAGGTTCTGGTTTCCATTATTTATTTTTTTTTTAATTATTTTTATTTAAACTCATATTTATTTCATTTTTATTTTTAACACATTTCTTTTATTTGGTTTCATTTTTCTTTAATTACTTTCTCATATTCTTTCTTTTCTCACTCTTTTTTCCGTAATTCAATAGTGCACTTATTTCATTTTATTCGTCTCATTTTATAAGACTTTCATATTCATTTCTTCATCATCACTTATTTCTTAATTTTTCCCGCTTTTTATTTTAATTTTTCTGTTCATTTCGATTTATTTTGTTTTCATTTATTTTATTTTATTTTCATATCATTCTTTTACACCGCTCATTTTTTTTTCAAATTTCCTTTTATTTTATAAACTTTATTTCCCATTCTTGCCATATAATTTTACTTTCACTTTTTATTTATTTAAAATTTTCTTTAATTTTATTTATTATTCTTTCCGCTCGAAACTCCGACTTTGGTTGTACAGCTTTAAATTTGATTTTAAATTTGGTTTGAACTTTATTCACTTTCATTTCAGCTTTTACATTTTTTTCCAAAAAAAACGTGTTTTAATCCACTGTCACTTTTAGCTTTTGTCTCTTGCACACTGTCACTGACCCACTGTCTTCTTGTGTTCGGCCGTTCTCGCGATCCGTTATGAGCGATCCGTTATGCGCGCACAAACAACTCGGTTAAGCCACGCCGCCGCTGCACTCAAACTTGTGCATATATGTACATACACCGTTTCGCGTACTGTACTTTTTACAGCGGTCCACGCGGTACTTGTTGACGCCAATTTTAATTACTTTTTACTCTTGTCTGTTCCGTCTTGTTGCTATATTTGTTTACGACTTTTGCTAACTATGTATGTTGTTGTCTGCTGGTCTCTTTTTGTTCTTTTAACTCTTTCTATGTTCTCTCAACTATCACTCTGCTACTTTTATCTATGCCCAACTAAAACTGCATCTTTAACTATTTTGTATGCACGTGGTTTAACCATGGGTACCCATAGCGGGGCTTTAATCCGCTATATCTAAAAATATGCCTACGTGTGCCTCAAGGTCCCTGCTCGGGCGCCATTTGTAAGGAAGTTCTGGTGCTGGGGTATAACTCAGTCTGAACCAGGGCCAACTTACAACTAATTTGTAAATTTGCTGAGACACTGGGCAGCGTAGGGGGGTTAGCAGTCACACTACACCACCCGTGCATACATACCATTTCTATACTCTAACGATTCTCTTGGGCTGTTGCTGAAAATAACATTTACTACTGGGTGCTCTCGTATGATCGCCACAGACTACGTCAATAGGCAGGGCCCGCTTGACCGTATCTAGGCTCGATTAAGGTAGGAGTTTGTGGCTGGTGGGCGAGGCCAACGCGTACCAACAAAAGGGCCAGCATATTGCACCTGAGTGGCGAAGCCAGCTTGGTTTACAATATACGCGGCTGGAAGGTGGGGAACAGGAATGGTAGCACACACTATGACGTTCAATCACTCTCGCGACACTGGAGCACAACTGTTTGTAATAATGGCAACGTTTAGTTTCTTCTCATAACTTTATAATCATTTCACTTTATTCTCTTATTTAAACCTTTTTTTTTTATCCTAGTCTCGTACTTTAACCTTTTATTACTAACCACGTTTTCTCTTCCCTAACCTAACTCTTCCCGCGTGTCCATTTCGTGTTTTTGCCTCTTGTGTTTTCCGCGTCCACGTCTGTGCTCGTTGCCGTCCGAATCTATTCTCCTCTTGCTTTATTTTTCTATCGCCCACGCCGGCTCATACCTCAGTCTGTCGATGGCGATAAACGGCAGGCTGGGTTGGCAGTCCGGCGTGGCGATCTTCTACTTATCGATGTTTGGTTTTAACAATTAATACTAAAAGCATTATATTTTGACTTAATAGTAGAATTTTTATAAACATTATATTCAACTATACCAATACTTTATTCATTATTGTGACGAGGCTGGTAGCCTCGTTACACCCCCCCTTTCTTCCCGCGCGATGACGTTCTCCGGCCCTGCCTAAAATATACAATAGTTCTCTACTCAAATCTTCTCTGGAACTCGAAAAGCCTCGCCAGCGGGATGCTCGTCTACCTTGTCGGCGGGATGACCTTGTTTCGGGGTTGGACCTCGTCGATCTCGAACACCTCTTTGAACCTTTGGGCCTTCCAATTGCGAAGAATAGCCACCTGTACTACTTCTCTCTTTAAAGTTGCGCTCTTCTCTCTGTCAATACTAAGCCCAGCCTCTCGAAGGCGCTGGAATACATGCCGTCTTGTCGGGAGCTGTCGCTTTGTAGCTCCTATAATGTTCGTGTCTTCCTCTCTTGCGGTCTGCACTACCACGCATTCGGGTTCAGCATCTGCTATTGGTGTCATCGCTGCGTTTGACAATGAAAGTGTGGCCTCGCCTGAGTCACTCACCATTTCGAAACCAGTCGACGTGACTACCATGCTCGGGATCTGTACCTTCTCTAGTGCTGTGGTCGGCAATGGAAGTGAGGCCTCGCCTATTCCACTTTCCGCTGTTGTAGTCGTCGAGAAGGCCGCCTTTGCCCGGCTCTTCTCCTCCTTTGACCCTATCTGTTTTACCCGCCTTTCGGGTTTCGCATACATCTTCGGCGCCGTCGCTGCATTTGGTGGCGGGAATGTGGCCTCGCCTACTTCCCTCGCCGCCTTCAGATCAGCCGACTCGATCACCTTTGCCCTGCTGCTTTGCGTTTCGGATGCGGCCATTATCATCGCATCTCCAGAAACCACTGCTGCTGTTGGTAATGAAAGTGAGGCCTCGCCTGTTTCATCACCCATCGTCACGTTCCTCTGTTCATCTGCCTTGCCCTGGCTCTGCTTCTTCTTAATCTTACTCTGAGTCCCACTTACTTGGGGGTCTCTTCGCTTTGTCGCTCTCTTACGTCTCTCTACCTTCTGCAGTGCGCCTGGCCCAGCCTTCAGCGCGGTTGCCTGCAGTCGAGAGTCCTCATTCTCCTCGCTAACGAAGCTGTGTGTAGGCCTCGAGTCAGTCGTTGCGGCCATCATGTGCGATCCCATTTGCACCATGACGCCGGCGCGCTGCTCCTCCATCATCAACACTTCGTCTTGTTTCGGGGGCCTGATCTTTATGCCGCTACCGGTTCCCGATCCTGGTAGGGCTGCTGTCCGTTTCCCGGAGTCGTACGTTGGCAACACTCATGCGTCTTAAGCCCCTGTTGTCCACATGCACGGCAAAATACCACCAAGTCATTGGGGCATTCCCGGGCCATGTGACCGGGCTGCGAGCATCTAAAGCAGGCGCGCCTAGAGTCAAATGCCTGGCCTGTTGCGTATCGGAAACTTTCGTAAACCACTTCATACTGATCGGCTGGGGGTGTTGTCGCACTCGAGAACGTTGTCGGTGGGGTTGCAGGTACCTCCCAGGTACGCCTATTACTAGCAATCCAATCGTAGCTTGGTTGTTTGACTACCTCGTATTCGCACGCGAGCTGTATGAGCTGTGCCAAGTCAGCGAACTCGTGTCGGTGAATATAGAGCCTGTAGTCAGGAGCAGCATTCTCGTACATCCTGTATAGTTGCTGGCTCTTGGTATACCCAGCGCGTCGCATCATCGTGCCAAGCGCAATGGAAAATGATTTAAAACTTTAATTTTCTAGCTGGTGGCGTGACCGTATTTCGTCTTCTAGTCGCTCGAAGTAATGTGGTGGCAGGAAGAATTCCAGAAATTTGTGCCGGAAAGTAGCCCACGGCGCCTCGCGCTGTTGGCTCATTCTATACCATTGTGCCGCTTCCCCTGTCAGCACTTCGATCATGGTTCCCGGTAGGTCGTTTACGTCAATGTGGTACGCGACGGCTCTATCCTCTAGCTCCTCTATCAGAGCAAGTGCATCTGTACGGCCGTCGTAACGAACACCCCATTTACGGACCTGGTCCGGCACGACATCCTTACGTCTCGTTGCTACCATGGGCGCTGAGTACCGCCCTGGGTCCGGCAAGTAGGTTCTGGTTTCCATTATTTATTTTTTTTTTAATTATTTTTATTTAAACTCATATTTATTTCATTTTTATTTTTAACACATTTCTTTTATTTGGTTTCATTTTTCTTTAATTACTTTCTCATATTCTTTCTTTTCTCACTCTTTTTTCCGTAATTCAATAGTGCACTTATTTCATTTTATTCGTCTCATTTTATAAGACTTTCATATTCATTTCTTCATCATCACTTATTTCTTAATTTTTCCCGCTTTTTATTTTAATTTTTCTGTTCATTTCGATTTATTTTGTTTTCATTTATTTTATTTTATTTTCATATCATTCTTTTACACCGCTCATTTTTTTTTCAAATTTCCTTTTATTTTATAAACTTTATTTCCCATTCTTGCCATATAATTTTACTTTCACTTTTTATTTATTTAAAATTTTCTTTAATTTTATTTATTATTCTTTCCGCTCGAAACTCCGACTTTGGTTGTACAGCTTTAAATTTGATTTTAAATTTGGTTTGAACTTTATTCACTTTCATTTCAGCTTTTACATTTTTTTCCAAAAAAAACGTGTTTTAATCCACTGTCACTTTTAGCTTTTGTCTCTTGCACACTGTCACTGACCCACTGTCTTCTTGTGTTCGGCCGTTCTCGCGATCCGTTATGAGCGATCCGTTATGCGCGCACAAACAACTCGGTTAAGCCACGCCGCCGCTGCACTCAAACTTGTGCATATATGTACATACACCGTTTCGCGTACTGTACTTTTTACAGCGGTCCACGCGGTACTTGTTGACGCCAATTTTAATTACTTTTTACTCTTGTCTGTTCCGTCTTGTTGCTATATTTGTTTACGACTTTTGCTAACTATGTATGTTGTTGTCTGCTGGTCTCTTTTTGTTCTTTTAACTCTTTCTATGTTCTCTCAACTATCACTCTGCTACTTTTATCTATGCCCAACTAAAACTGCATCTTTAACTATTTTGTATGCACGTGGTTTAACCATGGGTACCCATAGCGGGGCTTTAATCCGCTATATCTAAAAATATGCCTACGTGTGCCTCAAGGTCCCTGCTCGGGCGCCATTTGTAAGGAAGTTCTGGTGCTGGGGTATAACTCAGTCTGAACCAGGGCCAACTTACAACTAATTTGTAAATTTGCTGAGACACTGGGCAGCGTAGGGGGGTTAGCAGTCACACTACACCACCCGTGCATACATACCATTTCTATACTCTAACGATTCTCTTGGGCTGTTGCTGAAAATAACATTTACTACTGGGTGCTCTCGTATGATCGCCACAGACTACGTCAATAGGCAGGGCCCGCTTGACCGTATCTAGGCTCGATTAAGGTAGGAGTTTGTGGCTGGTGGGCGAGGCCAACGCGTACCAACAAAAGGGCCAGCATGTATTGCACCTGAGTGGCGAAGCCAGCTTGGTTTACAATATACGCGGCTGGAAGGTGGGGAACAGGAATGGTAGCACACACTATGACGTTCAATCACTCTCGCGACACTGGAGCACAACTGTTTGTAATAATGGCAACGTTTAGTTTCTTCTCATAACTTTATAATCATTTCACTTTATTCTCTTATTTAAACCTTTTTTTTTTATCCTAGTCTCGTACTTTAACCTTTTATTACTAACCACGTTTTCTCTTCCCTAACCTAACTCTTCCCGCGTGTCCATTTCGTGTTTTTGCCTCTTGTGTTTTCCGCGTCCACGTCTGTGCTCGTTGCCGTCCGAATCTATTCTCCTCTTGCTTTATTTTTCTATCGCCCACGCCGGCTCATACCTCAGTCTGTCGATGGCGATAAACGGCAGGCTGGGTTGGCAGTCCGGCGTGGCGATCTTCTACTTATCGATGTTTGGTTTTAACAATTAATACTAAAAGCATTATATTTTGACTTAATACTAGAATTTCTATAAACATTATATTCAACTATACCAATACTTTATTCATTATTGTGACGAGGCTGGTAGCCTCGTTACACCCTATACCTCAAAGGTTAAAGAGTCCATTAGAATCAGTAAGCCCACAGAACCTCTATACAAAAAGGATTAGGACATAGAAAAAAATTATAAAGCGATCCCCGTGCTTCCCAGGGGACCAAAAGAGGGCCCCAGTGCTATTTAAAAAATCATTTATTTAGTATTAAATACTGTATTTAATTTGTTAAGAGTCAAAAAAAAAATGATGCACGTCAAAGTCTGGTACTCCGACTTTGAGATACACTAAAACACTACGCTGTAAAAATAAATAAATAAACCGATTTTGATCAATTTTGGCAAAGTACTTAAGCAACCAATTATATGATATGATTTTGACAATATTTGGTACAGAGCTTGGGAACTCTAAAAAGCTTTGTTCTGTTTATGAAAACGTTTTTTTGCCCGTTCAGCCTATGGTGACCAAATGATATAGATAACTTGTTAACTTGTGATCTAGTTCTTTACATGCATTCATATTATTATTATTGTCTCCACTAATCGACAACAAATTATCTAAAATTCACTTTTAAAAGGCACCATTTCATTGCAATTGTAAAATGAATGTTTACTACAGGGCGATAGCTCCACAGAATCCGCCCAGAAGTTCACTGTTTACCACCGCCCATCTTTGCCTATTTTCCTTCCAAAAATACTAGTTATATGAAATTCGGATAAAAAAATGTTGAAAGTATTAGCTAAAATAATCTATATTAAACACCATTTTAAACTGTTTGTAAAACAATTGTCACTAAAATCTATACAAAAGCAATACAAATTTTTCGAAAAAGCATACAGAATGTTTTATTTTCGGGCACCGCCTCGATTATATCACCATTTTTATTATTTGTTATAAAAAAAGAAAATTTCATTTAATTTGATATTTCTTTTAGCAGTCCATAAAAGCGTAAATAAACGATATATAGACTCACTTGAGCTTAATAAACAAGTAGTACAGTAAAAATAGACAAAAAAAAAAGGAATTGACCTGATAAAAATTCAATTTTAAATGACATAGATTTCGAGATAAATGGGCTCAAACATATGTCAAAAGAACGGCAAACCGTACGGGTGGAGGAGGTCGCCATTTTGGTTTTAGACTTTTTGGATGGTCCTTAATACATTAAGCAAGAGAAATCCCACCATTCAATTTTTACTGTACTAAAGGATGAGTTGATAGTTTTAAAACAAAACCCCCTTTCCCTCCATCCATTTAGATTTGGCATAAATAATTCATTTTCTGGTGTGCAAAGTGGTTGCAGTGTATCCTACTGACGAGCACCTTTCTGAATGATTCACGTTTTTTTTACTACTGTGCTTTTGCAATACAATAAAATAAATTTAAAGGCATTTTTCATTACATGTCATTACCCAAAATAATACAAAAATTGGATGATAAAAAAATAATCATGTAATCGAGCAAATAATATACTTTACCTAAAACCTGGCATTAAATTATTACATGCTTTCAAATTATAAGCCAGTGTCTGAAATTACATTTGATTGCCGTCAGTTGTGGTTTTTTGTTAGCCTTTTCAGGCTTAAAAAGCTGACAACAATTGCCAGTGGGCTATGGCTAATTATCAAGTATTTCCGAAAGGTAATTAAATAAAAAGCAAGTTGGTCTTTAGTAAGTGCTCTTATTTACGACCTAGTAGGAACTGTGTGTGTATATAGGGCTGTGTGGGCGTTTCTATTTAAAATGAACCACTTAGGCATGACATTTACATAATGTTGTAAACAAAATAATAAAATAAAAAACAATAACCTGGGCAACAACAGCCAAAAAACAAGACTTACTAATTTCATTAATCATACGCCCTGGGGTACACTATGCGAAAAAAGAAGAAGAAGAGAAAGCAATTTGCATGAAAATCATAAGAAATTCAATGATGCTTATTATGTGCTACCTTTTGTTCGAACAAGCGCGTACAAAAAAAACAGACATCAAGAGGACACAACAAAAAGATGGCGTACGTTAAAGTCGGGCGCGGACGACTTTGGGATACCCTGTACCACCAAATTGCAATCAAGTCCGATATATTGCTTACAAACTCCAAAAGATATTTCTTTGCCAAATAAACGAAACACAACGAATTTTGTTCAAAATATGTTTTTTTGACCGATTGGTCCTATGGGAGCTATATGATATAGTCAACCGATTTTGATGAATTTGAATTTGGTACAGTGCTTGGGAACTCTAAAAAACTATTGTGTGCTAAATTTGGTTACGATATCTTCATAAACAAACGAATTATCCATCTAAAACTTTTGCTTTTTTTCGAGGTCCTCTGAAACACCCCTATGGGAGCTATATAATGTAGTCCCGATATCAAAAAAATAAAATAAACTTGTCTCCTATGGATTAATAAGGGATCTTATCTGAAAGTTTGGTTGCTCTAGCTCTTGCCATCTCTGAGATCTAGGCGTTCATACGGACAGACGGACAGACGGACATGGGTATATCGACTTCTCTAGTCACCCTGATCATACTTTAGGTAACTTTGGGGGGTCTCCGACTTCTCCTTCTGTACGTTACATACATTTTCGGCTTGCACAAACACAATATACCCTTTGTACCATACGGTACAGGGTATAAAAATGAAAGGAACAATAAAAGAGATGGCGAACTTTAGTTTGCCGCGGCTGACTTTGAGATACTCTGTAAAGTTATATTAGACGATAACATGACGTGTGGATAACATATAGAAATCTTTAAAATGGACCCCGAGAAGAATTGACAAATTTTTTTGTAAAAAATAATTTTTTACCATTCATAAACCAAAAATATAATGCAATCGTCCGTGCTCCGCAAAACGAATAATCAAAACGAACAATTTTATTCGGATTCGTTTTTACGTGCTCCCAAAACAGAATTTTTTGCTGTCGCCATCTACCACTATTTCCCTTACTCATTGTTACCTCAGTTGTACACCTTTCTAGGGAAATTATCGACGACTATGCTATTCTTATAAGACATGGACCATATAAAAATTCGGTTTGAGTTTGGTTGATTCAGAAAAAATAATTAAAAATATTTATCAATAAATATTTAAATTGAAATTGGCATACATAGAATCTGAAAGTATCAATGAATATTTCAAAAATTATTTCAGCTTAAAATGCGTACATTTTAAAACCTATTTGGCCAATTCGTTTTAATTCCTCTTGCAACAAAACAATCGGTTTGAAATCACACAAAAAATTCTTTTTGGTGCAATTGGGACCACCAAACATGTGGTTTCAAAACAAATCCAAATAAAATGTTTGGATTCATTTTCCGGAGCATGGTAGAAAATATATTTTTTTAGCAATTTGTATGAACAAAATTTTATTGTCCTTCAACCAAAGTTACAGATCAAAAATCACAAAATCACAAAAAGATGGATTCATGATTTATGCTATTTTTTCGACATATGTTTGGCTTGTATTTACCTCAGTATAAAGATTTTTGTGATTGTCACTCAATTAAATGAAATCAAAAAAAATATTTAATTGAAATGAAACTTTTTTGAAATCAAATAAAATTTTTATTTTAAAATTTTACCTGGATTGTGGTTTAAACATAAGAACTTTAATATCAAGAATATTTTTGAAAAATTGTATTTTCCAAAAAAAATTATTTGCCAGAATCCAGCAAAAATATGACAATCTGCACAAAAGCGTTTGGTCTCCAAAATAACTCTATATTTTGATTATCACCGATTTTTATGGTCTGGATTATATTAAATTTGGCATAAATCAAAAAATTTTTTTTAGTTCACGCATACTACACCTTCGAACTAAAACTCAAATTTTGAAATTTAAATTATTTGGTGATCAAAGAGGGCGTGAAAGAAGAAATAAAAACTAAACTTAATGTATCTGCACATATGTGTCATAATAACAAGTTTTGTTATCCTAGCTCATATAGTTTCAAAGAACGTGTCGTTCATACAGATGGACTAGTCTAAATCAATTTATTTTGTCCTCTATAACTTTGGTGAGTCTCTATGTTACATACTCAATATACCTTACCTTTAAGTACAGAGTATAAGCAACTCAATTATTCATAAAGTCAAATTGCACGGCAAAAAAAAAATGTCCTTGCATATGCCAAGGCGTTATGCTTTTTGGGATAATTGGTCAACAACAAATTTTTGACAAATGATTTTTTTTTTTACTTTGTCTTTAGTGATTTATTAAGCAAAAAATATGCTAAATAAGCAGGTTGACAGTTTTTATTTTATTTTTTCGGCTTTAAGTCCTTTATGAGCCTTTAAAAAGTTTGCCGCTCATTTATTATATAATAATACTTATATTTGAAAATTTTGCTGATGCAGCGACGGATTTATATAGGCTGCCAAAAAATTGATACAATTTTGGAGCTTATGTAAGTTAAAGTTCACTCAACCACATACAAATACGCAGATACATTTAAACGTAGGCTGGTTTTAAAGTAATCGAAACGAAAGCACTTTTAAAAAAAAAATGTATTTCTTAAAATAATTTTTTCTAAGAGCAAAACACTCACAGCAGCGGTATTCCAATTTACGTATGCCTTCCAAAAAGTATAATTTTTCAGGGTTTCCTAAGTAGGCATTCTTTTTTTTTGAACGTGAAATGTATTGAAATGTTAAGTATTAAATAAAAAAAAATATTTTTTATTACTTAGGGCATTAAAGTGTTCCATAGTCGAGAGGTCGCTGAAACTTTATAAATATTTTGGTTTTATTTTTCTGTTGAGCATCCCTAAATTATTAAAAATTATTTTGTACATAGTGACTTTGGCCTTGAAACTAGCTGAAATAGTAAAGTTTTTGGAAGGCACTTCTTCTTGGAATTTTAATAAATTCCTACATATCCCACTTTTGTGCAAACTGAAATAATTTTCATAGTAATATTGGATTTTACTTGAAATTTTTTTTTAATTTTTGTCGTTGGTTTCGCCAGCGATTATAGAATTTGAGAAAAATATCTTTTTTTTACCAAAGCTTTTTTTTAGTTCTGCAAATAAAATATCAATATCAAGAATATTATGCTTGGAGAACTAATTCTTAGCACAATTAATAAGTGCAGGTATCGAATCGTCCTGATAGCTCCGCAAAATACTAACATTCAAAAAATTTATTGCTTTTAGTTTTTTGTGTGACTCTTTAACGGACAGCTTTCTCTTAATTATAGAATGGAGCAAAATATTTTTTAATACTCCTCCGAATTCCACAGCAATTTCTCTTACCTTTCTCGCCTGTCACCATTTGTCAGCTTTTTATGGCCTAGTGAAGTCTCTTGACTGGTCTAGGCGGTTACCTTCAAAAATATTTATTCGTCGCGCTTAAACGAACTGATTTGTATCGATGGTGCAGAGTCCCCAATTGTTATCCAACTCGTTCTAATCCCTTCATTTGTTTTTCATAAGTAAAATGTATCATGTAATTTACTTTTGAACATGGAAAAGTTTTTCCCCATCAACTCCGGCTAATATTAAACAGGGTGACCCATATGCTTAAAACTCTGTCAGTTGTCAAAAAAAATTTTGCAATAGCGCATTTTTGCCCAGACCAATTACTTTTCGGCCTGCCCTCGTACACACAACAATACGTAACCCCATTACGACAGTCAGCCGCACATCATTCAAGAGTTAACAAAAATGATATAAAGTATATTATGCCATCGGTTTACATAAGCCAAGAACTGACTATGAATTTTCTGGAAAAGCCACACACATCAAATAAATGTCAGACCATATAAGCGTTTATATACACTGCGGTCCAATTGCATAGAAAACGAGTTTTGTTGGCTCTTCTGTTGGTTACATATTAAAACATTAGCAGCTGATTAGATTATCAAAGCTGAAATTTTGTTCCTTATAAAAACATGTTTCCACTTAAGTACATACTTTGAACAAAGTGCGAATAAGAAAAAGTATCTTTTTTATTAGTGACCAGTACGCAGCACTGAAAATCACAACTGTGGGGTATGCTTTAACTGATGCTATACCTAAGATGGCGCCAGCTCAAGTCCACTAGATGGCGCCAATTCCTTAACTATTGTCGCATATATGACTGCCTGTAATTGACCTGGCGTAAAATGTTATTGCCGTTAAATAAACAAATTTGAACTCGAAAATAATCTGTCAGACAAACTAAGCCATCGCACTATGGGCCCAGATTCTCATATTTTGGCCAAAACCCTGGCATTTCCATAATAATTTTTTTAGAGTGATGAAATTTTACACATGTGTTCGTAAAGGAATGAGCTATTGTTTATTATTTGAGTTTGAGCCTCCTCAGATTTTTTTAAAATATAGATAATCTAAACCAAAATTGGAAAAAATTTAAAAAAAATGTTTAACTTAATTAAAAAAAAAACGGTTTATTGGAATTGGACCATATTTCACACAAAGGTAGATATGAGCTTCTCATACATTGAAAAAATAGCCTATACCAAAAATATTGAATGGTTTTGAAGTTATAGCCCCAAATAGTTTCAGCTTTCCAAGCAAATTACGAAAAGACGGCATCACTAATCCATATGTTTTTTAACTGTTATAACTTTTTTTTTGCATGCTCTTTTAATTTCCGAAAAAAAATTTCAAAAATTAATATTTACATTTTTACTATTTTTCTTCAAAATTGATCAAATTTACAATTTTTTATTTACGCCTTTGTAAGTATGCTATAAAATTTTCAAATTACACATTTTCTTACATTTAAGTACAACTTTCAAAATGAATAAAGTTAAAGCATACTTTTAGGCAGCTAAGAAATTCAAAAAATAGTACAATTTCCTGGAGGTCAATTTTTAATATTCAACTTTTAGATACAAAATTCAATTCGTGAAAATTCAAACATGTGAAGAAATTTATAAAAAAAATTTTCGATCAAATATCGAGTGGTAGTCGGAGGTACCCTTAAAGCAAAGTAGCCAAATGATAAAAAACCTACAAAATCTTTAAACCTACTCGAATATATTTAAAACCAAAAAGTTTTTAAGCTCAATTTTATTTTTTCTCTGAAGTAACATTTATGAATAACAAAGTGAATGAAGATTTCGTAGCTGCATATATCATGGTAAATGCAAGTTTTTTTTTCTGTAAATTATCGCGAAAGTTAAAAAAATACAAAATGCCAACTTGGATGGCTAATTACTTAAGAACCAGCAATTAAAATTTAATATTTTTTTTTTGCACAGGATACATTAATATGTGTAAAATCATATTAAATTGTCATTGTGTCCAAATTTTGAATTTCGTCTGGAGGGCGTTTGGCCAAAATCTGGCCACGCGGGCCAATTGTGCATCGGTAAAAAGTTCCAACAAATCCATATTTATTTTTATGCCAACTTATCGGTTTCAAAGTTTGGCTCTTTCAGCAAGTAATGTTTTTATGTCAATCAACTATTGTGGCTTTAATGAAAAATATGTCAACAACCGAAAAAGAAAAAAAATACTATTGATATCTTGAATTCTTTTAAAAAATTATTTCCTTAAAGTCATAAAATTTCGTAAAATAAACTTAACTGGTAAATTGACTATAATTTACTTAGCTCGCGCCACATTTTAGCTTAATTTTTTATTTTTACAGACTAACTTATTCCATCATTTGTTTTCGCAATGAGGAAAGTTTAAAATGGTAAAAGCTTCTACCATTTTTATCACATTTATCAACATATCTCAATTAATTAAAAAAAAAACTATCTTAATTTGCATACAGTATGCTCAAGATACTTTTTACACTTATTGTAAGTGCGCGTCGTACAAATTACAAACTAATTTCTCTTCATCACTAACACACGAATTCACATCAAACAAGCGTTTTGCAAATGGAATCGTTTTTAATTTACCAACACTGGACACAGCGAGAGGGACAGCAAAAGATATCAAATAACGGTGCAGAGTTGTCAAAAAAAAAAAAACAAAATGGAGCTAAAGAATCGGGTACTTAAGTGAAAGTGAAAACAATTTGACAGCAAGACAAACAGTTCGACATTGAGAATGGAATCATGTTCGCAATGTCCTGATTTGAATGAGTGTGTGTGTGTATGAATAAGTTTTTATCTGTGTGCGTGTTTGTGTGAGTATCTATGTGTGTGTCAGCTGGTGCTGCTTGTAACTTTATAGCACCTAAATGTTTCTTGCCACATCGGCACACAATAAAAATGATTTTTTTTTAGTCAGCGCTGATGTACCCTCTCCATTATTTTTATACACTGTAGTTTGAGGGCCATTATAGATTTAAGCACTGAATATGAGAGGCAGAGGGAGATCTTAAATTTTTTATACCCCATTGAGTATCATCGACTTGGCTATAGATTGAGCTATGCCAGTCATTATGTACAACTAGATCTTTGAGAGCAACAAAGCTAGAGCCACCATTTTACAAATGTATTAGTAAATTTTCGTCTCAGGTGATGTTTGCTGAATCAATTTGATATATGCCTCCTACTCTGTCTAAGAGGAGAGAAGTTTCCAACCGAGCTAGCTTTTACCAGCTACTAGCTTCACCCGGCTTCATATAGAATCTTCTTTAAAATTTAAATATTTATTATATAGTAGTGGACCCAGGAGACGTTTACCTGCTCGAACGTTGTCTTGCAAATTTTTTTTAAGTTCAAACGTTTCATAATTTTTGATAATCCATTTTTTATTTTTTGAGCCCATAAGTTGAAGAATTTTTAAGTGAACAATTTTTCTACGATAAAATATTTTTATCTCTAGGACTTTTTTGGCATACAAAAAATGGGATAGCTAATAAGCTTATTTGAATTTTTTTTTTGCAATAATAGATCATGTTTTTATTAGTTTTGATTACTTTTAAATTTAAATAATAAAATTGTATAACATTTAATAAAATATTTCTTTTTTTTTGAATCAATAATTATTTTTAATCTTTCTTTAAAAAAAACTGTTTCAAATATTTTTATTCGCTTAGTTGGTATGGCTTTTCAATGAAACACCTAAACAAAAAATCCAAATATTCAGCTATCGATAACTCGATTAATAATGAGAATTTTGCAACAAAAATGTACGTGGTCAATACTGGCTAGTACCTCTATTACATATGTAAAAATCATAAAAATCGAGGAAGTTCACCTAAAAAGTGGCCCGCCTCACTTATATTCTCCGATCGATATACCCAAAATTACAAAAATTTCTATGTAAGCCTAATAAACAAAAACGTGTCGACCTTTTGTCGATAAAGTTAAACCCAATCCCATGCAACCAATCAAATGTAACTTCTTAACATACTTAAACGTACTTAAACTTTTCATACATTTTTTAAACACCTTAGGCTTAAGTTGTATTTTTTTAAGGGCCCTATTGACAACTTAAAATACAACAATATGATTCAAAAATATTCAATGGTAAAATTACAATTAAATTTTTTTTACTCAGCAATAACGCGATCTTAAAATCTAAAACTATTTTTTTTTTTTAATTAAGCAATAAATAAAATCTAAAGTTTGCGGAAAAATTTATTTTTTATCCATAAATTGCGATCTGCATCATTACTTTTTAAACGTAGTTGAGAGCAGTTTTTGTTCCTTATTCAAGTAAGCCGTTTGGTATGTGGAAAAATAATAAACACGGAAAGGTTCACTTTTTCTGAAAATACCTGCCCAGTTTTCAAGTTTGCAAACTTATTTTTTTTTGACGCCTGCAATTATTAAGTTATCAGTGCAAAGTTTAGCGTAAAAAATAAATTTTCATGGGAAAAGTAGATACAGAGTATTCCACTATTTGGTGCCGCCTAGAACTTTTAACATTTTTTCTTCCATTTTTGGGCTTAGTTAGTTGCTCACTTAGTGTCACGCGGCTGCTCTTTATATACACCAGATATGTTATATACGCACATTATTCTTTTGGTCATTTGCTTTGACTTAAATAATATTATATTAACTGCCCGTCTGGATACGGAGAACAAAAAACTTTTGCCTTTTTATTGCATATTGATAATAATGACTATATAAAAAGTGTACCCATTAATTTTTATCTGAGAGCAGCAGCTGCTTGTTATGACTTTTTTTCAATGCTCTCTCTCGCTCGCAGAATTTTTGTCGTTCTCTTTTGTTTGTGTCATGTAGTCAAAGCAACGGAAAACATCAAAAGACATCGGAGGAGCTGCAAAAGTAAAAATGTTGCGCATACGCCGCGTATGCCTTAGCGACAAAAATAGCCAACAACATTTTCATACTTAAAGCACAAAAAGAAAGCTTAAATTGTTATTTATAAAAATTGCACAGCGCGTGCATCGACTTTCACGGGTATGCTCTATGCGATGTGAATGGGTATTATTAGTTTGTGGAGAGATATGTAACAGGTTTACAGAAGAACGAAGAATAAGAAGAAAAAGCGCAAAAAAAGGTTTCCTCCTTCCAGACCTTGATTATTCAATATTTTTGGGATCGCTGTAAAAAAATTTGCAATTATTATTACAAGACTGCCCCTCAAGGTGTGCTGCGATATTTTCATAATTATTATAATTGCATATAATATTATTAGCTGGTTTCCTACTACCTGTCTAAGTAGTTTTTCTTGTTTTACATTAAAGGAGAAAACACGAAATATGACTAAAGGGGCGAAAATAAGTGACGCAGATAAATTTATAAATCAATATGTTGGATTTTTTTATGTGAAAGAGATAATTTAAATAAAATAAAATAAAGAAACATTTTTTTTTTCAATGATTGAATTAATTTAATTCTTCATATAAAAAGTGGAATTAGTATGCATTTTTTTTAAAATTCCGCCAAAAGAACTTTATATTTTTTGAAAACATTATAATGGAATTTCAAATTTGCTTTCAGTTCCAAGTTTAGGGATAAAATTGTTTTTTTTTTTTCATGAGGAAGTAGCTGGCAAAGGAAAAAAAATATAAGAATTACTTACATGCAAGTGGTGAATTTTATTTAATTTATTGAATTAAAGTTAACCATTATATATTTTTTTATACCCTGTACCTATAGGTACAAAGGGTATACTAGATTTGTGCAATGTATGTAACGGACAGAAGGAGGCGTGGCAGACCCCAAGTCCTTTATACCAAAATGCTTATCATAACCTCGGGTAGCGATTGAGCCATGTCCGTCCGTCCGTCCGTCCGTCCGTCCGTCCGTCCGTCCGTCCGTCCGTCCGTATGAACGCCTAGATCTCGGAGACTATAAGAGCTAGAGATACGGAACTTTACCTGCTGGTGCGCATATTTCCTAAGCAGATGAAGTTTGTTGAATCATGTCAATATCTTTCCCCGTTCCCCCGCTGTAGATTTTCGCGGTTTTTGGCCACACCGTTTAATATTTTCATTTGAAATTTAACAGAGCGTTGCGTTGTGGATACATGCATCTATGTGTAAAAAATGAACAAAATCGGACAAATACAGAAAAAGTTATAGTCAAAAATGTACAAATTTCACTGCCCCTTGCCAATAAAGTGCATCAATATTTGACTCCTCGTAATTATGGTTACAAGTGACCTAGAATCACAATTTTTGGTAAGCTGATTCATGAGGCTCTAATGAACAAATGCACATCCAAATCGATGCGGTCCCCCCAACCCCCGCAATCGATTTACCGTGTTTTCTCCCACACCCCTCAACATACCACCTTGAAACTTACCCCATATACTTTAAATAACTTCTTTGACGTAACATTCGAGTTTCATCAAAATCGGTAAAAATTTAGGGAACTTATAGGTATAAATATCGAATTTCACCAAAAAAAAAAAAAATTCCAATTGGAAAGTTCGTAGAAGGAATATGCAGGAAAAATTGTTTGCGAGACAAAAGGTACAGGGTATTCCACTGTCGGGCACCGCCTCGACTCTACCACATTTTTTTAAATTGCATCATTTGATACAAATACTTAAAAAGTCCCTTTTTAATATTTATCTACAAAATGAAAAATCAATATTTTTCAAAAAATATCCTTTTTAAAATAAAGCGGTGATTGTCAAAATTCACATAATTTTTTAAGCAAATGTATTGTTTAAAAAATATGAAAAGAATATTATTTTAAGAGCCTTATTGAGAATTTAAAACATGGCTTAAAAATATTCAGTACTTAAGACACAATAAAACAAAAAGTAAAAAATATTTATTTTTAAATAACACGTCACGTCTTACTTTAAAAACTGAAATTTTTCTTTTAGATTTTGATACCCAATGCTCCATTTTTGGTTGAATATTAACATAATAAAGCAATGAGGGTCTATTGAGGGGCGCCAAGTAAACTGTTTTTTTTTTTTTTTTAAATTTTTCATTTACTTTATTGATAGAAAATTTCACGTTTAACAGTAAATAAAATCGGTCTCTTAATTAAATCGTTTTCTATTTATTTTTAAATTTACTAATAATAAAATACACTCTTTTATCGACTTTTTTATCGATAAATTTAAAAATTCAATTCATTTTTTTCACATGAAATTAAAAAAAAAAAAACATCGTTTTATTTGTAACATACACTAAATAAAATAATCAATTATAAGAAAATTAAAAATCATGCATTGTTTCACAATTATGTATTAAGGAAGGGACCTTTAGAGAACTTGCCTCCCGGTGAATCTCCCATTGCCGTCAGGACTACCCATAATTTTTAATTCAATACTAATATTAACGAAATTTTAACGTTTTGGTTTTGTTATTCACGGTAACCCAAATGGCATCCTTCCTATTTAATTTATGACAAATTTATGAACATTCATTTTTTTTAGAATCTAATTTTGCTAGTAAAGAAAAATTCCTAGAATATCAGTTTACAAATTATTTTTAAGTCTTCACATTATACACAGCTATACATCAAATCTCAATCTTCCCCAGATGTTCACTTTAATATTATTTTCCACTTAAATTTGTGCTATTGTATGAAAAAGAAACCTCAATGCCAGGATAACAACTTTAGACACTCTACAAATTGTTTATTTTTGTTTGATTCTTTCACATCACTGGAAGAGTATTTAACTTCCGCTGGAAACACGCTCTTGAAGTTCTCTCTTGTTTTTATTATTATTTTTTGCATGCTGGAAAATAAATTATTAACATGTGAATAAATTTGCCATGTTGTTTTGCTTTTGTGTAGCGAGTTGTAAAAAAAAAAACCAACACACACATACACCGTCGCTTCCGCACTCCCACACACATACCTAAGGACACCCATACATAGGCTAAACAAACAAGCTAAACGCGGTTCAGACTTGAGCTCAGACTTCTTGCTCAGGATATGGATCCTTGAGCAGGAGCAAGTACGCCTGGCAGGCAAATGTCAAATATTTGTTGAACTGTGATTAATGTTGATTTTGGCGCTCTCGTTTCTTTTGCATAACATTCTAACTTTTGCTTTTTCTTTTTGCTTTTCTGCCTTTTCGTTCTTTTCGTCTGGTTTTCCTTATGGATTTGCCGCTGACTTGGATTTAGCCACAGCTTAGAGCAATTCACCTGTAAAAAGTCAACCAATCTTTGTACCGAAATGCTGGGAAATTAGTTTTTTTTTTTCAATGGCACAAACACGTCACAAGCATTATATAATATTTGATTTGAATTTAATTAAATTGGTTTTCTGTGTATGTTATTTCTTACAAGCGTTTAAATTACGCTTAACAATTGAAGCACATAAATAGGTTAACGAAAAAAAATGTAATTTAAATTTATCAGCTTTGGATTAGTGTTTATATTTTAAAGAAAAGTAATAGAATAAGAGCTTTGAGAGCTAATAACTGCGGTTTATAAAAATCTTGAATATATTTCTTTAAAGCTTTTATTTGTTTGCGGTTTTAAACTCTATTTTTAAAATTAATACCGCCATCATATACTCGTTAATTGCACGTTCTTGGGGTTGCTGAATCAGAATTACATCATAAAGTCTCATAAGAAAAATAATTGTTTTCCTTTTTTTAGTATTTTTTTGAATTAAATTTCACAATACATTTCATTAAAATATTCCATGACGTTTCGCTGAAATCGATGTTCTTAACGTTAGTTTTGAAAACAACTTCTATAAAGTTTTGTCACGTGCGAATGGCATTTTTTTTTTCAATATCTTTTAACGAGGAATCGCCTGAAAATCAATTATAGTGCTCCCGAAGAGCTTCCGTTTAATCGTATGCATAAAATAAAAAAAATAAACAAATATTTTAAGTCAAGTTATCTGTCACTTTTAGACGTCACGACATGAACATTCAAAATTTTCTTATAAATAGGACCTATTATTTTTTTTTTTTTCTCCAGTATTTTTCAGGAGAAAAAAGTTTTTTTAAAGAAGTTAAAATTTTTCCGATTCAAAATTCAAGGTAAATTGTAGCATCTTACAAATTATTATATATTAACTTTTTGTTTTGGTATATTTTTTTACATCTTAAAGCTTCAGAAAGGAAGCCACAATTACGAACGCTTATGGCTAAGTAATTATTATTCTATTTTTCGGCAAACATTTAAAGTTGAATATTTAATAAATAAATTTAATTTAATAAATCGTTGGCATATTATTTAATTTTAAAATTTTTTTTGAAGCTATTTTAATGGGTATATAGTGAGCCACTTTAAAAGTCGATATCTGCGACTTAAGAATGTTCTATAAGTCAAAAATAAAAAACAAAATATTACTGTTTCCTTATGTAATATGAAGATATAAAAGCACATGAAAATAAAATAATAAAAAAAATGATTATTGTTATTCGCTTACAATAGACTAGTAGATAAAAAATTTTTTAAAAATATTTGTTATGCTATAATTCGATTAAAAAAAATTCAAGTTGAGACAAAAAAAAAAAAAAAAAACTTTACCTCTAGCGAAGATTCGGAAACCATCCAAATTCAAGGAAAAAAAAACCTCGCCAAAAGTATTTTTGCCCATTTCATTATGGATAAGTTTTTATATTTCATGCTCCAGCTTAGCAAGCAATATTGCATTTATTATTAAAATATAGAGCCCTTACATTAAAAATCTGTACATTTGACATTTGCGCAATTTAAAAATAAAAAATCCAACGACATTTAAAACTAAAGCGGATAACTTGTGGCCTTAGTAATCATTCCCTGGGCTGCACATGTAGTTCTAAGCCAAAATCTACAATAATAAGTTTTGATACCCCAAGCTTTACTTTATTTAATGAGGTGACAGCAAAAAGTACTGGAGCTATATTGACTAACAATTTATCGAGCAATAAAATAAAGCACTCCCATAACAAAAAAAGAAACAACCATGAGTACAACTGGGATGAAAATAATTTGAGCTTGTATTTCCCTTGGCTCAAGTGCACTCGGTGATCATTTGGCAAATACTTTGACTACATTGGATGGTCACGTTGCGTCAATAGAAGTCGAATTGCACTTGCCACAACAATTTGTTGCAGTTGCAAGTTCGTGTTGAGTCTTAACACGCGCACTGTCAAATGAGTGTGAGGAAAAGCGGAAATGAATAAAGAGCTAGGAAATAAAGATGCAATTTGTTTTTCTTTTCACATTGCGTACACGCTCGATAGGTCAAATAAACTTAGCGACATACTGAGTCTCCTATACCAAAAACAAAAAAAGCAACAACAACAAATATATGACAAATCAAACCGTCATATAACTAATCACATCAATTTCCTTGTATTCCCTTCCAATCCAATGTCCTGGCTTGAGCTGCATCAGATTGTTTCCGTTGCCATCAAGCACTAAACGAAATACATTTGAAATTCAATTTAGTTCAAAATTGTCTCGGCTTGCGTCACATATACTATTTATTTTCGTAGTGTTTAAGTTATGGATCAAAATTAGTGTAGCGGGTCACTTTTTAAATCGATATCTACTATTTAAACGATATTTATAGTATATGTAATAGAGGTACTAGCCAATAATTACCTTGCGAATTTAATTTTTCCGAAATTTCAAACTCAATAATTGGGTAGCATTTTTTTAACAAGTCTCGCTAACGAAAAAAAATTTGACATTTTGCTTAAGAAATATGCAACTTTGAATTAAAAAAAACATATATTTAAAAGAAAATGTTTTTTTTGTATTTTATTCGTAACGACTGTCACGACTAAAAACTAGAAAAAATGTTATTTAAAAAAAAAATTTTATAAATATATAAAAAATATTTTTATTATTTTATAACATGTTTTTCTCTCGGTTTTTTGTAATATTCGGCCGTGCTCCGGAAAAAGAAAAAAAACAAAACTAACAATGTATTCGTTTTTGTGTGCTCTTAAATCCAAATTTTTTGCTGTCGCAATCTACTCATATTTCCCTTGCTCATTGTCAGCACAGCTATACCAATTTCGAGGGAAATTATCTACGACTATGCTATTCCTATTACAAGGGATATTTTATTTATCCAAGACATATACCATTCAAGTATGACATGAACTTTTTTTATGCAAGACATGGACCATATAAAAATTCGGTTTAAGTTGTGCATGCTATTTTTTGATTTGATTCAGAAAAAAATAATTTAAAATATTTATCACTACCTATTTAACTTAAAATTGGCATAAATTGAATCTGAAAATATCAAAAAATATTTCAAAATATATTTCAGTTTTAAATAGCGTTTAAATTCCTCTTGCAACAAAACAGTCGGCTTGAAATCACATCACAAAATTCGTGAAATCGGGAACACCAAACATGTGCTTTCAAAACAAATCAAAATCAAATTTTCGGATTCGTTTTTCGGAGCACTATCCTCCATAAATTATCAAAATCGCAAATATCGATTTATCCGGCTTTACTTATTGTCGCCCATTTTTATATGTATGTGTACTTTTTATCAGTGTAGTTGTATCATTTGGCCTGCTAACGTTTTTCAATTTATTTCGTCTGCCAAAATAATGAGGCAGCTGTCCAGGCGCAAAAAGAATCTCAAATCAAACCAACAAATTCGCACAATGCGAAACAAATAGAATATTGGAAGCGCCAATACAGCAGAAAAAAAGGTCAAAAAGGTACAAAAACTTAACTTTAAGCAATGCTTTGGATGATAAGCAACGATTTGTTGGCTCAAATCAATGCCAAATCAATTTCGGGAGTGTTCTTGTGTTTCTCTTTGATTAAAATTGTTTGGACGTGACAATTCATATAAGCATTACATAGTTCTGCAAGAAAAAAAGCAGAGACTTTATGTAAGCAGACCATGTTTGTGGGGTCGCTGACTTCGAATATGCTGTTCCCTTAAACCCATTATATCAGGTTGTGTACACAAGGCCTCGAAATATTGTGAAATACAAATAATTCTGTACTAAAGAATTAGTCATACATAGATATGTCGTAACCTGTCAAAAAAATGGTTAACTTAAAATTCAACCATATATGTAGTAGAACTCAAAAAATCGTATCACAACATATATTTTGAAAAAAAAAACTATTTTTCTTTCTGAGATAGATTAGGCGAAACTAAGAAAATATTTTTTATTTAAAAACGATTTTAATTTTATAAACGAAATGTTAAATTATCTTAAAGAAAGAGCCTATATAAATTCAATTATCGTTAAATAATCGAAATTAAGCACAGAAAATAAAATATTCCCATTTTGGCGTAACGTTACGTTTGTACGAAAAAATATGACAAAAAAGTAAAAAGCTAATATTTAGGATAATTTTTTTTTTTTATAAATTAACAAGCACTATATTTAATAAAAATAAAATGACGACCATTCGATCAAAAGGTGATAAAAAGATATTAGCAAAAATACGCTTGGCGTGACGTTACATAAAATTGAAATAGGTTTTGGCTGACAGAAACCTCAAACCTCAGGAAATTGGACAAAACTTTATGCATAAAACTCTTTGGTGTGTTTTGAGAGAATGTTAATTAATTTCTGCATGTCGTAGGATTATAGCTTCAAAACTTTCTCGATTTTTTTTCAATAGTTTAATTGTTCCTCCATTAAAAATTTTTCAGTAAAATTTTTTTTTTTAATCTTTAGAAAAACATAAATATTGCCTTCAATATTAATAATTTTAATAAATATGCTTCACTTCTAGAAAAAGATATGATAATACAATGACAAAAAATTCTAAATAAAAGATGCTCTTGGAAATAGGTTTATCTGACCAAAATATGATACTGCCAGATTTCTCTTATAAAATTAGTTGTACAAAAGCTTTTAACTCTTTAATTTAATAACTTTTGGATATTTTTCTTCACAATACATATTTTTATTTAACCTTTAATTTCTCAATCTTGATAGACCCCGTAAATGTCCATATGTTCATTTTGAACACGTCTCAGAGTGGTGCTTTAAGCATAATTAAAAAAAAATGTAAAAATTCGCCGAGGCCAATTAATTGGAGTGTCATCTTTTGTGGAGGGTACTCTTAATTAGGCAGTCTCCTGCTTGATGGGCGAAATATCTTTTCTTCAGTCTTCCAATTAGAAATTGGGGATATATTTCATGAAAATCCAAGCGATAAAAATTGGCGAGCTGTCTAATGTGAAGGTTGTTTATTTTTGAAAACCAAAACAGCTAAAATATTGAAATTTTGTCGGAAGATGCGTCTTATCTTAGAAAAAGTAAACGTACAAGCTTTTTTCAATGAAAATAAAAAATGTTGCTAATAATAATTAATTGGAAGATGGTACATATTTTTATCTCTGCAAATTTACAAAGCATTATCTATCAAAATAAAAAATGTTATTATACACTTTACTACCATATACTTTTTGCAATACAATTTTGCCTATACAATTCTAAAAGTTTCTCGAATTGGGAACACATGCATGTATTTATATATATGTACATATGGTTGTATATAAAAAATTCACATACAAAAGTTTATTTTCGTTTTTCTTATTTTATTCTTTGGTGACACAAATTGATGCGGACAGTTGTTAGTTGTTGTTATAGGAAGCTGGGTTGAAGATGCCCCGATTTAGTGCCAGTTTATGCTTGAGCATGTTGATGATGATGATGACGATGTGGATGCTGCTGTCCTTGCTGATAATGATGAAGCTGAAAGCCCAGTTATTGATTAAAGTCCCCCACACATTTGACCGACCAGAGAGTGCCCACACATGAGCTTATCAGTGCTTATTTATCGTGTTTAATGCTTTGATTGAACATGATTGAAATGAGTTACAAATAAGTTGCCGTTTTGTCTGTCAAGTTTTAGCAAATGTATTAACATTTTGATGTACAAGTTAATTTGCAAGCCAGCTCAACTTAATTTATCTAAGGGACTGCCATCTAAACTATGTTGTTGTAATTGTTGTGGAAATAAAGGCTGAAAAAAAGGAAAACAAAAACGTTTAAATTCGGTGCATCTCAACTATAAAATACTCTGTACACACTGCGTCTTCTTGAATTTAGATGTTGTTGCTATTTTGAAATAGAAAATGGTTGGTGTTTTAAAACGAATATTACGAAAAACTCAGATAAAGACAGATAGAGACAGATAAAGACAGATAAAGACAGATAAAGACAGATAAAGACAGATAAAGACAGATAAAGACAGATAAAGACAGATAAAGACAGATAAAGACAGATAAAGACAGATAAAGACAGATAAAGACAGATAAAGACAGATAAAGGCAGATAAATACAGATAAAGACAGATAAAGACAGATAAAGACAGATAAAGACAGATAAAGACAGATACAAGCAGATGTTTACAAATAAAGACAGATATAGACAGATAGTGTGGCCGTCGGCAGCGTAGTGGTAGCGTACTCGTTTTACAAACCGAAGGTCGGTGGTTCGAATCCCCGCAGTAGCACTGGTACATTTGCCTAGCACTGGCATCGCTAGCTCAAAGACGCTATTTGCCCAAGAAAATCTCTATTAATTCAAGACACCGCCGTTCGGATTCGGCTATAAACTGTAGGTCCCTGTTTTCTTTGAACAGTTATTAATAGAGATCCCCAGGGGCGACTGACAAAAATTGTCAGTCAGGGAGGGACTTATTATTATTATAGACAGAAGGTAAATATGGGCGGATATAAAGAGATACAGATGGATATAAACAGATAACAACACTTATAGGAATAAACAGATATAGACGTATATATACTCTGTGGGGTTTTACTGAAAACATTTGTATGCTCTAATTTAATATACCCCGTATCCTTTAAAAAACAACAAACACTTGTTTTAATTGCACATTGTGCGTTTAAGTATTTAATTTGTTAGACTTTAGCAAACAAGTTGGGGGCGGTTTGTGGGCGCGGCAGTAAACACTTCTGCTGTGGGCCTAAGCAAAGGACAAAAAACGTGTTAAAAAAAAAAAATGTAAAATGCTCTCAGAAAACACAAAATTAAATGGCCGCCACACAAATACAGTGAAACCTATTTAATTGGTCCTTAGCTAATTTAAGTTAAGCATATAACATTTAGACAGTTTCTTGAACACAAATTTAACAGACGCTCCTCACCAAGTTTCCCGCTTACTCAACCATTTTACTTTTATCTATCCTTAACAGATCTCCAGCAATTTTCTGCCATCATTCGAAGCAATTTCCTATGCCGTGCAAAGTATTGCCAGCAAACTGAATTGGACGCAGGTTGACATTTACGTTGGCGGTAAGTGCTTTTTTTCGACATTTCCTTTAGTGATTTAATAGCTGATAATATTCATGGTCGTTGTTATTGTCAGCAGAGGTTTGTAATGCCTTTTTCCGGGATTCAAAGTCATCTTTTAGGCAGCTGGCCAACTACATTTAATTTTCATTAAATATGCAAAGGTGCGGAGCTATGGCTTCTGAAAGCAATCAAGGCCCGAACTGACATCTGCAATTGAAAATTGAAAAGGAAAATTATTGCTGCAATAAATATGGCAAGCATTTCTTTCACTTCAGTTTTACGGTTGAATAAATTTGGGTGTGATTGGTGGAAGGAAGGAAGTCGGTGGACAAGGAAGACTTTGTTTACAATAGACAGCCAGGAGAAAATTCCGTATTTAAAATTATATGCGCGTTAGCTTAATACATGCAGTAGAACTAGGAAGTACCCGAAAGAAAAATAGTTTGTAATACAGAAAGGCAGAGTTAACAAACGCATTTGTTAAGGAAAATAAAATTAGAAGCGTTAAATTTAAAAATTAAGAGTCTGTAGCCTAATAAATCAATGATATTCAAGTATCTACTCGTAACAAAAAAATGTAACCGAGTTCTGAAGACCACAGCTCTAAGCTCTTTCAACCGAATTTCAGCTCCAAACAGCTTAATATGACAGATTTCTCATTACCATCCGCTACATTCATAGGCTTAATCTATTTAACGCACATTTATGATGTGCGGAGCATATACGAGGTCATATACCGCCTACCCTAAGGTATGTCTTGTGGCATATGACGTCATACAGCCAATAACCTGCGGATGATCTAACCGCTTCCAACGACACCTCTTTTGTCAAATTATGATAGGCGATTTAAAAGTTACAAGGATACAGATGAACATACTTACACGTCCGGTCAAAAGTTTAGGTTCACCTTCCACCACCTCCCACAAAAATATGCAGAAAATATGGTCTGTCTTTTTTTTTGTGTGGCTGTCAAACCGATTCGGAACCTAATATTAAAAAATTCTAGGAACCCAGAAGAATTTTGTAATTCGGCTGATTCCAAAAATTTATTACAACTTATATGAATTTTCAAACTTTTGAAAAATTTTTAAATATTTTTAAAACAGTCTAATCTGTTTAAAACTTGTCATAATTTATCCATACTCTTTTAAAAACTTATTAATTAAGAGCGTAAAAACAGAAAAAAGCAAAGTTTCAGGTTAATAGTTATTATTATATTATTTGTTATATAGTATTAACAAAGTTTTCCTGCTTTGAATTACTAAGCCATTTTGGATTTTAGTGCCTAATTTACAGTTCAGCATGTCAAAGTTACGGCCGGTCAATGGATATAGAAATAAATCTTAAGCAAGTTCATAAAATATATAAATTCGGGTCACTCATAAAATCCTATAACTTTATAGCCAGCTTTCCAGCTTTGCATTATTTTGAGGGTGCGGTACATTGCGTATACGTAAATTTTGTCACTTAATTAACTTGCAAATATAATCTCAGAGTAAATGCCAACAAACTGTATGGTTGTGTAAACAAATGTAAATACAGGGTGTTTTATAAAGCGTATCTGAACTTTAAACTTTAAAACAAAGAGCTGTGTTTGAGATAAGGCTAATATTTTATTGTGTTCTAGCTGAATGGTCAGTCAGATCGAATAAGATCAAACAACACTTGATCTTTCGATATTATATCCAGCCCTACGAAGCCCAGAAAAAAAGCGTATGTCTTTAGTCGCATTATCATTATTACGCACTATAGAAGCATTTTCTAAAGCAACATCAACGTAGCAGCAGCGGGACGCATTTTATCATCCAGTACCCTGTCTTTCGATTATCACCACTCAGTCACCATTATCCCTTATCGTTCGGCCGTTTCCATTTCGGAAAGACGAATGGCTCAATGACTCAGGACGAGATCACCCCGACACTGTTTGTTCCGTTGGGATCGTATAGAAGTACAATAATATGAATTGTAATTTAGTGGTATTGCTGGTGGGCATTACACTATTTGTTTCAACTTATCTGCTCTCCTCGTTAAACCATTTTGAGGAATCGATTTCTCAAACAGCATAGTCCTGCAAAGAATGGCTTTCGCAGGTACTAGATAGATTGTCTAAAAAGTACAGGGCAATAACATAACAGGGTTACGCTGATTGAGTGCTGTTGGGTACGGTTTAGCGGCACTTATGTGTGGCTGATAAGTTTGCTTTTTGTGATGTGCCTTGAAGAAGCCTCGATGCAATCATCCAAGACATTTGTCAGTCTTACAGCTTGCCAAATTGCATATACACCGGCTTGAAAGACGCTGAACCAGTATGGAAGACGCATAAAAGATACGTAAGTAGTTCTCCGTTCAGTCTTCGAGCCATTTGCTTCGATTCTTCTCTCTTACTTTTCTCGTTTTCAGTATGTGCGCCTATTTCAGTTAAGGCACTGCGGTGAACTGCAAAAGAGGGTGTGAGAAGGCTTAGTGTCCGGCTGAATGCCAGTGATCTAGTGATTATCAGACACGCCGTTCTTTGTACTCTTTGAAGGTTATTTAGATGGGATTTCATGCTATCCGCCTTTCAACAGTCCAACCCAGGCCCCATAGGTGAGGATATGCTAGAAGACTGCTGTGTAACCAATGAACGATCTACAGTTACAGCACCCATTTTCGGTTTGCTTTTCTAATGTAGACTAGCGAAAGCTGAACCATTCTAGATAGATATCAAGACATAGACACTTCCGTACGGAATATACGTTAGATAAAATTTAGTATCTTCTGAGGTCTCTATAATCTATGGTGCTATATGGCCCAACCCAGGTCATGCTTACCGTTTTGGTTTAAAAAACTTTTGTCTATCTGTTATTATTATTATTAATAATGGGTATAAAGATGTACCGCGACCCATGTGGATCTATTGTAACCCCTTCACGGCTCAGAGCTCTCCCAAAAGTCCAATTGCCTCCACACATTCCAGTATTTTGTTTGGACGTAGGGTAACAACGATCTCCGGTGAGAGATGCATTCACATAGTAAATGCACTGAAGTTTCTTCCTCCATGCTACTGAAGCGACATAGTCCACTATCCGCTATGCCAATTTTATTTAAGTGGCTGCGGAGCTTACAGTGTCCTGTCAAGAGGCCGGTCGGGATCTCAACGGTTTTTTTTCCCGTGGGTTATCATGAGTTTGAACATCTTACGGTTGTAGTTATAGAGGAGGGTTTTTGGCTGCTTAAGTCCTGGTATCTGTGCCCAGTGAAGCAGCCGTTTGTTTTCCTCCTCCATTCTCAGTAGGTCCCGTACCACATAGTTACCAATCCCACAGTATGCTTCAGGTCCGGTTGGCGGTGTTGCTGCACCTTCTTGCTAGTCTATCTATTCAAGGAATGTTGTTATGTCCTGGACCCCATCTAATCGTGCGCATATTCCTGTCACCTAATTTGTCACAATTTGTGGTAGTTCTTTTGCAGATTGAATTCTGCACACCTTCCAATAGCACAGACTTCAGCTGGAGTTTCTGCCTAGTGATTCGTGATATTTTGTCCTGGCTTCTACTACCCCCAGGCCACTTCCTTCATCGGTGAGGTACCCGTCTGTGTACCACTTCATTGTAAGTGAGTATTGCCGTAAGAGATGTCCAGGTCTCTTTCGTGCTGAGTTTGGTATCAAAGTTCTGATTGAACTTGTACTCAGCTAGCATTTCATCCCTAGGTTGCAGATGCATAGGTATGTCCTTTGCTAAATCTGCAGCATCTTTATTAATGAGACTAAAGTTAATTCCTTCCCTCCCAATTCTTATTATTGTCTGTCTGTTCCAAACATTAATATGTTCTTGATCCTATCAGCTTTATGAGTTATCAAAGTTGGGACAAAGCTATTGAAGCACCCTATATTTTTTTTAAATATGACGTTCAACCTAAAGCGTCAAGTTATACGGGTACACACACGCACACACACTCACCTCACACATACAGCTAAACGTTCATCATAATATCGTTGCCACTAATTGCATTGCGTATACGCACCAGTGTACTTAACCAAAAGCAGCGCACTCTCAATGCCTGTCAGTTGTACTTGTTACTGTTCTTGTTCTAATTCTCATCGTGGCTGCTGTTGTTGATTTCCTACTACTGTGTCCATAATTTGGCATTATGTACTCCCATACTCTATGTACATATACATAAGTGTGTATGTGTATGTATGTTTGTGTGTTTATGTATTCGTGTCTGTTAGCAGTGTTATATGTGTTTATTTAGCATTTATGTAGCAGCTTTACGTGGTCATAACATAAAGCGCTGCTGGATGACGACTCCAGGGCTGCCAGCTGTTGATAATGCTGATTAAAATGTGTGCAATATGTACAGTCAGACTAAAAATTATTCGGACGCCTTTAACTTTAAGGTTTGACGCTTTTTAACTTACCACACACTTGTCTCAATAATAATTTATTTGCTGTAGCGAATAATGGCTTACATGTTATTTGGTACGCCTAATTATGTTTTTAATAGGTTTTAAATGTGGAGACTGTGGTAAAGTTTTCAAAATTAGAAAGCTTATTCCTTCAGTTTCTCTCAGTATCACATAGGAATTTTTTTTTTTTATTTCAAACATATTTAGTGCATAAAAAGTTAACTTTTATTATTATAACTGCGCTGTACAGATTAGCTAGAGGTGTCCGAAAAATGTTTCTTCTGACTGTAAATACACATATCCATGTTTGTGTGTGTTTGTATATGCACATTCTATTTGTTTTGCGATGTCTTACAAACTGCTTCAATTATGTGGAATAAGGCAAATTTGTACGAGTTTCAAGTGGAAAAGTTGAGGCTTGCTTAGGTGCATCCATTTATATCTTAGGCAAGTTCCAGGGTAAGTGTCTCTCCGGCTTGTTAAGTTGGATTTAAGCTTGTCTTGCACTTAGAGCATCTATTTTAGATCTCTGTTTTTCTGACTTTGAGTTGGTCATTAAGAATTTCTGTTGCATACACTAAAGTCATTGGTGCCATGGAAGGACCGATTTCGATATGTACTTATAAATTTATTAGTCGCCCTATACATTAGAATTTTAAGAATTACAACCATACTCTAGAAGCAATGGCAGCTTGGCACAGATGCCTAGTTACCATGAAAACCTTGAAAAATGAAGTCAATTATGTCGTAATTTGAATCACAATTTCTTCAAACTGACGATTCTATATTCATTTCGAGACACAACGACGATAATATTATAGGGAATATTCCTTGCTTTGTAAGAGACAATATCGCATGCCGATTATGTAAAGAATTTTTTGCTTTACAGTTTTTTGTTTTTTTTCTAAAAACTTTTAAGGTACGCCAAAAATTTTGCCCTTTGACCTTGAATACTTTGAAACGCGGTCATGATAAAATCTGTCATAAAGTTTCAAAATTAACATTCATCTTAAAGAATTTTTTATTTTTCTATTCTATTATTTGTCACTATTAAATATTCAGGTATCGATAACTAGTTAAGTAATCGGAATTTTAAAAAAAAACCTTTACTATGTTAATATTTCAATATCAACATGAATCCATAAACTTGGTCTGATACAAAAAGGAAGAAAGGTATTGCATTTTAATTAAACGAATCTCATTGCTAAATTTCGTGCTCTTATCTCTTTCGAATGCAAATGAAGAATATTTTTTATTAACAAAACAAAACTCAATTAAAAATAAATTGAATCAAATTAAATGTTTAATCTTATTTATGACAATTTTTTAGTCATGGTGGCGTAGAGGTAGCGTACTCGCTTAACAAACCGAAGGTCGGTGGTTCGAATCCCCGCAGTAGCACTGGTACATTTGCCTAGCACTGGCATCGCTAGCTCAAAGACGCTATTTGCCCAAGAAAGTCTCTATTAATTCAAGACACCGCCGTTCGGATTCGGCTATAAACTGTAGGTCCCTGTTCTCTTCGAACAGTTATTAATAGAGATCCCCAAAGCTCCGCCCAGGGGCGACTGACTAAATAGTCAGTCAGGGAAATTATTATTATGACAATGTTTTAGTCAACAAAAAATAAAATAAAAAAATACAATAATTTTATTGGCGTTATTCAAACTCAGGTCAAAATTAAAGATAAAAATGAAAACTTTTTGTCTCCAAATTATGAAAGCAATTTAATAACGATTCAATAGCGACACTGAATTTTCCTTGACGCAGGATTGTCGAAAAAAAGTAAATTACATACATAGATTTTAAGACACTTAGAATAAACGAGAAACGTAACTATTTCTTTTGTTAATGCTTATAATTCATAGCTGGTTATCGGTATAAGCGAAGTTCTATTTCACTTTGTTGTGCTTACAGTTCACAACCTATTAAAGTGATTATTTTATATCAAGTTTATTCCACTTTTATCGCTTTTTGTATTCAAGAGTTGCTGTAGTTTCCTCTTAAAAAGTTCTCTCCTGCTCTCTATTGTCCAGTTAGTCCTTAAAACATTAAGCGAGAGAAATTATGATGTGTAATTTTTTCCAGATGGTGCCCTTTTTTTTATCTATTTCTACTGTACTAAGTTTCAGTTCTGTAGCGCAAAATTTTGATATTTATTATGAAAATTTTGCTATGTAGGTCTCGCAACCATGGCAAAGTGGCTTTAGCCACGTCTGACTAATAGGTTCCTAAAAACTTCGTAATCGTCACAAACTTCTAGAGATTCTATACATTTTTAAAATACCAAGGAACTTTTACACTCCAATGAACTATTTAAAACCATTCGATCATTAGGTGTGGAAGGGGTACAAGAGATCCCTATACTCGCAGTGCTGCATTCCCCATTCTTAACATAAGTAACTAAAAGCGTAAAGCTTTACCTTTAACTCACAAACTCATCGTCTCTTATATGCATTGAGTTTTATTTAAAAACCTTACAATTATAGCTTGTTTAATGTCAGGTTTTACTTACGTTGTAAAATTAATTTCATGTATTGTTAAATCACTTAGAGGCCGCTTAAAATTCGATTATCCCAAAGCCACAAAGCTACTTCCCAGCCTGTATCTGCATTTTCATGCTTATTTTCGGCTGGTAATATTTCGCAATTCCCCAGAAGACCAAATTGAAGTGGTTCGTCATACAATAATGTTACCATATTTGCTTTAAATTTAATACAAGCAAATTAATTGACTCGGTCGCTTGCTAACTAATTCCACTGCCATTCAAAATCAGCAACTGTCCGTAATCAATTTAAGATTTATCGCCAATTGATACGAGGGCAGGCTGAAAAGTCAAGTATCCAATATATTTGCACTTTTTTGGTTCTTTTATTTTTTTATCAGTTGATCGCTGATGTAGAAGCATCTTTAGCTGTCTTTATCTGTCTATATCAGTACCTGTTGTCTTTATCTAGCTATATCTGTCTATTGCTAACAGTATCCTCTGTCTTCATATGTCTTTTGTCTATATTTAAATACGACTGTCTTTATCTGTCTATATATAAAAATATCCGTGTTTATCTGTCTATACCTGCTTTCATATGTCTTTATACATTAAATGTAGCTTTAGCTTCATCTAACTTTATCTGCCGAACTAATGTAATTTTTCTAAGAATTATCACCGAAAAAGGGCGTGGATTTTTGGGATGTCCGTAGCACAAATCAATTCAATTGTTCAATTGAAAAACCCATGAATTATTATTTATTTATATGTTTTAAAATAGTCAATCTTATAAACTATAGAAGAAGAAATTCACACATAAAAACAATTTATCGAATGGTTTTGCATTATAATACAACAGAAATACAATACGACAAATCACAGGAACATAGCGTCTCCGGCAAAGGGGTTTAAGATACATTTCGGCATGTATAAGTTGATCTAATCTAAAAGGAACGGAGAGTACACATCAAAGAAGCTTCGATAAAATTTAAATACCCAAAAATGTTTGTTTATCTTAAATCAATATTAGACATTTAAGCTGTTTTAAACTTCTTTGTGAGAAGTAGGAGAAATTGTCGCCGAACCGATGATTCACAACTTATCTGCACTTATATCCCTATAAGGGTTCCAAACGAGCGATCCGCACTTGAAGATTGATGGGACATGGATTATGAGTCAAGTTGAGATCATGATTTGAATAAAGGTTATTCAGTTCCTGCTCTAAATTATTCAAACTAATGTCAACTAGAACTGAGAAAAAGATTCCATTGGAGTTCTTCAGAAGTTTTGAGGAGCGGACAACTTACGTCAAATTGTTAATATTTATTTTAAACAAATGTGATCCGATGTGACTGACGTGAGTAAACCCTAATGATTTGTTAGTTGATTTTGTCAAATTTTAGCATTATTAGTTTGTATCTTACAATATCGATAACGGCTAGTGTGAAATTCGATATTTATACCTATAAGTTCTCTAAATTTTTACCGATCTTGATGAAACTCGAAAGTTAACTCAAAGAATCGATTTAAAGTATATGGGGCAAGTTTTAAGTTGATATGTTGAGGGGTGTGGGAGAAAACATGGTAAATCGATTGCGGGGGGTGAGGGGACCGCATCGATAAAATTTGGATGTGGATCTGTTCATTAGAGCCACATCCGCTTACCAAAAATTGTGATTCTAGGTCACTTGTAACCATAATTACGAGGAGTCAAATAATGACGCAGTTTATAGGCAAGAGTGGTGAAATTTGTACATTTTTATACCCTGTACCGTATAGTACAAAGGGTATATTGTGTTTGTGCAAGCCGAAAATGTATGTAACGTACAGAAGGAGAAGTCGGAGACCCCCCAAAGTTACCTAAAGTATGATCAGTGTGACTAGAGAAGTCGCTATACCCATGTCCGTCTGTCCGTCTGTCCGTATGAACGCCTAGATCTCAGAGATGGTAAGAGCTAGAGCAACCAAACTTTCACATAAGATCCCTTATTAATCCATAGGAGACAAGATTATTTTATTTTTTTGATATCGGGACTACATTATATAGCTCCCATAGGGGTGTTTCAGAGGACCTCGAGAAAAAGCAAAAGTTTTAGATGGATAATTCGTTTGCTTATGAAGATATCATAACCAAATTTGGCAATCGGAAGTTTTTTAGAAACCCCCAGCACTGTACCACATTTTATCAAAATACTATATCATATAGGTCCCATAGGATCGATCGGTCGAAAATTAGTTTTTTGTACAAAATTCGTTGTGTTTCGTTTGTTTGTGAAGATATTGTAACCAAATTTGGCATTAAGAAGTTTTTTAGAGTTCCCAAGCACTATACCAAATTTGATCAAAATCGGTTGACTATATCATATAGCTCCCATAGGACCAATCGGTCCAAAAATCGTGTTTTGTACAAAATTCGTTGTGTTTCGTTTATTTGTGAACATACCGTAACCACATTTGGCATTAAGATGTTTTTTAGAGTTCCCAAGCACTGTACCAAATTTGATCAAAATCGGTTGACTATATCATATAGCTCCCATAGGATCGATCGGTCGAAAATTTGTTTTTTGTACAAAATTCGTTGTTTTCCTTTTGTTTGTGAACATACCGTAACCACATTTGGCATTAAGAAGTTTTTTAGAGTTCCCAAGCACTGTACCAAATTTGATCAAAATCGGTTGACTATATCATATAGCTCCCATAGGATCGATCGGTCGAAAATTTGTTTTTTGTACAAAATTCGTTGTTTTTCGTTTGTTTGTGAAGATATTGTAACCAAATTTGGCATTCAGAAGTTTTTTAGAGATCTTCAAAACTGTACCAAATTTTATCAAAATTGGTTGACTATATCATATAGCTCCTATAGGACCAATCGGTCAAAAAAACGTATTTTGCACAAAATTCGGTGTGATTAGTTTATTTGGAGTTTGTAAGCAATATATCGGACTTGATTGCAATTTGGTAGTACAGGGTATCCCAAAGTCGTCCGCGCCCGACTTTAACGTACGCCATCTTTGACTATAACTTTTGCTGTATTTGTCCGATTTTATTTATTTTTTACACACAGATGCATGTAACCACATCGCTCTGTTAAATTTCAGATGAAAATATTAAACTCTACTCCGGGGGAACGGGGGAAGATATTGACATGATTCAACAAACTTCTGAGGAAATATGCGCACCAGCTGATAAAATTTCGTATCTCTAGCTCTTATAGTCTCCGAGATCTAGGCATTCATACGGACGGACGGGCGGACAGACGGACATGGCTCAATCGCTACCCGAGGTTATGATAAGCATTTTGGTATAAAGGAATTGGGGTCTGCCACACCTCCTTCTGTCCGTTACATACATTGCACAAATCTTGTATACCCTTTGTACCTATAGTCACAGGGTATAATAATAAACTCTCTCTCAGTATTATGACTAAACATTCCTACAAACAGCCCGTAATGCTATTTCTAAAATAAGACAATTTTTCTACAAAAAAACGATCTTGGAATAGAAAAATCGTTTTTGGCTCACTTTTGACAGCTAAGATTCTTGCTTTATTGGCAAATCGCTCCGTTTCAGAATCAAAAAAAAGTGAAGAACCATTAGACTTAGTTCATGGCAGATGATCTTTTTAGTACTTGCTTGTTGAAAAATTTTTTACGGTCTAATTCTAGCTTCTTAATTATGACGTTTAAACAATAATGGTAATTATATTAAAATTGGTTAAGGAAATTTGAAAACTCGAATGGAATTATTTTCTTTTCTTTAAACTGAAGTTTTGAGTATAAGATAGATTCAAACGTACTAAATGTCACAAGATTTTTATGACTTTGTAAATAGTTAATTGAATGGAATGGAACAATTTGTTCTGATGAATTATTTGGCTTTTCAGACGAGATTCATGAAGACGAGATTTTAAGTAATAGAAGTCGAACATCATTTTAAGAATTGATTTTTGCACAGTTTTGCTCGTTGACTTAAGAACTAGAGTTGAGATTTTCGATTGATAAATGGGCATTAAATTCGAATAGTTTTATTGATGTCGCCTTGAATCTGAAAAAAGATCATTGGAGAAATTAAATTTAAATAAATGATTTCTTCTATCGAGCTACAATATAATTTCTGATTGCTTATCAAAAAGTAGACTAAAATATTTAATATTGTTAGCCCCAATATTGTCGCCCTTTATAAATGTAGGAAAGCCATTGGACTTAAATGGGGCATGTCTCCAAACATAGTCCACTGGCTATACACCGCCATTGTCAGACCGATCTTACACTTGACAAGAAGGCCAACCTAAAAAAGCTGAGTAAGGTTCAGCGGACCGCAGAACTGACTATAAGCGGGGCTCTATGCTCCACATCAAGCGAAGCAGTAGATGCTATACTAAACCTCCTGCCTCTGGACAAGATGGGCAACAGCAATCAGCCGTTCTATCAGCTTTACGCATGGGAGAGGCGAAAAATGGAAAGATCTTGACTTCGGTCACGCCATGATTGTCAAGGGGAACCCCCTGATTCCCAAAAGTAAGGACTACTGTACTCCGCAGGAAAACTTTATGACCAAATTCAAAACCCATATCCCATCCAGTGATGAGTGGAGTTTGGATGTACCAGGCCCACCTGTCGCAGTAAAGATTATCACGGATGGTTCCAAGCTGGACGACCATACAGGTGGACGCGTCTACATTGCGGAATTCAATGTCAGAACAGCTTTCCGACTCCCGGATTACTGTAGTGTCTTCCAGGCAGAAGTCATTGCAATCCAGGAGTCTCTGACAACAATAAGAAACTTACGAGTACGAAATAAGAACATATGAATCAACTCGGACTGCCAGGCGGCTATTAAGCCCCTCGCTTCGTTGACATCGTGCATGAAGTCAGTGAACAACTGCCGCTTGTCTCTGAAGGAGACGGCTGAGCAGTTTCAATCAACCTCATATGGGTCCCAGGACATAGGGATTTCGAGGGCAACTGTATTGCAGATGAACTGACTAGACTACGAACTACCTGCATCCTCCATCAAGACAAGGAGGGCCCGGGTATACCCATGGCCACCTGCAAACTGAGACTAAGAAACTACTTCGCTCTCTTTGCAAACCAAACGTGGAATCGGATATCGAACAAGTGTAGGATCTCTCGGCAAACATGGCCGACATACTGCAGGAAAAGAACTAAAGAACTTTGCCGTCAAAATAGAGCCCAATGCTCGAGCGTTATCCGCGCTATTACCGGACATTGGCTGGTGGGAATCCATGCATCTACGCTTAATCCTCACCATGACTTCTGTAGACGCTGCGGCGATGAGAAGGAGCTGGAGAGAGTAGAGCACCTTTTATGCCACTGCCCTGGACTGTGCAGGACAAGGTTCCGGTTTCTAAAGTCACACTTCCTTGATGTCTTATCTGAGCTCTCGGAGCAGCGTCCAAAATGCCTCTTAAAGATCATTCAGGCCGCCGGATGGCTGTGACTAATCTCATATAGGAGACCTCGTAGCGGTATCACAATGGGCCAATTGTTGGCCTACGTGAGTTGTGACGACAAGTCCCAACTGCCGCCATAACCTAACATAACCTAGCCCAATGTATGAGTTCGTTTTTTCAATGCATATCGTTGTTCAGACTAGGGCTTTCATTTAAAAAAGATAGAATTGGTTAATATACGCATATAGCTATATTTTTTTCTTGTGGACCCGACAGACGTTGTCCTGCGAGAACATTGGCTTAACTGCTATAAGCCTAACCCCGCTTTTTAGTAATTGAAAAGTTTCGATAAACTAAATACTTCAATAGATTTTGACCATTTCATATAGGAAATTTGTCTAAAAATAAGTTTGATTGAGCTCTGAATTTAAAAATGAATAGTACATTCCGACTTCGTGATCTTATATTGGATTGTCTGATTAGTGACACAATATGAATAAATTGAATTGAATATAGTAAGAAAAGTGTTGAAATTTAAAATTTATATTCACTGTTTCATAAATTAACAAAATATTTAAGCGCAAAAGAAAAGGTGAATCCTAAGTTAAAGATGAATACTAAAGAAAGAATGAATAAAAGTAATTAGGATTTTAAAAATCTCAATGAAATGCAATTGGCATCGAATCAAGTTGAATGTTTAACCAATATTTTTGTCAAAAAAATATACGATATTGTAGAAATTCAAGGGCAATACTTAAATATTGTATTTGTTATATAAAAAAAAAATATTAAAAATATTAAAATAGATTAGGTACAGACAATAAATTTTTTTTAAAAGTGCTCTCTTCTCAATTGGTCCGGAAATTTTTCGGCCTGCCCTCGTATGTGCAATCAAATGAAAAGAAAATAAACTGAGAGAGAAAAAAATGCAAAAACGGCTTCATCATATACTACGACGTCTTTATTAATTAAGCAGCTGGGCTTGACAGCTGCAAAGAGCTCGTTGTTAATAAAATGGAATTTTTATTGCATACAACAGTGCGCATACGCAATATTGCAAATCAGCCTTAGCCTCTGTGCGTAAGTGTGTGTAAAAGTATTTTTTTTTATTATTTATTTGATGTTGACTTACTGAGTGACAATGACGGCACTTTTTGGGCCAAGTTAGCCGAAAATGTTCAACTGATAAAAATATTGTAGTACCATACATATATGTCAAGCGTGTCTGTTTGCACAATATATTAACTGATAAAACTGTCATATAACTTGAGCGTAAACAATTTTACTTTCTCTTCTTCAATTTGGTTATGTTCTTGTTTCTTGGCTAACAAAATGTAGCCGGCCAAAAGTTTATTGACCTCTATAGCAGAAAACCACATTGAGAAGCCAAAACAAACAAAAGTGCAAATTATGTGACAGCAGTTGAAAAATGTATAAAAACAAAGTTATAAAATAAAAACAAACTCAGCAGTTGGAGCAGCTGAAACCAACAACTTGGAGCTGGCAAAAACAAGACCAAGATCTAGAACTAGCAGAAGATGAAAAAAAAAATAAAATAAGACAAAAAAACATAAAATAAGAAACCATCTTGCATAAACAGGAGTCTTAGATGCTTGTCGGGCAGAAATGTAAATGTAAAATAAAAATGGCTGCCCAAGTGAGTGAGTAATAGCAACAACAACTACAAAAAAAAAAAACAAAGACTGTTAGAATCAAAAAGCCAATTGAGTTGTCATAACTGAGAAGTTGTCTCTGGAAATGGCTAATAAAGTCCAAAGACAGAGAGTAGTTAAAGCTGCAAGAAAGCAATCTAAAATTCACATATATAATATACAAAATTAGACCCATACATATGCACATATACTATGTACGAGGGCAGTTTGATAAGTCAGTTGGAGTGTTTAGTTATGCATGCAGAAATTCAGAAGTGCACGTTTAACTATATGATCAAAACAAAAAACGATGCAAAAGTGCCAGACTAATAACGTGAGCCAACTACAATAAGCAAATGTTCTAAACTTTTGATTTCTTCTAATTAAGGGGCTTTATCAAGGATTTCATATACGACATTTGTTTCATAGATGCTTTCTTTATTCGACACAATACTCTTACCACCCAGACATTTCTTCAGATGTGGAAATAGCAAAGATACCCGTTCTGAAGAGCATGATGATTGGTACAGTAATACAAAGTCCAATTCATTAAATTTTGATACGGTTTTTTGGTTCAAATCTTGACAGTTGTCTTTGAACAGATCTGACATGATAGAAAAAGTATTGCATTTAAAGTTATGACGTTATAATTCACTTAGCTATCAAACAGCCCTCGTATGTACTTGCATATATGAAGTTATTTATTGTACCAAATTGAGTCACTTGAAGCTGAAGCTATAAAATCTCTGAGGTAGAGCTAGCGTTATTATATAGGACATTTTGAGTACCCTTTACCAAAAAGGTCAAGGAACTTGGGGATTTGGAAGTAGGCTAAGCAGACCACAAGTTCCTTTTGTAACAATAGTAATGTAATATCCTAGTCTCTGCCCAAAGCCATCGGCTTAGAGACTCGGACTAGTTTATTTTAATAGCTATTTGCCCATATTTAAAATTAATTTACGTTATGTTACGGTCAACTGGGCATAAATAAATGCGCCTATTAGCCTAAAAAAATATTCAACTTTTGGCGAAAACATTTCCATTTGCTTGATTACGTCCACTGCCCACATTTCTGAATAAGACGATAAAAAATTCACAGATGTATATTTTTTATACCCTTACTTAAGGTAAATGATATATTTGGTTTGTGCATGTGTTTGTAACATAGTGAAGAAGACGTTAATATGTTAACCAGGACAAAAGAAATTTTGTGTAGGCATGACCTTCCATCTTAGAAACTATAAGAACTTAGATATACTTGAGATTTAGACCGCTTTTATGTGCACGCAGATCAAACTTTTTTACCTTTGGCAAGGGAATCCAAATAATTTTTAAGCGCTATATTTTCTGAAATTTTAAAGTAAAAGTTGTATTTTGTATTGGGAAAATTCTTAAGAAAATCTATCGATTAGTAATACTTAGCATTATTGGATAATTACTATCGCTATAGTATTTTTCTTGTATCTTATTATATTTTTTTTTTATATCTTAAAAAATCTACACATAAAAAATAGCTAAAAGAGCTAAAAATTTTTGTCTTTTCGAAACACACGGCAGAATTTTAACTAAAATATAACAATCCCACAGTGCAGTGGCAAAAGCACACTTAAGGGTTGCCGAATTAGTAGGGGGTTGGCTTCAAAACTTTAAGTTGTCTCGCAGCCCAGGTTCAAGTTCCATCCGTTTTTTTGATTTTTTTTTTTTTTTTATTTTACCAGGTTATATACATTTAAAAAAAAAAAATGTATAATTTTAAGAAAAACAGTCTTTAAAAATGCTATTTACATATATCTTATTACTTATGTTTAATGATGTTTTATTAAATTTTCCAATAATAAATTCGTAAAACTGGGAGTAATACGACCGTTGTTCGAAATAACTTTTTCTAGACATCTCTTGCGAATATCTAAAATCAATTAAAAACTAATTTTTATTTCACTTATATCCTGATGCTGTGCGTGAACAATATATATATATATTTATTCCAATATTTTTATATTGCAGTATGGAACATAGCGCCTTAAGTTCATGATTTTTTTTTTTTTTTGGATGTTGAGATATTGTTGAGTGTTCTACAAAAATTTAAAACTATAGAGAAACATTGCTAACAGCAAACGTAACTTTTAAAAAAATGTTTTTCGAGATTTTCGCGTTTAAACTAATGAAGGCGACGACAAATGTTAGGTTCTAGATCTCAGATCTTTATAAAGTTTGTATGAAACAATGTCAATGTCGATTTCTTTAACGTTAATATAAAGCTATCTTATAATGTGATGAAAAATATAATTTTTACTTTTTATTATAAAATTTTAGAATTGGAATTCTAGAGAAATTGATTTCTATTTTTATATAAAAAAAAATTGAAAAATATATTTATTTCCCAACAAAAGAAAATGAATTATTCGGACGTTCTCAGGGAAAAGAAAGTGGTTCATGTATTGCATAAATGGTTCATGTCTTGCATAAAAAAATTTCCCTTGTAATAAAAATAGATATGAAATTGGGCGCACGCAAAAATGAAAACAAATATAATTTGTTCGTTTTCGATTTCCATCATTTAAGTACAGTATACCCGACTGAATGCTGTCCAAAATATTTTTTTTTTTTAGATTTATGGACCCTGTATGAAGCAGCTTTTGTGTTGGTTAAGAAATCCTTTACAACTATTGATACAGTATTGCATTGCGCAAAAAAATATCTTACCAAAATAAATATTGATGAACTGCTTAAAGTGCCAATAAATTGATTTACAGCGTGAAGCCAAGTGCATTCCATTGAAATGCAATTAAAGTTGAAATTGCTTTTGGCCCAAACTATATACTCTGTATATAATATGTAATCTCTGTATAAAACTTTTTTTTACTGTTGCGCTGCACATAGTGCTTGATTGAGTCGCCATCTTTGTCGAGCACGTCATCGAAAAAATGTTGTTGTTATCTTTTTCTATGTAATTGTGGCAACAACAAGCCAGAAAAGTCTCCCAGGATTGCAGTTAGTTTTGGTTTGGGGAATTACTAAGAGAATGCAAATTGCAAAGAGATGTTTGGAATTTGCAATTACTGTGATCGGAAAAAAAAAAGAAAAGAAATTGTGATATTGGTAACCAGCCGAGGTCTGAAGCGTCTGGTGGTACAGTTGTGCTTTAATGGCTACATTAAATAATGTCATGTCCAGTGTTGGTAATCAAGTGCTTTGATGTGTAATTTGGCATTATATGCTGTCCCCAACTGGCCACCTTTTTATAGGCTCAACTCCATTAGCTGTCACATTGGCATAAAACAAAGTAATCATAAAAATCTAGACAGACAGTTGGTCTACAATTACTTTCTGGCTAATTATGTTGTCATAAAAACGCAGCTTGGTCAGAACATTTAAAAAAAAAATTGATGTTTTCTCAAATTAAGGCCTTAATGTATGGCCATTAATAGCTTAGCAGTTACTCACAATGTTAATTGTTAAACACTTGAGATTAATGAGAGTGTCAGAAAAATGTATGACTTGAAACAGACACGCACAAATCGCCTTTTGGCCATGTTGGTCAGTCTTGTTTATTAGCTATTTATAGAGCAAGATGTGCATCATTATTCATAAAAATCTTGGCCCAAAACAAAATACATGTCTACAGCTTTATAGCTGACTAAGGAATTGTGTCTGGGCATAAATCATATCTATACTACCAGATGTATACAAGTGTCTATGAAGCATACACAAATACAATATTATATTTATATTATTCTAGCCAAATGTTGTTAGCCAAGTAGCAGCTGCGAATTTCGACTGTGGTAATAATATTTTCTTCTGTATCTCTGGTTTTATGCCTCGTTTCGATTGATGTTAAACACTGGCACGTACTTCTGTCAAATTTTGACAGCCCAAAAAAAAACACACACAAATATATATAGAGTGGCTTAGACGCATTAATACATATATACGTATACATGTTTTTTGTGCAGTATACGCAGTGTGATCAAGATGATGGGAATAGGGGAGAAACGCCACGGGCACGCGCTTTCAAAAGCAACTCTATATTCATTTCCAATTTTCTACCAAGAAAAAAAAAATGCCAGTTGAATAAAAAATATCTTTCAAGCGAAAATGTTAAAAAAAAATTTTAGTATTTTTTTTTAGAAACACATTTTTTAATTAAAATGCTCAATTAAGGAATTTCTGATATCAACTAAAGTTTGAAAGAAACTAACGCTTGAACACAGCATCTGTCATAAGCCATAGTGGCTGCTTAATTTAAAAAAAATAAAACGCATTCTAATAATTTATACTATTATAATGAAATATGTTCTGTAATTTTATAGGTAAATATTAAAAATAATTATGAATATAACAGCCGTACTCCGGAAAACGAAAAACGAATGAAATTTGTTCGTTTTTCGTTGCTCACAATCCCAATCCTTCTTTCTGATTTAAAATTTATTATTCAAATTAAAAAAAGAACATGTTGATATTTTTTATTTATTTACTTGTCATTGCTTAAAAAACTTAATTTATATACCTGAACTTTATGGAACTTTTAAAATTTTAGGGTCAATTCACCTATTATACAAACCTATATTTATTGGTCCATAAACGACTGGCTATTAAACCTTTTTTAGCGTATTTCAACTCATTCTAAGCAGACGATTACTTTTCGTTTTCTTTATTTAAAAACAAAATGAATATGAAATGGTTAAAAAAATATGTATTCCTTTGTAAGATTAAGTGAATAATTTTTATTTTTTTATTAAAGTAATTAACATTTTAGTAAATTTAGTAATTGTTCAAATTCTAAAAAACCATCGACGTTCGATAACAGAGAAGAAGGTTAAAATATTTTTATCTATTCAACTTCTTTTTGTCACTGGCACGAAGCGCTTAGCATTTTTGAATCTAAGCAAAGAAGGCCTAGTTTTTTGAGGTGACACATAATAATTGTAACAATTTTAGTTTTCTGGGAACTGTTGACTCGAAAATATCTTACACAAACCAAAACACTAAACACAGCCAATACACAATATTTCGTACAACATGGCCTACAAAGAATTGGTAAGATACTACATATCTAAAACAAAACAATTGCATAAACTTACATATGTACGTATCAGCAGCCACAAACGGTCAAGGACCTCATCGATTCTTCTGACATCGAAACCAAACGGAACGTTGCTGGTGAGATAAAGAATAAGGGCAAAGTTAGAGTAGGAAAAAAAAGTGCCTTTAATGAAAATAATATTTTCGAAACCTCTTGTCTGCCGATTCCCAAACGCACTTATGGCTTTCAAAGGGCTGCTGGAACTTCCACTCCGCATCCAAGAGCGTCTCTCAAAATTAATAATAGTTTGCTTAAGCTTCGTCTTTTAGACGAGATTGATTTGCAGAGTGATGAGCAAGTAAGTTTGCTTTCCGAAAAATCCGTCAACTTTGAGTTGAAGGAAGTTGAACAGGTTCCTGAATCAAGCATTACGATGAAAACATCATTCTACGAACGTCGCAAACGATTTCACGAGGCTGAATATACCATTACAAGCGGCATTAAAATGACTTTTCAAAAGCATCCAGCTGCTATGAAAAAAGCTGAAAATGCAGATGCAAACAAATCTGTTAAAACTCCCCCAACACCACGACGTGAATCGAGTAAACAATATCAAGATCTGGAGAAAATGGCTAAAAGTCTGAATATAAAATTGACATTGATATTGTTCATTGATATAAATGAACATTAAAAAAAGTGACTCCCAAAAAAAAACGAATAAAATTAAAAAAACCTAAAAAAAATAAGAATTATGAATAGCAAGTGGGGGGTTACATTGGGAACGAACCTGTTTGATATAAAGGTGCTGCAAAGTTAAAAGAGATTTTAATTTTTAGTCAATTTTATTATATACCGTATAGTGGGTCTTCTAGGCAAAAGGGGTTCAAATTTTGTAATTTTTGCCTTTAACTCCCGAAGCTCCCTTCGGATTTTAGTTTTATGGTACGGAAGTGGGACGTCTGTGTCAAGTTCTACTTTATGTACCGACGGAAATGCTAAATCGATTTCAGTTGTTATAGATTCATTGTCAATGGTATCCCCAAAAAAAAAAATTTTATTTCAAACCCCAGCAGTGTAAGTACATATTTTTTTTGTAGCTGCAGCCTTACAGAAAACGATTTAGATATAAAAAAAATGTTGGCGGGTTTTTGGATATAGATAACGTCGTTCATTTACTCAAAAATCCACTTTGAAAATTATGGTACAGAAAACATAGAAACATAGAAACATAGAAACATAGAAACATAGAAACATAGAAACATAGAAACATAGAAACATAGAAACATAGAAACATAGAAACATAGAAACATAGAAACATAGAAACATAGAAACATAGAAACATAGAAACATAGAAACATAGAAACATAGAAACGTAGAAACATAGAAACCTAGAATCATAGAAACATAGAAACCTAGAATCATAGAAACATAGAAACATAGAAACATAGAAACATAGAAACATAGAAACATAGAAACATAGAAACATAGAAACATAGAAACATAGAAACATAGAAACATAGAAACATAGAAACATAGAAACATAGAAACATAGAAACATAGAAACATAAAAACATAAAAACATAGAAACAAAGAAACGTAGAACATCTCTATAAAATCCAAAACTAAATGAAAATGTAAGCAAATGCATTTGGCCATTCACAATGACAGCTTGACAACTGATGACTCGAAGGGTTGTCATTTAAACTCATGTGTTCGGCGGGATAAATATTTAAATTTATTTATCACAAATTGAATGCGACAAGTTGCAAAATATGCCGCACGTTATTGACTAATCTCATAATAAATAGACTTTTTTAAATAAATCTTAAAATTAATATATTTAAACAAGTGTTTAAATGTACTAAAATAATTTTTGAATAGTAGCAACTCTTTTCTGCCATTCTCGTAAAAGCGTATACAATTGTCCGAAAAATGAAATCTCTGAGATTTGTGTGGCAACTACGGATTTTAATAGAGATTTGGTTTCAAACCGTACCCAAAATCTCTAGAGATTTCTGTGGCACCCCAATAAGTGCGAATTCGGATTTGGTTTTGCGTGCTCCGGAAAACGAATTTTTTTGTCGATAAATTCCCTTTTTATTTTCGATAAATTCGTACACTTCCCTCATTTTTCGATAAGTTCTCCTGCTGTGTTGGCGCGAAATTATTTTTGTTTGATACAAAACGGCTGACATGGTTGCCGCAGCTCTGCACCTTTTTATTACTACATGTTGTTTACATTTCATTTCCAATAAAATATTGCTGGTTCTGTATTATTCCATCTTTTAAATAAAATTCAACAAAAATATGACTTTAGCAACATTATTTATTAAAATTAAACACGACTTAGCTATTACACAGGTCAACATGGCTTAGTTGTTGGAAAGCTAAGGGTTATTTCCGAAGTAATTTGCTGCGTAGAATTCGAATCCGGGGTCAGAATTGGCCCATCACGACAGGATTGTGAGATATTTCGAAAAACAGCGTTTTTTCCTACTTTTGAGGTTAGGTACAGGGTGCAAAAAAAATGTTTGTTGTCTGTCTCTTTAGTTATATCATTTAGTACCATTCTTACCCTTTAATTTTAGAGTTCAAGAGATCAAATACGATTTGGTTTCGCAAAGCTATGGTTATTCGAAGTTACGAAATATATCCCTTCGGCGTCATTTGCATTAAGCCTTTGAGACAACAATTTTTTACTGTGTAATTTCTGTTGAAAATTTTTCCTTGGCGGCTTTTGAGTTCGCTGAGAACGAATATGAAGTTAAAAAATAAAATCTCAAAGGCTTAATGGAATGCGGGTACATAACCACAAATATCTAAAAATCCTGACGTGATGGTCCAATTCTGACCCCAAATTCGGATTCTGCGCAGCCAATTACTTCGGAAATTACCCTTAGCTTTCCAACAACTGACATGACCCCGGTAATGGTAGACCTGTGTTATTGTTACAAGGGAAATTTTCTTTGTGTAACGCGGGAACCCTGTCGGACTTATCGTCCATGTGTTCATGTATGATACGCACACATAACATAACGCATGATAATTTTTGGGTTGAGTCAGAAAAAAAAATGTCAATGAATATCAATCTTAAAGTTGAGATAAATATAATCTAAGAATATCAAAGAATATTTATTCGATTCGTTTTAATTCCTCTTGCAACAAAACATTCGGTTTCAAACCACATGAAAAATACGGTTTGGTGGAATTGGGAGCATCAAACATTTGGTTTCAAAACGAATCCGAATGAAATGTTCGGATTCATTTTCCGGAGCACGGCCGAATGTTACAAATATAATTATCAAATTTCAGTTTGTGATTAAACAGAACACTTAAGATGCGTTCTAAGGTAGAGGATTCGATAGACTAAATATCAAAATTTTCCATTTCTTGTTTAGACAGAGGTGACATTAAGCCAAGATTACGTCTTATCAAAATGAAGCCGAAGAATTAAGTGGTTATCATTATCGGAGTAGAACCTTCAGTGTTTTAAATCATGCACATGCATAAGAATGCGAGAAGATGAGTTTACTTGTGGGAGTTTTATAATACATAAGATATAAAGTAGAGGGAGTGTAAGTGTTTATATTGTGCTTGCCACGAGTGTACGAGCATATACTGTTCATATAGCCAGCTGTAAGTGAAGGCACTTTAAGTGAATTATGACTTAATTTTAATATACTTCCGCACTCTTGTGCACATAGTGCGCTTCTTTATGGTTTGTTTCTTTTTTACACCTTGAGTAAATATGTTTTTAAGTGCATCATTTTTTTACCAGCTTTAAGCAAAAGACATTATTTTATCGCATTTACGTATCCTGGCATCCTTTAAAGCGATGCTGGGCTTGCTAATGCCTGTGAGGCCAAGCATTTTGTTATTTATCTTACATACGACAAATATCCTTTCATATATGTATATGCTGCATATCGTTAGAATGCAATGGCTGCCGCTTTATTGCGCATTATGGCTGCCTCTTCAAAAACAAAATGGAGAACAACAAAAAAATAAGGTAAAAGCGCATACTGTGTGCTGCTGTTCAGTTGCACTTTGCATATGCTTACACACACACGCTTACACAAATGCATGTGTGCACGCTTATATAGCGTATGTACTTGCATATATACGCTCGTATTTGCATTTGTGCCTTTTCATTTTTGCATTTAAATATTCATGCGCTGCTTAAATTTAAATTGCGGTTCCTCTGCGTTAGTGTTGAGCCGCATCTGTGCATATAAGTGGTTATATATGCATATACATAGTATGTGTAAATTGTATATAAAAACTCCGCCCTGGCTTTTTGCTGTTATTTTACAGGCAGACCCGACCAAGCTTTTGGCCAACCAAGCGTAGTTATTTATAAACAACTCACAATGTATGGATGGATATACAAGTATATCGATGCATAAGTTGAAAAATTCAAACTTTAAGCTACTTTGTGGCAGTTCCTAAAAACTATTTGAATTTTTCCCTATTTGTTGCTTTTAAAGTTTGTACTACTACTTAAGCAGCCATTTTTTTGTAAAGTTCAAAGTGAATTTTTATGGCATCTCTAGTTCGCTTTTTTCGCAAATAATGTTCGTTTTCGTACTTTATATTCCGTTTCGAGATGTTGCAAAAAAATTTAAATAAAAAATCAAAAAGATTATCTCGTTTCTTTCACTTATAAGTAGCATAATTAGTCAGTAACCAAGTTAGTTATTATGTTTAGGATTTTTATTTTTATTTATTTAAATATTAAGTATAATACAATAACAATACTATAACTAATAATATGGATATTTTGCAGAAATTATTCCGAATTACCAAAAGTAATGAGGTGGATGATTTTTTCTAAAGAACGCGCTTTAAGATATTGGGGAAAATCAATTTTTCTTTAATAATAATTTGACAATACATAACTGCGGTACATGAAATTTTTAAAAATAAATGAATTTTTGAGTATTTTCAAATAAACAAATAAAAAAAAATTATACTTGTACGTTCACCTTGGGTACAAGGGTATTTAAAGTTAGTCAAAAAAATGTTTGTTTGTACAGGTGAAAATCAAAAGAGGTAACTTGCTTTTTGGGATCCCCTGCAGAGATGACGTCACGGCCCTTTGGACGTCTTCTACGGAGCTTTATCGATTTCTCTCTCGGCTTGAGCCGAGGAAAAAGAAAGAAGTGCCAGATATGTACTGCAAGAGGGGTGGGACTATTTCGTAACCCTATGCTTGGTCCGAAACTCCCTCACCAAATTTTTGGTAATCATTTTTTAGACACTACCGCAGGAAGTAAGTCCCTAATTTATGAACAATCAGACGAATATCAGTCAGAGTCGAGGAGCGCCTTCACATCTTCGTCGATCCTTAAAGTTGATGGGCGACCGGCGCGCTTCGACGAGCTACCGCACTTCCCGGCATGACAGCAGCCCCATAGGCGTTCCTGAACATATGGAGGGTCTTCGTCGCGATTTTTCTGAGTTTGAGCGCCGCTCGAGATTTTCCTCCATCTTTGATTGCCGTGAACCTCTTCTAAAAAGTGTCGGCGATCAAAGATGGAGGAAAATCTCGAGCGGCGCTCAAACTCAGAAAAATCGCGACGGAGACCCTCCACTCTGCGCTTACCCGCGGTCTAGGAAAAATATCGGTTTCTTCGGAAGGCTTCGGAAGGAAGTAAGACCTTTTAACTTTTATACCAAAATGATAAAGGGACAGTCCGCAAATCTTTCCATATTGCCTGTTTCTTGAAGACCAAAAGAGCTAGGAGTACGAAATTTATCCATCAAGTTAGTGCTGGAGAAACATCGATGTTGGCCAACATCGATGTTTTGGATATTTTAAACTTAGACACATCGATGTTTCGATAAATCGAAGTAAATTTCGCGGCCTTTTTTTGAATGCTTAAATTAATTCAGAGTGGGCCATCTGTTGGTTTGGTTATATAAGTATTTTCAAATAATAAAATGGAATTAACAAACAAGCCAAGAGATATTTATATTTTCATAATATACATTTCAAAATTAATTACATTTCATAGAAAAATAACCAAAGAAATAATAAATAACAATCCAAAAGGTTATAGAACGAAAACAAAAGATAATACAGGCCACAAAAAAGGTGGTGTAAACTTAACAGGTGACAGAGGCATCCCTTATCGATTTTAAGCAGCTGAATCCGAAGTCCAAAAAACTCCTTCACACATGGGTTGTGCGATAACCACCAAAAAATCCCATAAAACGAGATAATTTGGGGATTATCTAAGAACCTTTGGATCGGGGTTCCATAAGGGGTGCCTCTGTCGCATGTAAAGTTTACACCACTTTTTTTTGTGAGCCTGTGAGTTATAACAAAAAAATGTTCTGTTCCAGCCAGAATTGCAGTCTCATAATTTTTAGACTAATTTGAGATCCATTCATTATGGTTATTAAATAAAATCATCTTGTCGCTTACTAGATTGCCAGCCTTGCTAAACTTTAAAAAGAATTACCTTCCAGTAATTCAAGTGCCAAAATTGAGTCAACCCTACTATTTCTGATCTTTTGTGATTTGTTTTTTTTTTTCTAAATAGAGAAAAGTGTCTGCGACGTGGATGCCGTTGATTGCCCATATTTTGAAATAAAATTATCGATGAACGGAAAAAAAAACATCGATGTTACTTCCAGCACTACATCAAGTGCTTCTTATGGTATAGTTCCTTACTTCAATTCAGTTGTTGTTACAATGCCTACCCTTTCTCCCAATATATATAACGTCATTTGAAAATAGCTTGAGATGTGATTTTAAAGTATCAATATCTAAATAACGTTCGCCAGATTAATTTCTAAAGACTCGAAAAGAAAAACAGGCATACAACCTTTTGAGCTAAATATTAAACCTTAAGCATTTCTGTGAAACTTTAATAGTTTCAATGCACTATTAAAATGAAGTTTAACATTTTTGATTAAATATTTGAACCAACCAACATACCCTTGAAACCATTCTACGGATAAAGCTTAATACCATCAAAATGCCAAATTTGCAGTAAAAAAAAAAATTAAATACTTGAAATTTCAATCGGTTTTCCGAAACGACTAAAAACGCGCTTTTAATTCAGGTTATTCTAGCTGACGTTTAGTTAAAAATTTTTGTCTGTCAGTAAACAAACCATGGCTAAAAAAAAAGCGAGAAATTCGATAAAAATGCAGCAGCTAACCAAAATGCTATGCAAAACAAATGGAAGTCCGACTGTATCTGTATAGAGTGAAAGCCCCACGGTCTAGTTGGCTAAATAAATGGATACACATTTTATTGCAGTCTAGGACAATAACAAAAATGTGATACATTTGGGACGGTAGGATACCATGCAGCTCTTTTCTCGTAAAAAGTTGATTTTGTGCAAACACCAGTCAGCACTGCTTGTATGCAGTCCAACAAGCAGTTACCAAATAAAGTATTTCATTTTTTCACGCGATTTTTATTTTTTTTAAAGCCGAATTTAAAGAGGCCTGCAATTGTGGAAGGAAACACGTTTAATACGCACAAATATATTATGACTTTAGCTTATACATTATACTATAATATTATCTTTATATTGTTTATAAGTCATTCCCTTGCTTGTTCAACAAAAATTTCCGAGTATAACATTATTTCCTGTATTTTTCTAATTTTTTTTACCTATACGATTTTGTTGTTTTTCGACATAATTTAGATTAAGCACTATATAAATTCTACTAAGGGGAAGCAGATATCGAACTAATTTTACCAACTTGATCTGTAGTTGAATTATGAAAAGCTGCAGTTGGAATTTGTTGTCCTTAACTCTTTTGGTCTTCAAAATCTAGCTGTTCATATAGATGAACGATACGCAGTCAATGCAGATCATTTTAATTGCAGCAGTTTTATGGTCTGATACATCCTCTTCTGCCTGTTAAACACATTGCACAAATCTGTAATACCCTTGACCCTCTTGGGCATAGGGTATAAAAATGCCATGCAAACAAACAAACTCAACACGTGTCATACGGGGCGTATGTGGCATGTTGGTTTGCGTTGCCACAACTGAGAGGTATGCATATATTTCTGGTTGGAAACTGTGGATACTATTCTTGTACAGATGCAAAAATAAGCGAATAAAATTCTTTGGAAACAGCAGCTAAACACAATATAAACAATAAGTGCACAAAAGTAGTGAAAACTAAACAAAATTCCAACTTTAATGGGTTTCTAAAAACTATTTAAAAATTATAATTGAAATATAGCTCATCAGTTGTATATTTAAATTCTTGTATGGCCCAACTCCACGAAAATAGTTTTTTAAGATAAATAAAACAATTTTTTTATCTATGTGTGAACGTTATTAAAATCAAGTGAATTTCGGCAGTAAAATAAAAAATGAATTAAAAAAACACAGGATTGCACAGTGATTTATTTCTCACTTTTTTTGGCATAAAGTCAATTTTTTTTTTGTTTGTAATTTTAAATTTAACCCCATTTTTGTTTTTACCATACCCTAGTTAGATTAAAAATTAATCGATTTTCAAATTGGCGCCAAAAATGTTTTATCGATACGCTCTCAAAGTCAGCTGATTTTGTATAGCATACTTTTTGTTAATTTGGCGGCAAACGCATTACAACTTAAAGTGTTTAGTTTTACTAAAACAAAAAATAAAATAAAAAGTGTTTTGATGGAAAACGTTAGTAGAGGTATGTAAAATAGTAGTTTAGTCAATGTTTTCTCAATTTTGTGTGTTTTTGTGTAATTGTGTCGTGTTTTGTTCATGTGGATTTTTAGTCTAACCTTAAAAAGTGTAGTTGTGTTTCGTGGAATAGTACTTTTGTGGGGCACAGCAGTCCTTAAAGTGGTAAATGGTAAATTATTAACCAACATATGCTGAATATCATGAAACTAATCATTTTTGTTATTTTTTGCAATTTCTTGAAAAAATTGGGTTTTTCTAGAACAATATGTGTTTGCGCATGCAGAGCTGATTGACATTTGGAATGTCAACAATCGCTCTGAGAACGCAGTTCAACAGCACATTATCAAAAAAATTGGCGAAATTAATTTAAATGAGGAACAATTAATTGTAATAGGTCAAAAAGTGAGGACTTTTGTGAGATACATTAGAAAACACCTGCCAAATTGCTATCGAAATCTCAGTATATTTAAAAAAAAACACTCAAAATGGCTTACTAATAGCATAAAAATAGATTTTGATCTTAATTTTGGGTCCAACAAAGTTGGTCGTCCCAAAGTTGACTATGAAAACGGTAGTTCCCGATTGAAAAGAAAGTTAGCCTCGGAACTTGCGGAAGAAAACAACAATTCATTGCCTTTGCTTTTACATGCTACTACAGTTTCAGCAAAAAAATCAGCAGAAAAAAGCATGGCTGTAGTTTTAAAAGCTGCTGGGACTACAGAAAATATTAATGAAATGAAAAGGAAACTTTTTTCGGCTAAGCCTTCACAAATGTCTGCAGACAATGCCTTGGCGTTTTTAATTGAAAATGGATTCACACAAAGGCAATATAATAATATAAGACAAAACACAAAAAACACGGTTGCCATATTTATCCGACTTATCAAGACTTACCTAATTCGAAACTTAAACTTAGACCAAATGATATTCAGTATTTTGAAAACAAGGCACAGGTTCCATTACAGAAACTTTTAGACCATACAGCTTCCCGAATTCTTGAAATGCAAGACAAGGTCTTAGAAACACTTCCTAACGTGGTACGTTGCAAGTTAATTTTTAGTTATGGATATGATGCTTCAACCGGTCATAATATGTACAAACAGCATTTTGAAAACAATACTCCTGATTTTGATAGTTCATTGTTTGTCACTACTATTGTCCCATTAAAATTGATAAATAATGCGCAACAAATTTTGTGGATTAATGAGATGCCGCAATCTATTCGATTTTGCCGGCCTCTAAAGGTAGAGTTTATAAAGGAAAGTCGCGCCCTTATATTATCAGAGAAAGCAAACTTGGATTCTCAGATTCGTAATCTGCAAACATATTTTTATAAACAAAATGAGAAAGATATATTGGTGGGATATACTGGACAAATGACACTTATTGATGGGAAAGTTCTAAATGTGGTGACAGGATGTAATTCGAGTCTCTGCTGTCCAATCTGTGGAGCGAAACCGACACAGTTGCTTAACATAAAAGATTTTAGTTCTGAAGCTTTTAAGGCTAAATCACACGCTCTTCAATATGGTATAAGCCCTTTACACGCTTGGATTCGATTTTTCGAGTTTATATTAAAAATTTCGTACAGAGTTGAGCTTAAAAAATGGCACGTGAAGGACTGTGATAAACCCAAATTGAAAGCACGCAAAGAACTTATACAAACAAAAATGATGAAAGAAATGGGACTTAATGTTGATAAGCCACGACCAAATGGCAGTGGAAATTCTAATGATGGCAACACAGCTAGAAGGGCGTTTTCTAATTCAGTCTTACTGTCATCAATTTTAAATATTGACTACGAAATATTAAAGAGTTTACATATAATTTTAATAACAATTTCCTGCGAACATGAAATTGATTTAGAAAAGTTTAAAGCTCTTTGTGAAAATGTTTTTGCAAAGTATCAGAAGAAGTATCCCTGGTATCCCATGTCGCCTACTGTTCATAAGGTATTAGTACATGGGCATCAAATAATACAAAATTACTTAGTACCTGTTGGCTGTCTCGGGGAAAATGCATCGGAATCCCGAAATAAGTTTTATAAAAGCGACAGAAGGGGCCATGCGAGAAAATGTAGTCGACTAGACAATATGACAGATGTTTTCAATCGAGCTTTAGATAGTTCTGACCCTTTGCTGTCGAGTATTTACTTAAAAGAACGGAAAAATAAAATCAAAAACAAAAAGCTGCCAAGTGAAGTAATCGAACTTTTGCAATCACCAAGCTTGCAAATTCTATTTAAAAGCGATGATGGTAATCTGCAGGATAAAGAGGATGATGAAGAGGATGACTTTGAAGCTGACGAAGGGGATGAGGAAGAGGATGACGCAATGGATGAACTCGATGCTATTGCTTCAGACGAAGAATTTTTTGAAATAGCGGAAACTTAAGTTTATATATGTGACGTGAGTAGTGTCACCAAATTTAAGTAACATTTTGAATAACTCTATTTTTTTCAGTAGATCAACAAAAAAATATGAATAAATTCAAATTTATTTTATAATTGAATATTTGAATAATCATTTACGCCAAATTTTGTGAAAATACTATATTCAAAAACAACGTTTTTACCAAAACAATAAATCATTATAACTTGCAGTGTAAAATTCTACTTTTATGATTTATGGGCGTTAAGGGGCGTAGAAAATATATATATATAGAAATATATAAAAATCATAAATATGTACAATACATATGATTGTATAATAATTTGAAACTCAATAAAGTCCGAAATAATTTAACCTTATATGGGCGTTAGAGGTGGGCGTGGTCCGATCGATCTGAAATTTATCTTATGTTTTATAAATATCACTACAATGAATTGAACAAAATTTCAAGTCTCTAACTTCATTTTTCGAATTTATGCCAAAAAAAGTGCGAAATAAATCACAGTGATTTGGTGACCTTTTGTGACCAGCCAGATCAATAGATCTTTCTATTGGTGCATGTATCATTAAAATCTGGCCATAAATATATGAGATAATCGCCATTTAGATTTTGGGCGGGATTTTGTATGGCTTTCTATTGATGTACATATTTTTAAAATCGGACCTCAGTTGCAAAAGAATATAAAAGGGTAGCTGAAATGGGAGAGTGTTGGTTTCAGAGCCTAACATGGCCACATCTAGAGACCAATTTTCGATTTCCAGTCGGGGCAACAACTAATTTCTCAAAAAGGCTTTAAAATAGTTCACTTTGTCGGGCAGAAATGCAGAAGTGTCCTGCTAACCACTAAAGATTTTTTTTTTTTAAATTGCATATAAAAAAAAAATTAAAAGCATAAAAGATTTAGTTTCGGGAATTTGTCAGTACAATGTATATTGACTGATCCTCCATGGAATATATGTTTGGTAATTATTAAGAGACCGATCTTTTGTTTTCCATAATACTACAAATATTCCGAAATATCAGAAAAAGTACTAAACAATATGTACTGTACACTAGGGTGGCCGCCGCTGCTATGGAGGATTTTTAAACCGTCGATATCAATAACGCCACCCACTAAAAAGTTTCCTTTTTATCTGCATATAGCGCCTGTAAAATTTAAAAACGATCCGAATATATTTGATGGTCGCGGGAATAGGTCAAAGATCATAGCTTGCACTTTTTCCGTTTTTGACCGTATTGTTCTACATAAACTTTAAAAACTTATTTCCAATCAAACAAATTATGGTTCAAAAAGTCTCATATGTACCAAAACATAATTTAAAAAAAATATAGAGTCGCCCTAAATAAATTTGGTAAGCTCTAAAATTGATTAAATTGACTAATTACACCAGTTTACAAATAAAAAAAATTTTGGTATCCTTAACATTTTTGAATCGTTTCTGTAGTAAAATGACATGCTAAAACCGAAAATGCAGTCAAAATTTCTTTTCATGTAACGGGCCTCGAATATTTTGAAAAAACCATTTTTAGAATAAAAAAAAAAAAAAAATTTGCCTTTACTTAAGAGCAAATATCTCTGGTTATACTAAACTGATTTCGATAATTTTTTTTCTCGACTGTAGATAATTAAGTTACCCATTGATTATGTTTGAAACATGTTTTTGTCAAACTTACGGTTTGGTCGCTATTTATGCACTCATACGAACATTTTTTATGACCTTTGACGTATTCCCGCGACCATCAAATACATTCGGATCGTTTTTAAATTTTACAGGCGCTATATGCAGTTAAAAAGGAAACTTTTTAGGGGGTGGTGTAAGTAAAATCGTGAGATGTTGCAAAAATGGCCACCCTACTGTACACACTGGTTGATTCAACACAGTTTTGGTTGATTCAATTGGTTGTTGGACAATTCGGCATTTTGCCTTAGTGCTCAAAATAGTGAAAACTCTAAATATTTCTTAAAATAAAAAGGAATTAGGTGCCCTACTTTTATTAGTCAAGTGTCGTAGGCAGGAAGAAATGCAGAATTGTTTTAGTCTAAGATATGGTTGCGCACTTCTGCATTTCTACTTGACAAAATAGTCATTCCAATTTTTTATGCATTTTTGACATTAAGCTTGAAATTTTGGTCGTATGTGATTTTTTTATCTTTTGAGATTATTGTCATATTTTTTTCTGATACTGAGTTATAGTCGCAATATCCCCGACCGTATTTTTACTTATAAGTTGCAGATGGGTTAATCCATTTAGGCACTGCTCCTACCAAAACAATGAAAATTTTCGCATAAAACTTAAACTGGAAAGTGCAACAAAACTTTGTTCTAAACTATGTTCCATATATTCTTCCTTCAGAAATAATCTGAAGGTCGTAGTTGCTATTTTTTTTTTTTTTTGCTTTTGTTGTTGTTTTTTCCGCTTGAAGACTGCGCTACGTAATTGCACAATTTTCCACTTGAGCTAACATTGGCAAGCATATTTACATTTTCTTGGAGTGAATCTTCATATTGAAGTTTCCAAGATTGCAACAGCTGCAGGCAGGAAAGCATTTGCTCACCTGTGCGCAACAAATTTTCGAGGTTTCTTTGGTGACAAGATAATGGTGGGGTTTGGGACATAGCTTTGAGGTAGGGTTAGGATGACAGCTGTCCTACAAACTGCAAGTTTCAAGTGAGTTAATTAGCATGACAGCTGCTTGGAAAGCAACGCTAATTGCGTTAAGGCAATGACCAAGATGACTAACAGCGCTAAGACAACGAAAACAACAAAAACTACAACTGCAGCAAAGATGTCTGCCAAGTTGGGTTTCCTGCATTGCAATGAAAATGCTGGAGTACTGCTTTACGTAGCCCAAAGTGGCCTCGGTAATATAAACGAATTCCTGGCATCTATTTTGCCACCCCGTCAAAGCCAAAGCCAAAGTTTTGCAGCAATCACAACAACCGGTTGCGCCTCTTGGTATGCACAGTGAAACTTAGAGTTCTGCAGCTTGTAACGACCTCTGGTTTTGTCCAGAACGACGGCTGCGATAGTTCAGCTATGCCCAGGATAAATGTTACAATTTATTCTAGGCCATTGGCGATACGCTCACCGATATGTTAATTTGGCTGCTGATCCGCCTTATGTAGGTCTCGATCGCCGCCAAACCTGGAGTTCCCGCCGAAAACCTATACAAAGAACTCCTAAACTGTACTCCGCTTATCTATCTATCTATCTAATCTAATTAAAAACGCAGGTCTACCTAAACTATCCCTATTCCCTACTCTACAATCACTTTCACCAAGCAGTTCAAGCAGTGTGCCTATGGCCCTATTGGCGAAAATAGGAAAACTGCTGTGAGGCAGCAAATTTTTCTTTTTAAATTGTTTTTTTTTAGGTAATTTAGGTTTATCTATTTTTAAAAAAAAAAATTGTTATACAAAGCTTAATTAAAACTTCCAAACGTCTTCTTATACCTTCCACCAATTTTTTGGTCAATGTGGGGTCTATCCTCTCCTGTTCCGTAGCTATTTCTATTTTTAATGATTTCTTGGATGTTATTTGGATATTTGAAATTTTTTAATGAATTTTTTTACAAATACAAAACCAGTGACTTTTTAGAAAAAATATGACAAATATTAGTGCCCACTGTCTTGGCAAGCTTAAAATTGGAAGACATCGTTTGGCGGCTATAATTAAGGCCAAAGGCAGCCCTATTTTAATAAAATATATTGTTATTTAATACAAGAGCTCAAAAAATGTTGGTTTAAATAAAATTAGTTTTTTCATTGTTTCTAAGTTTTTTCTTATGCGAAATATGAATTTCAATGTTCTTATTTTTTACACATATAATTAAAATGTAGTTTTTGAACTTTTTTGGCAACTTTTTGCTGAGTTAAAAAGCTTTAAGCTTCAAAATTAAAAGTATGCGAATAATTTCAGGTAACACTGTACGCCAAAATTCTATAAATATTTTATGCAGGGTCGTTTGGGCCTGCAGCATACACGGTAATCCGAGCTGGCAGACATTTTATGTATCGTTTATGTATATTACATATAGGTGTTTAAAGTTTGACGTCCTGAAAGCTAATTGATTTGGCTGCAAAAAAATGGCTTTAATAATTGCATCAAATGATTAATTGACTTTGCGGCAACAAGGCGTATGTGTAATGTTTTCCGTTTACGTCTTTTTAACCTTTGTCACATTATGCCAGAAACTTTTCAAAGTATTTGGGCTAATGATTAAAGGAATAGGCTGTTTATAAGTAAATGAATAAGCTAAAAATCTGCACTCAGACATGACAGTGCATATAAAAAAAGGCTTTTTGAATATTCAATACTAATTCATAAATACCCTAAAACTTTTGGATCTTAAAGCTACAAATTAAAATAAGAAAAGTAATTTTCTAAAACTGTCAAGCTGTAGATGATTAATGTACACTTGAACTCAAATTATTAAGTGCTATATTTATTTGATTAATATATGCTCACACTTAAGTTATTAAGTGTCATATTAAGGCAGATTCGAATAGCACTAGCTAATTAAATAAATCGTATTTAAATGACCAAGGATCAAATATATAGCTTGCAGTAAATTTTATGGCACTCTTTCCAAGTCTGGCAAACCGTTTTTATTTTAATACCTGTATCCGTAGCTTTACTGCTTAATATCCAGTGCGTCCTTATAAAAATCTGGCTCCGTACCCCCTTAGTAAAATTTCACGGTTTACAGCCATTCTGTAAAAGACAGACGGGTCAAAATGTGACAAAAAATAATTACTGTCAGATTAAAAATTATGGTGAAGAAATGCTTAACTATAACGAGCATCATATAACGAATTTTTTTCCAAGTAGACTGCTTTTAAGATCTTATAACGAATGCCTGTAAAATGAATTTGCTATATAACGAACCAATTTTCTACTCCCGACCGGATTAGCGAAATGGATGTTTGACCGAATTACTATTAGATTGTCTCTTTTTGTTTTTCATTAACTTCTAGCCTTCAAATTTGGTACTTAGAATCATGTGAGTCGAATTAACAACAAAACGTTGACCATCTTAAAGCATTCCCGCAGACCACTCTTACAATAAACAAATTCCCTTCCCGCCAAAAAAAATTTTAAAATTCTATTTTTTGATTTTTCCAAATGAAAAAATTTTATTTTTTTGGACGGGTATACTCCGAATCATGAAGATGGCCCACCCTGTAGTTTTTTAAACTCAATCTAACTATTTTCATTCTTACTTCAAACAAAACGGGATTTATTTTTATAATTTGTTCACTTTGTCTTAATTTATGAGTTTTCGTACTTATTAGCGTTTTCGGAAAGATTTTAGTATCGTTTTTGTTGTGGTTTGATTTCAAATTAAGAAATTTTATTACCAGCATTTTACTTATATTAATTAAATTTTTTCTTAACTAAAAAAATCTTGATTTAAGAATGCCTTCACAAGATAATGAATTTTTAATTCAAGTGAAAAAAGTTTTAGTTTTAGACCGACTTTTTTTCTCCGTGCAAAGCTCTTATTTCCAATACCTTTTTATTATAAATAATAAAACTTTTGGGAAAATTGGGTGTGGGGTATGCCAATATTGGGCAGCGTTACAAATAATTTACTTTTAGTAAACGGTTTTCGAATTATCATTATTTCGCTCTTCTAGCTTTTAAACATAAAAATCGAATTATCAGGACCGGTTCCAAGAGAGTAACTTTGAGAATAGTTGCTGTCTTCCCGTCGAAGAGGGATGTACTTTTCCTAGCTAGTGCGCATACTATGCAAGACTTCCTCTGCAATTTCATAGAACCCAATGGAAAATTTTGGCCAAATAGGTGATTATTTCGAATCTATTTAAATTTGTTTGACTCGAGTTGCTTAGCATGTTCCAGACCTACCGCGTGCACACTGTCTCCATTTCAAATGCACGTTCTATTTATTTTGAACTTAAGGGATGACTGTATAAAATTTTTTTCCATTTTTCGAAAAGTTCAAATCAAAATGTCTTTAAAAATCTCAGAAAACGCATAAATAAATAAATTTTATATATAACCAATTTATTATTAAATACAATTTTTTTGTGAAATTTTAAAAATCAATTTAAAAGTCAAAAACAATTATTATGCTTCAGTTACAAGGAAAATATCTAAGAATCTCTGGAATTTGAGATTTACATCTCAGTTTCCCAATTTTTGAGAAAATGGCTTTCCATAAAGTTCTGCAGTGTTAAGTTTAAAAATTCAAGCTCAGCTAATTTTTGAACCAAAAATATTAAAATTCATTTAACAGTATATTTATTTAACGCTCAAACCGCCGCTCTTAAAACGTTCTATAAAAGTTTATGGCGCTCAAATATTAAATTCCTGATTCGCCGAAGCTTAAAAGTCTGGTCATAAAAAAATTCCATTCCGCCAAAGTACTTAAAGGTTTACCATATTTGTTTTAAATCAGTTGATTTTTATTATCATCTGTTTGCACTCTTATTTTTATTGATTCGAGAAATCATGAAATGTCTGAGGCGGCAAATGATAAAAGCTTACAAAGCGCATACGACATGTATGCCACTAAATTTTTGTAAATATGTCTTATCTGCTTGTAACTTCAAGAGTTTTATTGAAAACTATTGCAGTTACGAAAACTTGCTGCCCATTTGAATTTATCTCGCAGAAATCAAGTGGCATAAAAACGCCCAACACATTTTTCATTTGCCTAACACTTAATCACACCTCTTGCCACAAACTACGTGCCACAATTTTCATTCGAAGCAAAAACGAAATTTAATTTCATAGTTTGGCAGCACTAAATTTGTATTGCCCACTTGCTTGCTCCTTCTGCTTTATATAACTTTTTGTGTCTAACTCTCTCTCTTTTTTTCTCGACTACTTCCAGACGACAATTGGGGCCTACCGCTGGCCATAGCAGCCAACTTGCATATCCCATATCGTATTGAAATTGGTAACACAATACGTGACCTGCATGCACAGGATAAGCCAGGCAAAGGTAAGTGCACGGTACTCCAACAACTACAACAATAACAACAACAATAGTAACAAGCATAACAACAACACCATCATCTACAATAAAAATAACAAGCGCCAGCCGTTGGCAATAAAATTGTCCAAGCAAAGCAAACCAAAACCAAAATCGAAATCGCAACAACAATAACCAAAAATCAAACCAAACTGTTTGTATTTTGCTTATACATATGTATAACAGGGTTGCAAACAAGCCAAAAACAAAAACAAAAAAATAGGATAAAGCCAAATTGGATTAAAAATGGCGCTTTTAGCTAAGAGCTCAGTTTATTTGGTATCAAATCTGTTTGCGGATTATAATACATGAAAGGACACTGTTGCCAGGGTTGGTCATTCGTTCATAAATAAATAAGGCAAGTTTTTTTTCTGGGTTTAACGTTAAACCACTTAACTAATTTTTATTTCCACAAAAATTTGAAAAATGGCTTAAAAATAAAACATAAACTTAAAAAAGGATTACTCTTATATTTATGTCTGTTTTTGGGGTCATCGAGTCAGTTTTTTGACATAATCTCAAAAAATATGAAAATACATTAGAGTGAACGTGCAACTCCAGCTCTAAAAGGATTTAATAATCAATCAAAAATAATTTTTCAAAACATGTTTACCACAGCGCCTGGCTCTACAGGCCAGTATGCGAACATAGTAATTTTCGATGACTTTTTTTTGACGAAAACTCATCTGGCTGTTCTCCCATCCATTGAACGAATAAGCGACGCTGATAACGTTAGTTTACAAATTTAAGGGTCATCGAGTGAACCTTCCTAAAAAAGTGTTTTTTAGGGTAATTTGGGGGCGAGAAACATGAAAATGGCAACCTTTTTCTAGATATTTTCGAAAAACATGTTTTTGGGCCCTTTTTTCAGTTATTCCTCAATATCACGTGAACAAAATTTTGTATCGACATGACAGACATGAATGATTAGATCGAAAGGTATTGATGATCACTTTCCAGTGATATATAATATGTACAGATTAAGTAAAAATTATCGAAGTTACGGGCAACCAAAGTAGAAAAAAAGTGTCATTTATGACCATTTTTCAAAATTACACATTTTCGGTATGCTTTTTATTAACGAAAAAAATTTTTAAGAATTAAGTTAAGCTTTAAGCTGAAATGGCTTTTACGAACATTTCGAGTGTAAGATCTTTAAAATCGGGTAAGAACTGTAGATGCTATGGCACCGTTTTCGAGATTTTTTCGCCCACTTTTCAGTTATTCGTCAACATCTCATGTACAAAATTCGGTAAGTAGACTAGTTCGAAAGGTATTGATGCGCTCTTTACGATGATTTACGATATGTACAGATTAAGTAAAAATGATTGAAGTTACAAGCTTTAGAAAAAAAATGATTTCATTTTCGTGTTTCTCGACCCAAAATTATTTGTTCTAAAGCTGCAATCTACAAGAGGCTACAGATTTGTACTAAAGATTGTTGACGTAAAGTTACTCGTAAGATGTTTATGCGCGAACCAATGAACTTTTTATGAAAAATGCTTAGCAGCCCTGGCTTATACACGCACACAGTACCACTCATTTATCTCGTTTACTCACACTTTTTCGATACTTCTATCTTTTACTTGGTAACTTTACGACCGAACAAAATAGCAATTATTATCACGGCGCCTCTGGACGATGACAGCACATTGCGCCTGTTGAACAACACCAAATGGGGAGTTGCCCCACTGTTGTGGCAGGAACAACAACAGCAACAACAACACATCAAAGTATTGCTCATCGATATTGTGGCAAGCTCATTGAATGCCGAGCATCGTTTCTACAAATATTTGGCACGCATCAATGCGGCCAATATCACTAAAGCCACCGGGAATGGAGCTGCCGCAACAACGTCAGGCTTGGTCACCAGTAATCTGCTGGTGCTGACGGTGCTAAGCGATAAGTATCGACACTTTCTGAACGCGGCCAATGAAACGGATAGAGGAATGTCGGCTGTGCAGAATTTTCGACAACTCCGGCAAACGCTGGTTGGCAATGCAGCATGGTCAGTGCTGCCAGAGTGTGTGCGACAGGCGGCACAGTCGGCGGAAATGTGTCGCAATATCGAGACAATTATGCAGCAGTGTGCGGTGACATTTAATGGCAATGGCAATGACAACAGCCGTCGCAGCAACGACTCCCGTGCCAACACTGCAGCCCACATCCACCTCCACAGCAATGCCAGCGCCTACTTGCAGCATGAGCTGCAGCAGCATTGCAATATGAGCCCCTTGCAACGGCAGCAAATTGAAAAGCTACGACCCTACATGGAGTACTTCAGTCTGTATGACTTTCTCATAGCGCACATGTTTTCGCATGGCTTCGAGGATGTGCCACCTCGTCTGAGTGTGGCAGTCGTCAAATACGATTTTATAGTGTTGGACATTGTGCGCACTGTTGAGCAGAATGGCAGCTATGGCCACTTTAAGTGGCGACCTTTGCTTATTTTGGAGCAACATGAGCTTAATGGACGCATCTATATCACACATTCCATACAGCCGGGCTACGATGAATGGCTGCTGGTAAGCAGTATCCAGCTATGGCACTGTGGTGTCATCTGTTGGACTATTGTGACGATTTGTGTGGTCATTTTGCTCATCATTGTGGCGGCCAGTGTAGCCGCTGGCATCGCTCTGAGGTAAGCATAAAGCTGACTAACAGTATTAAACTAAGTAAGTGCAAATGAGCTCATGTTTAGATAGGTTATCATTAAGCCAAGCTACGTGCACACATACAGTTGGTATCCGTCAGGTTGGTGCCATATTCCCCAAAAAAAAAAAGTAGCTTTTTGCAGACTTTTAGACGCAATCTAAGGAACAGATAAGGTTATGCGATTTCGGGCTATTTTAAGAAAAATTCAACTTTTCATTGTTGCTTAGGCTCACATGAGTTTGAGTACCTCATTTGATGTGATATAATAAAATAGATCTTAGATTCTAAAACAAAAAGTCCCAAATTGATACACTAGGGTATAGACCCTCTTTTGATGTTTTTGCAGTTTTACTATACATAATGCTTGGCTTTTGAATGTGGGAAACAAGCAATCCACATGATTCCACAAACTTCATCTGAGTACCTTTAATGATGATTTAATGCTGAATCCTTTGAAGATTTTGCTATTCAGTTCTTTTACCCAACTTTCTATTATTGTGACTTTACCTGCTGTGAACTTCGTTTAATGATTTTATAGGGATTATTTCAAATAATGTTTCCAATATTATTTAATTGACAAATTAGTTTAAAAAAAAAAATATTTTTTGAACACGATAAAAATGGCAATGGTTAAAAACGTTTTGAAATCCATAAATTTAATACATTTCTGTTTAATTTCATGGTACATTTTATAAAAAAAAATTTTAAAAATTGTACTTTTCCTTTAGTAAATTTTTTTTAATTATCATTAAAACACTTTTTGCCTAAGTCGAAATCTAGATAGATCTAAAATCCATGCAGATTTTTAGTTTTACCTTTACTCAACTACTCGAATTTAAAGATAAAGTACAGGGCTGAAACGCCTCACTAACACAGCATCTGCCATCCAAGTACATGGATTTGTGAAGATGAAAAAATCAAATGGACTACATCTATCCATGATTTAAATATTTTTTCTTATTTATCAATGGGATCGGTTTCTGTTACAGTATCATTGTCATTGAAACACAAATTTTGCACCTCCAGATAAGGAACTGAGCACCTGGAGACAAATTAAAAGTTCTAGTCGTGTTTGAATCCATGTTTCTTTTGTCAATGATGTGGCTTAGCAGATTCTGGACAGTTAGTTTTAGGCTTAAGGACAGGTCTTCGGATGGCCAGACACATGAGGAATCCGCTCCTAACATGGAGAACAGATGCTGTTGCTGTGAGAGGCTTTAATGTTGCTAGTAACAAAGAACCAAACAGACGAAAAGGCCCTTTGCTCCAACTAGGAGCCTTATTTAGAACAGTAACTATCAATGGGATAACTTACAGACAAAAAAGATGGCGTACGTTAAAGTCGGGCGCAGACGACTTTGGGATACCCTGTACCACTAGACTGCAATAAAATCCGGGATATTGCTTAATTACACCAAAATACATTTGATTGCCAAATTAGGTTACGATACCTTCATAAGCAACCAAAAACTGACGAATTTTGAACCAAAAATGTTTTTTTGACCGATCGTTCTTATTGGAGCTATATGATATAGTCAACCGATTTTGATCAAATTTGGTACAGTGCTTGGGTACTCTAAAAAACTTTAGAATGCCAAATTTGGTTTCAATATCTTCACAAACAAACGAAACACAATGAATTTTGTTCAAAAAACGTTTTTTTGACCGATTGGTCTTATGGGAGCTATATGATATAGTCAACCGATTTTGATCAAATTTGGTACAGTGCTTGGGTACTCTAAAAAACTTCAGAATGCCGAATTTGGTTACGATATCTTTATAAACAACCGAATTATCCATCTTAAACTTTTGGTTTTTTTCGTGGTCCTCTGATATAATGTAACCCCGATATCGAAAAAATAAAATAAACTTGGTTCCTATGGAATAATACGGGATCTTATCTGAAAGTTTGGTTGCTCTAGCACTTACCATCTCTGAGATCTAGGCGTTCATACGGACAGACAGACAGACGGACAGACGGACATGGGTATATCGACTTCTCTAGTCTGATCATCCCTGATCATACTTTAGGTAGCTTTGGGGGGTCTCCGACGTTTCCTTCTGTATGTTACATACATTTTCGGCTTGCACAATCTTAATATACCCTTTGTACCATACGGTACAGGGTATAAAAATGTCTATGACCAAAATTATTATTAAAATGGCTGTAGGTATAAAACCATTTAACAGATTTACTTATTATAATCATGAGAGCGTACCAAGTCCATTAATCTTTATTTGAGCACTGTTGTCCTATTCCATGTACTAGACGTCGAAATTTTTAAAGTATTAACGTATTAGAAAATAATAATAATAAAATAATAATCTTATCCCATTTTCAAACGTTGCAGACTTTAAATTTCGCTATCGCAGTCTTTCATGATTCGAATTTAAATTTTCTTAAGCAAGGCATACATTATACAACGTGTCGTACAGCGAGGCTGTTTATCGACCGCGTCGTATTTCCATTGCATTGTGTGTGGCGCTGCCGTATATAGTCGTAAGACGGTCGCACGAAAAATCAAAAAGTTTTGATTGTAAAAAAATAGCATAAAAAATATATCTTTTTGTATCGAAAGATATCGAATTTTCAGATTTCAATGGTGCCGAAGAAAAAAGTAATATTTCCATTTCCTAAAAGACCCAAAACTGAACTGCTAACTGATTTTCATTGCTACAAAGCCTTACTATGTATGTTTTTTTTCAGTCTTTTTATATATCTTTTTGCAATTCAAAATGGCATTTGCTACAAAGATACTCCCCTATCGAATAAGCATCGTGTGAACGCAGCTTAATATATTCCAGCTGCCTACGTTCTGTGCATATTTGATTACGTTTACACTCAAATATTTTGCGGCTATTTGGGAAAAGCGTAATTAAGATTTCCAGTAAAGTCGCCAACCAACACTCCAGAATTATCAATTAGCAAAAATTTTGCTTTCATTTTAACCTTTGAATTGGCTTTAGTTTTATTTTAGCTGCTTATTTAAAGGGATATCTTTGAAATTCAAAAGGAAGTATCAGCATTTATATATCTACCAAACTCTTGGCTCATTGAAATTCGCCTTTACTATTTTAATTTAAAATTGTAATACCCTGTACCCTAAAGATACAAGGGTATATTAAAAACATAAAACATATTTTAGTGTGTAATAGCTAAAAGGAAAGGATTATCACACTAGAATCTATATATCGACAAGATTAGGACTACAAAATAAATCGATTTATTTTTGGTATGTACTAATTTAATTTTAATATCCAGTGACCTAATGGTAAGGTGTGTAAGAAAGAAGAAAAATAAATCTTTTTATCCAAGTATTAACCTACCTAACCGTCTGCCTGTCTGTCTGTCTGTCTTTCCTTACGTCATTTTTCTGGGGGATCGAAATTTTATTTTGATATTACTAACACATTTAAAAAATTTATTAAAATTGATCGAGAGCTTCGGATTTTATAGCCACAGATTACCATATTTAAAAACCTTTTTGGCTAAATGGGCCACTAAAAACAAATTCTTTTGTTTTGTGTATTTATGTTATTAAATTTTTTATATTTTCTTGTATAACTACTTATATTATACATACATTTTGAGAGTACTGACTCAGTTGAGTGCTCCTACTTATTTAATATAATTATATATATATATGGGTCATTCGCTGTCAAAATCAACGTCTTTTACTATGAAAAGAAATAATAATCAAAAACAACGGAAAGATGAGATGTACCTGAAATTTCAAAATGTCGTAATCAAAAAAATTATCAAATCCAAAAGTATTTGAATGAAAAGAATGGAATTACATGGTCAGTATATGCAGATAAGTCATCAAATACCAAAATACAAATTTTAAAATATAGGTAACGGGTGCGCCATTTCTTATGTCGGCATTTAAACATTGAATAACTGCAAAAAAAAAAACAACCGATTTCTGTATATGAGGTATTTTCATTTAATTTGGTCCTTCGCAATTTATTTAGACTAGTTTTTGAACACAACATCTATCAAGAGGTCGCCTCTATTGGCCACAGCAAAATATGCCCTTTTTTTCCATTTTCCATTACCTTTTAGAGCATCTCGAGTGGTATAACGATGATTTCGACACGAATGTTTTCCTTAAGCTCTTCAATGGTCTGCGACTTGCTGGCGTACACTTTGCTTTTCAAATAACCCCACAAAAAGAAGTCCGGAGGGGTGGCCATTCAATGTCGCCATGATATTTTCGACCATATGCACATTGAGTTAACACAACTGAACGACTGTTTTCAATGCACAAAGTAACTAGTTCGGCGCGTTCTTTTGGTGTGAAGCGATACATGGTTGAAATTGTACTGAATTGGCGTTTCCAAAACATGTAAAGTCAAGTCAATCGGTTGTCAAATGTTTAAATTATTCAATGTTACATTACCGACATAAGAAATGGCGCACCCCATACATCCAACTTATCTTTCGATATAGAACATATGCTCTCCGGCGGCCATCTTAGGTCCGCCATATTGTAATTTTTCTTCTAATCCCAGATTCGTGATTAGCGACACCGAAATCCCATATTTGCTATAATAATAAGGTATGTACTTAAAATCAGCTACCGCAAAAGTATCTGAATAGCATATAACAGGGATTGCAATAAAGTTTTTCTGCGAATTAGATTAAGAATAATGATTACATTATAGAGATACTTTGCTTTGGCGGCCATTGTAGCTGCGCCATTTTGAAATAGCAGCTTTAAAAAGTAGACGAGAAGACCAAAATTTGACTTGGCTGACTTGACAGAGAATTACCAATATATGAATCTAGTTTTCAGATCTTTAATCTTCAAAAAAGCTTATAGAAATCTATAAATTTGATTGTCATAATCTGCTTTAAAGTTTATGAATTCCTACTAAAACAATACTAATTCTTTCGGAATTCCCTTTAGAAGTATTTTAATAATAATTTACAATTTTTTTTTATTTTTTTTTTATTTTTGCAAGCTTTTACATTTTTTTAAGCAGCTTTGGTATGCTTAGACATAATAAAGAGGGGCTGATAAAACAAGAAATATAATTAGAGTAGCTATACTTGAAATAATGACAAATATTTAACAATAAATAAATATTGCAAAAGACCTATGTTTGCCAAAAAGATTCAACCAAAACTACTCAATTCTGTCTGATACAAATTATAGTATATTTAAAATTATAATCAGAACAAACTCAATTAGCCTCTATTTGTTCACCCTCCCATCGATCGCTGTCGCCTATAGTGACGTAATGCATTGAGAGATCGTCATCAAGGGAGAGCAAAAAGAAAGAAAACGTAAAGTTTGTACAGAATCTACAGTTACCAAAATTTTATTCGTTCTCGTTTTTTGCTTTATCCCAATTTGACATTTTTGTTGTTGATAAGCACCAAACATGTGAAATCAAAACGAATCCGAATATTTTATTCGTCTTCATTTTCCAGTGCACGGCTAATAAAAATTGATTTTCCAAAGTCCCACGAAACATATTTCCACAGCTTAAAACCAAAACTTTTCTCGTAGAAAGTTTTAGAGAATAAGTTGTAGAAAGTTACCAGTGAACACTGGTTACAAAAAATTCTCTTTTAGCGAAATGTTTAAAAATCTAAGTCTATTTTAATAAAATCAATAGAAAATTTAATTTTTTAAAAATAAAAATTAATACATTCTATGTCTAAAGATATAATGTGTTTTTTTTTCACTATCAGTATCTATTAAAAAATTTTATCATATCGTTTTAAAATTTGTTTATATTTCCAACAATTTCTATTACAAAGCATTGAAAATTACAAAATTTAAAAAAAAAAAAACGTAGACTCTTAAAAATTAAATTTTTTAAGCAAAATCCAAGTATTTTTACCTCTCTTGAAATCTAACTTTTCTTTTTTGTAAATTATTTAAATGTGAGTGGAATTTGCGTTTTTTTATTTATTCTGTATTGATGAAATTTCTAAATAAATTAATTTATTATACCATTGTTAATTTTATTTTAAATTCAACATTTTTTTATTTTATTTTCATTTAAAAATTTTTCAATTTTATTTTAAGTTTTGTAATTTTGCATTATTTCATTCATTTATTGTCAAATAAATAAAAATAAGTTTTACATTAAGTAGAAAAAAATTTCTGTTTTTACACGGTCTTTTTTTGCAAGGTAATCAAATAACACGGTCTAGAAAAAAAATAACATAACATTTAGCATGATTAAAAAAAGCTATTTGATTGAAATTTTGAAGAAAAATATTTTTATTAACCTAATGTTTTAGAAATTTAGTTAGGAAATTCCCATTTCTAGTTTATTTTCATAGCAGCTTAAGAATTTACTTCATATATTTTGGACACCGTTTTTTCTGGAACGTTTTTAGCTGGTAAAATCATAATTAGGTGTTTATTAGGAAATTGCCAAAAATTTTAATAACAATCCTTAAATATAATTAATAATTTAAATTTCAATCGAATGAAAATAAAAAATCGATTACTGAAACCGATACAAGAGAAAGAAGGCTCTTGTAGAGGCCCTAAGCTCCCAAGAGGAGTAACAAAGAGGAAAAAAAAATAAATAAAAATAATAATAATTTAAATAAAAAGTTGCAAAATGTTTGCAAAAATTAAAATATTTTCAATTATTTTTAGATCATTTGAAAACCGCTTCTTCTTTTTTCTTTGAGTTTTTATAATGTCACGATGAAATTTTGGAATAAAAATTTCTTTTATAATTTTTGAATTTTCGATTATTTTATTTTTTTTAATCAGATTTCAAAGAAAAAACAAAGTTCATTAAGAACAGACTCCAAATTGTGCGACAAAATGGCTTTAAATTCGCATATACAGTGAAGAAAGTAAAAGTAAAGTAGAATGCAAGGCATATTAAAGTCGCCTATAATCGGATTACTTGTTATCGTGTAACTCGTTTTTAAGGCATTTCGTTTAATTACATTTCCTTTGCCTAATGGATGCCTGCGGACGTGGCTTTAGAATTTTTGGGAGCATTTTGCAACACATCTTTATTAATTAATAAATGAAAAACTTTAAATATAAATGTTGCACTTAGGATGAAAGAAAAATACGAACTGCAAATATTAAGCATACGCAGCGCAGGCCAAATTAGTTTTGCTAATTAAAACCCGGTACACATTAAGTGCCTGTTGAATGGAACTCTTGAAACTAACCGAATATGTTTCATGCTAAACATGTTCAAAGTCAACACTTAAGTTGATTTGCCCGAGGTTGAATTACTTACATGTTCAATCATATAGTACATATAGTACGGATTACATATACATGCATGTGTTTAGCTTGTAGTTTGTGTCACACTCAAATTGGTTAGTTTGTGGTTATTTGCATTGCAATCATTTGCAGAAAATCGATATCAAAACCTCACATGAATTATAGACATGAATACATATACATATGTACAAGCATAAATTCAGGACCCATTAAATCAAGCATTTAATTAATTACTTACATTCATCAAAGCGTAGCTTAACTTATGGCGCTCACTGGCAATTTGAATGTTTTTCATAGAAATCACACACACAAACATGCTATATATGCATATGTTGTAGATACCATTCATGCAACATTTTGTGCTTGCCAAAAAAATAAAATTAAGTGGGACAACCCGACTTTAACATACCCTGTACCCTCTCTGAGTTGCTATCGAAATCCAATTTTGGGTACCTTATTTTGAAGCTTGATGACATTTATGTGTGAGAAATTATATCCTGATAAATGTTCACCATAACTGGTTTTTAAGTCACGATGGTTAAAATTTTTGATGACATTTTCTAATAGGAACGCTTCAAACGCTCGCATCTCATTGGTAATGTGGTTTTTTAGGTCTTGGATGGTGGATGGACAATTGGCATACCCTTTGATTTTCGAAAAACCCAATAAAAAGAAACCTAATAGTGCCAAATCGCTTGATCTAGTTGCGTTTTTCGCAGAACACTTGCAATGCAGGCAAATTGACATGCGGATTGCAAGTTGCACCGTCTTGAAGGTGATAAACATCATCCAAGTCAAATCCTTCTAATTAGGAAAAGAAATAATGACTTACCATTAAAAAAAATCGGCATTATTCTCGATAAAATAAGGCACGTTGATGCCTTGTGGCCATAATTCACGGCAAAGAGTCACTTTTTGAGGATGCAGTAGCTTCTCTTGATATTCACGAGGCATCTCGTTGACTTCGATGCGACCTGTTTCTTTTCTGGTTGTTTCATTTGCGCCAAAATACTCCCGTGGTGCCCTAAAATTTGTTAAATAATTTTATATGACGCCATCGTAATAAACTTTAAGCTAACAAAAAAGAAATCCAAGTGGACGTACTTTCGGTTAAATTTCTGTGCCACTTGTCCTATCACGATTACACACAGATTTTATTTAGTGCGATTGCTTTAATTAACCAGGTTCATTAGGGTGGCCGCCGCTGGTATGGAGGATTTTTAAACCGTCGATATCAATAACGCCACCCCTAAAAAGTTTCCTTTTTACCTCCATATAACGCCCGTAAAATTTAAAGGCGATCCGAAACTATTTGATGGTTCCTAAAATAGGTCAAAGGTCATAATTTTCATTTTTTCCGTTTTTGACTGTATTGTTCTACATAAACTTTAAAAGCTTATTTCCAATCAAACAAATTATGGTTCAAAAAGTCTCATATCTATCTAAACATAATTTTAAAAAAATATAGAGTCGGCCTGAATAAATTTGGTAAGCTCTAAAATTTATTAAATTGACTAATTACACCAGTTTACAACTAAAAAAAAAATTGGTATCCTTAACATGTTTTAGTCATTTCTGTAGTAAAATGACATGCTAAAACCGAAAATGCAGTCAACATTTTTTTGCATGAAACGGGCTTCGAGATATTCTGAAAAAACCATTTCAGAAAATTAGAAAAAAAAAGTGTCTCTACTTAATAGCAAGTATCTCTGGTTATACTAAACTGATTTCGATAATTTTTTTAGTTGACTGTAGATAAACTGTAAACCATCAAATACATTCGGATCGTCTTTAAATTTTACAGGCGATATATGCAGGTAAAAAGGAAACTTTTTAGGAGGGTGGAATCATAAAAATCGTGAGATGTTGCACTCTAATGTACATTAGTCGAAAGTATTTGATGGACGCGAAAATAGGTCAAAAATTACGAAAAATTTCATATTAATGCATATATAGCGACCAAACCGTAAATTTGACAAAATTATGTATCTACAGTCAAGTAAAAAAATTATCGAAATCAGTTTAGTACAACCAGAGATATTTGCTGTTAAGTAGAGGCACTTTTTTTTCTAATTTCGAAAAACGGTTTTCTTGCAATATCGCGAAACCCGTTTCATTTCGGTTTTAGCATTTCATTTTACTACGGCAACGACTAAAACATGTTGAGGATACCAAAATTTTTTTAAATTTTTAATCTATTAATCAATTTAATCAATTTTAGAACTTACCAAATTTATTCAGGCCGACTCTATATTTTTTTAAAATTATGTTTAGATAGATATGAGACTTTTTGAACCATTATTTGTTTGATTGGAAATAAGTTTTTAAAGTTTATGTAGAACAATACAGTCGAAAACGGAAAAAGTGAAAACTTGGACCTATTTTTGCGTCCATCAATACTTTCGGATCGTCTTTAAATTTTACAGGCGCTATATGCAGGTACAAAGGAAACTTTTTAAGTGAATCCGTTATTAAAATCGTAAGATGTTGCAAAAATGGCCACCCTTATATAAATATATTTCCATTACAAAGACGTTGTTTGAACCTAATAATGATTAGTAATAATACGAGGGTCGTGATTTATAACGGGTGGGCCATTTGTTGCTTTGGATGGTAAAGACTCATAATTCGGAATATACCCGTCCAAAATGCATGCTCTTCGACATATGTCAAGTTCAAAAACTACTCCATTTTAGTCATGGATCGTTTAACAACCAAAAAACTCGTTCTGTGAAAAAAAAACATAATTGCGGCCAGTTTCGACGATTCGCCGGGAACATCGACGCGCCATTGTTCGCAAGAATTACATCTTACTAGGACCACTTTGCGTCGAATTTTGCATACGTATCTGCATTTACACGCTTTGTAGAGCTTTTTCATACATAAGTGAGTAGTTAGAAACTTGCATTTGGTATATACATATGGCCAATTTTGTTGGAAATGAATAAAGTGCAATTAACAAACAAACCAACAGATGGCCGGTTTATGCCTTGGTAATAAAAATGGTGCCAGATGCAATCTTTCATTGAAAAGTTTGAGGAGCGCGTTTTTAATTTGTTAAAGTGGTTTGAAAATTTGTTTTAGCCAAAAAATTTAAGTTTTTATACCAAATTGTCCCGAATTAAATTGTAACAATATCGGCGAATTAGAGTTTTTCTTTTGACTAAGAGAGACTTATTTTTTGGCTTTCGACTATTATAAACAAAGAAAGGTCTGTGCTGAATTATTACTTGAGAAAAATGTACACTTTCAGATGGTAAAAGGAAAACCTTTTGCCAATTTTCAATATTGTTGGTAAAAAATAGCGGCAGTAAACTGCCTGAGTGTAAAGTGAAGTGCCAGATCATAAGGCTGACTTTGTGTTAAAATTTGATGCTCCTAGCTTTTTCGGTCTCAGAGAAGCAGGCTATATGAATAGACAGGCAGACATGGATTAACCAATTCCTTTTGTCGTCCCGATAATTTTGGTATAAAAGTTGTGAGTTCCTACTTGTTTTATTTTTGGTGTTACACACATTGTACATAAAAACCATGATATATAAAGACGAAAGTAAAAAAAAAATTTGATTTAATTTTTTTATTAAGCTTTCTAACATAAGGCTTATTCTCCAGAAGCAAAGACTACATCTGGTTTTAGCATGCCATTTTACTCCACAAATGACTAAAACATATTGACGATATATTTTGCTGTAAACTAGTGTAATCTTTAAATATGTTTTTTTGCACTAAAATTGGGGATTTCTAAATTTCCTAAATTTGGGATATTACGGCCGTCGTCCTGAAACCAAAAACTTTTTGTTTAACTTAAACCTTGGAATTGTCTGTCTTTTCTGCATGTCGAGATATTCGCTTTTAAGATTACTGAAACGGACGACACGCTCTTTTAGGTGGATCACTGTTAACAGCTATAACCTCGCTTCAAATGCTCAGAACTCCATGAAATTTTGATATACTATATTTATTTATTTTTATTTATTTACAATGATAATAATAGTTAAAAACTAATAATTTTGATATAATAATTTGTAAGTTTGGCTTCATTTTCTAATATTTTTTCTGTTATTGTTATGGTACATTATGCGTACGGATTCATTACTCATTTCTTGTTCAAATAAAAAAAAAATAAAAAAAATAAAAAAAAAATAAAATGTTGTCCTTCGGAACTCCGAGATCTGCGTATTAATATAGATGGACTGACAGACACATCTTAATCGATACCTGATTAAATCAGTTGTATTTTTTCTGTTACATACTTTTGGTCAAATTTGTAATACTTACAACCGCTCTGTAAATATATATACATATATAGAGTATATATAAAAATGTCAAGTGCGGTTAAACAAATCATTAACTGTTTGTTATGTCAGTGACAACAGACGCCAAATAAGTGAGTGTTTAAATGATTGAATAACTGCTTTAATTAAAGCAGGGGAGTGGGATGAAAGTGGGCTCATAAATTTGTCATGCAATTGGCTTTAAACTAGTTGCACGCACAACTTTAAGCCGCAACAATAAAGAACTTTGCACAACTTTTAAAATGCAACTCATGAGGTTTTAATTAGCGTGCAGACGAACAAACAACAACAAACACACCAAAACGGAAAATGGACGCAAAACGGAAGCGGATATGTTGGGACCACGGCGCACAATTAAATAGCAGGCAAAAAAATGTGAAAAAAAATATGTATGATATATATAATTGGTGTGATGTGATGCTCCGTACTGGTTTTCACTGTTTCAAGGTAGGTGATCAAGTTTTAAACTATATACATATGCTTTTTTAGCTCTATCGAATCACAAATAACTTTACAATACTAAGCAGTACGCTTGGCAGCGAGCAGTTCAGCAAGCAGTGCATTAACTATAAGCTGCTATAGGAGTCAATAGCAGTCGAACTTTCCTAAAACGAACTCACTTAAACAAAAATGAAACTTTCTGAAATACATATTTTTAACTTATAATGTTTTTAAAGTAATCAGTAATTCGTATTTGGTTTACACTTTGACTTTTTTCTTTCTCAACAAAATTTTCTGTAACGTTTAGGAACTTTAACGTTTGAAAAAGTCAATTAATGAAAATGTCCAACTACCAACTACATAAATCTTTTTGAAAATTTCAAAATTTTCCAATTATCCTTATTATAATTATTATCAATTATATTATATATTATTTTTTCAAGAATTTGGCTACTGCTATAATAAATCTTCACGCAACAATAACAAAAGAAAAAATAAATAAATAAATAAGTAATGCAAATTGTATATTAATTAATTTACAACGCACAATAAAGATGTAAACTATGGTACTTAATTCTCCCTTTTGAGAAACTTTATTTAATTTTTGGGAATTCCCAAAAACATGTTTTTCCTTTTTCTCGGTAAGACATTGAAATCAAATGCATAACTGAAATAATTCGATATACGAATCGGATTCAAACGCAATTTTTTTTAACAACTTAAAAAACACTCACTATAGCAAAAAAAGTGTTGTGGGGGAGTTCTTTAGAGGGAAGTTGAACAAACTTATAGCTTCAACCGAAATTTGTGACCTCTGGAATTTTTACTGTCATTACAATTACTTTGTTTTTTTGCGAATGTTTTAGGTCAAACCAGATTTGAAATATTTAAATCAAAAGAAAAGTCAGGCTGTACAGGTAAAAAAATACAAGAACAAAATACAGTTCACAAATGCGTTATTTAAAATAAATCCCAGTACTCCAAAATCGTTTTTTTTTTTTTTTAATTTCTATGATTCACAAGCCTTGAAAAAAATAACCAGCCATAATTTTTTTTATACTTAGTGATATTCTTATATTAACTTCCACATATTAAAATGTCCGCTTTAAATAGATCTTGTACAGCTTTGTACATTAGTCCATTCGTCTACCCATTTGAAAACCTAGGTTATGAATACCGTAAAGGCTTGAAAACCCTAAATGTCCCAAGGAATTATGTGGCTTTCACGGCTAATACGCAAACTATAAAAACTTATGTGGTACAAAATCCAAAAAAACCCTGGGTTGAAATTCTAAATATAGATACCCAGGTCCATGCTTTTTTTTTTTTTTTTTTATTAAATTTTATTATTTCTAAAATTATAAACTATATATAATAAACACTAGTTGAACAATTTTAAATTAGTTTGTACTAATGGACCCAGGTCCATGCTTATATAATGGGTAAACAGTTTTTACAAAAAAAATACATGGAGAGGACTTCTCTAACTATGGATTTTTTGGACTTAAACTAAAATCAAAGTCTTTTTTTTTAATTTGTTTCAAATTTTGAGTCCATGCGTTCAGTGTGGGAGTGAGCATGGTAACCTGATTACAGTGGAGGCAGGGGCTTATGTAAAAGCAGAACCCAGATTATGTGGTTCTTTAGGTCTTAATTTTGTATCACTAGCTCTTATGGACTCCGAAATAAAGTTGTTCATACAGACGCATACGAAGACGGACATAGGTCAATCGAGACCCGAGCCAATGCTGAACATTTTGGCATTCCACCTGTGAGATACAAGTACTATAATGTACAAAACTTTAACACCCTTGATTCTTACGAGTACAGGGTATAAAAATTAAGCAAAAAAAACTATAAAGATCGCAGTTATATCCGTCTATTCATGATTATCAGTCATGTTAACGCTTATGTAAAAGTTTTCCCTTGTACTTATATATGCGTAAAATAGTTTATGTGTACATGGGCTACTATAAGCTATGCATACATACATGGGTCAACCCTCTGGACAAAGGTGGGTCATAAATAGAGGCAAAGTTGGACGCTGTTAAACTTTGCGGTATTGTTGTCGGTTGTGGTACAAGGCATAGGGTGTTAAAGGAGGGGTTAAAAGACTAGGCAGGGACTACCACTTAACAGCAGGCACACGTGTGTCCAAAGAGTTACGCTGTCCAACTTTGTCCAGGCGTAGAGCCCTTTAATGCGCATAATACACTTAACTTGACGTTGGCCGGCTTTAGTGCCCAGCCAGAGCACGTGGCACAACTTTGGAGCACAACAATTGTTGCATGAATTTGCGGTTTTACTTGGAAACTAGTCAACCCAACTAGTTTTAAGAAGTAGTAAAAAGTTTTAATACCTAGCTTGTGGCAGGCTGCCGTGAAACAAAAACAAAGATGACTTCTAGTAGAGAGCAGGATTTTGTGTGTTACAGTTAATTGAGCTTAATTAGGCGTAGTACAGTTTTTGCTATGTTGACGTAGTGGACAGTATGGGAGTTAGTAATCCATCTGGCATATTAGTTTTTAACCAATTTAGTAATTAAAGTTGTAACTTTTGCAGAAACTATTTTCTACGCAAGCGGCTGTCCAAGGGACCCAACAAAATTGTGTTATCCGCCAATGATTTTGTATTTCCTGTGGATTCACGTCGGGTAGGTGCCATCTTACTCCTAAAAACCTTTACGTAACCAACTTAAGCTATCATTCCCAGGTCGATGAGGGCATTGAGGCCATGCTGTGCTGCTGGCTGCAACAGCTGCAGGAATTTGGCGGACCTGAGGTGGACAAGCCAGATTTGTTAAAAGGCTCTATAGGGTCTTTGAAGAATCTAGGCTTTGTTATACCTGGCGCTGCAACTGGCAACACAAATGTTACCACCGGCACTTCGGTCACTACAGGCACCACCAATGCCAATGGCAAGAGCACTTCTGCCTCTGGCAGTCTGGCTAGACATAACCCGGCGCATTTGGACATGAGAGCGCGTTATAATGGCGATCTAGTGCAGCTTAAGGAGGTGCAAGTTAATGGCTCCACTGAGCTGCGCTCTAAGGCCATGGATCTGCTAGTCATGGCGCATGGTCTGCGTCATGAGAATATTAATCCACTCTTAGGCTGGCTATCGGATCCAAATCGTACGGCCATGGTCTTTGACTATTGCTCGCGTGGCTCGCTGCAGGATGTGCTCATCATGGATGAAATTAAGCTGGACTGGTCGTTCCGTTTGAGTCTACTTACAGATCTGGTACGCGGCATGCGCTATCTGCATGCTTCTCCGCTGCGTGTGCATGGCACTCTGACCTCACGGAACTGCGTTGTCGATGCACGCTGGGTGCTTAAGATCACGGACTATGGACTGAACTCCTTCTATGAATCACAGGGTCTGCCGCCCTTGCCGCGTAGTGCTAAGGAATTGCTATGGACGGCACCAGAGTTGCTGCGCACCATGAAAACACAACATCATCACCATACACGTGCGCCGTTGGCCACACAACTGGGTGATGTCTACTCCTTCGGCATTATAATGCAGGAAGTTGTGGTGCGTGGCGAGCCGTATTGCATGCTGTCACTGACAGCAGAGGAGATCATAGCCAAGATCAAAAAACCGCCACCACTGATACGTCCATCGGTTTCCAAAGGCGCTGCTCCACCAGAGGCCATCAATATAATGCGTCAGTGTTGGGCAGAGCAGCCGGATATGCGTCCGGACTTCAATTCGTAGGTTTATATGCAAGATATTAAAATCAGTTTAAGATATGTGGTTTTTCTTTTCAGGGTATATGAGCGTTTCAAAATGCTTAATCATGGACGAAAGGTTAACTTTGTGGATACCATGTTTCAAATGCTGGAGAAGTATTCTAACAATCTGGAGGAGCTTATACGTGAGCGTACAGATCAGTTGGATTTTGAAAGAAAGAAGACTGAGCAGCTACTAAATCGCATGTTGCCAAAGTGAGTTACGGATAGCTTGAGACTAAAAAGGGAATGTTGTTAATGTTGACGCTGGCAGAGTTAGATCATAGAAAACTTTGGTTTTTCCTCAAGATTTTTTCAAGAACTAATATAGATGATTCTCAACACTCCATTTCCTGACGTGCGCTCTTATATTTCAGTTCCGTTGCTGAGAAGCTTAAAATGGGACTGGCCGTTGATCCTGAGGAGTTCTCCGATGTGACCATCTACTTTAGCGATATTGTTGGTTTTACAACAATTGCCGCACATTGCAGTCCCGTGCAGGTGGTGGATCTGCTAAACGATCTCTATACCATATTTGATGCTACCATCAATGCCTATAATGTATACAAGGTTTGTATTAAGGTTTCTTAAGGTTAGAAGAATATTCTTCAAAAGCAAATTTTGATCCTTGAACCTTTGGTCTTAAAAGCCTTAAAAGCCAAGAGCAGTCTTTCAATTTTCACACTTTACTTTTATAGGTGGAAACCATTGGTGATGCTTATATGGTGGTCAGTGGTTTGCCTGTCAAAATACCCGATCATGCTGAGCAAATAGCCACAATGGCGCTGGACTTGCTGCATCAAAGCGGTCGCTTTAATGTGAAGCACTTACCTGGTGTGCCGCTTCAGCTGCGAATAGGTCTGCACACTGGACCCTGTTGTGCCGGCGTTGTGGGATTGACCATGCCGCGTTATTGTCTTTTTGGTGACACTGTGAATACTGCCTCCAGAATGGAATCGACAGGTGAGCACACCATCAAACAGTTTATATGTATGGTTAATTGTATTTTGTATTTCTTAGGCTCCTCCTGGCGCATACACATGTCGCAAGAGACAAGGGATCGTCTTGAAGCTCGTGGCGGCTATGCAATAGAACCACGCGGTCTTATCGATATCAAGGGCAAGGGCATGATGAATACCTTTTGGCTGCTTGGTAAGAAGGGCTTTGATAAACCGCTTCCAGCGCCGCCGCCTATAGGGTAAATCTTTAAACTAAGCTAGTTTTTAAACTTTTAAGTGTTAATTGAACTTACTTTATTACCTGCTGCAGGGAGTCACATGGGTAGGTTTTGTTAAAGCCTAGTTCGCCCAGTAAATTTTGTCTCAATCAATATTTTTCGTTTCTTTATTTTGCAGCTTGGATGAGTTGTTCATACGCAACTCTATTACTTTAAAAGCTCAAGCCAATAAGTCTCGCACCAGCACTAATCCTTCCAGCTCACAGTCCTCCTCTTTAGCTGGCGAGTCTGTAGAAGTTAAAGTTGAAATAACGCCACCCACCAATGCGGATATTTGCTCTAGCAATCTGCCCAATTCCTATTCGCTTGACTCTAATTCTACAAATACCATAAGTCCAAATACGACGCTTTGTCCTGAATTTCCCAACAAGACGCCCAGCGCCAGCCCACAATCACGCAAGCTATCCGAGCTAACGCCCGATAATTTGCTTAACCCGAACAGCTTTAATCGACTGCCCAGCTCCACAGGTGGCTCCAGCTCGCGTCTGTATAAAAAAATTGAGGAGATGATGGATCTTAGCTCGCCATATAATCACTACAAATGCCTAAGTCCCAGCGAAAGCAATCTGACGCAGTTCTACGATGGCAAGTATTTATTTGGCAATGCCAGCGGTGCCATTGGCAGTGCCAATGCACCCGGCAGCGGCGGCTGCTCCGTTGGCGGCAGCAGCACCAAATTCGATAGCAAACCCGGCTCTAGTCGTTTGCTAAGGCGGCAATTTAGTTTAGATCGCGATGATCAACAGTCCAAGCTCGAGCAGCATCATCAAAACTCGCTGCAAGCCAACTACGCTGCGCTGGTACATGCCGCCAAGTCTACTATGCTGGACATACCCGTATTGCATGACACCTCACGCAGTCCCAAGGGCACGCTAACACGTGCGCACAAACAGAACTCTACCTCGATAACGCAGGATTTGGAGAAGATTGAAGAGATACCGCTGTCGCCTGCCTCATCACAGCATCACAGCAGTCTGGACAGCAATCTAAATCGCAGTCCGCCTTCCACATTGGAAGCACAATCGCCGCCCATGCCAGCCATGTCCACACATTTAAACACCACCTCACCGCCCATGCTGTCAGCGCCCACCTCACCGGCACCCTCACGCACGCTAAACGGACTGCATGCATTCCGCGCTACCATGTCCATGTCGGCAGCAATACCGCCCACATTGCCAGAAAGTCAAAGTCCCAGCAATAATACAGCAACGGATGCCTCCACGGCTACCACCAATACATCAGTCAATTCGAGTAACACCACGCCTGGGGAGGAGCAGGTGCGCAGACCTGAGATCACCTTAAATGTGGAAACGCTGCTGAGCAGATAGGGCACAATTTAAGCGCACTCTGCTAGCAATTGGAAAAGCTTTATGTCTAAGGCCACTTTAAAAAAGTTGGCCAACTTGTGTGTGTGAGTGTAAATGAGTTTGAATGAATACAAATGAGTGCAGATGAGTACTACTGAGTACAAATGAGTGCAAATGAGTGTGAATGTGAGTTGTGATGTCAGTACCTCGAAGTATGCAAAACTTGGTTCCAGCAACAAAATGAAGTACAATTTAGTTCAATGTTAACCAAAGGTTAGTTATACGTACGTAGCCCATTGAAGGGTTAAAAGAGTTAATAAAAGTTTTTTATAGCAAGCGACGCAAAAGAGAGTAATTGTTCTCTTAGCAAAATCACACAAAACCAAATTTATAGTGACTCTCTCTATTCCACTACAAGTATTAACCCTTATGTGTGTAAGCGTAATTAAAAGCAAACTAGAAACTTTTTGTACTGACTTCCAATAATGCCACAACTAAAAAAAAAAAGTTATACTATAAACATAAAAAAAAATATATATATCTAATTCAATTGGCTGTTTATTTGTTTAACTTGTATGTGTTTTTTAATTATATAGTCTATATACATGAAGTTCCTTTCAAAGTCAAAGAATTAAGTACATACATATTTATTCTATATATATACATACTATATGCCGATGATTATGTAAACACAGTTATCTATGCATTCAAATGCAGCCAAGTTTAAAGAGTAATATTACATACATATTATTATATAAGAATTGCTTACATGAATTTAGTTTTCTAAAGACAATCGTTGCTACTTTTTAATAAGATGAATAGCAGGTAAAAACAACATATATAATAAAATACATATATTGTGTATTTCAAAAATGTTTCCATATGTAGCTTTTAGCCCGTGTCCGTACTTTTTGGCAGCTGTACACTAGTTTAGTCCCCACATGTGTCATCGTAGATACCCTACTTCTACTATAAAATGGTTTATGCTGTGAACTATTAGAAATAAATGTATCTATTACAGACATTCAAAAATAAAAAATACAAAAATATGTAAAAAACGGCGTCAAACACAATAAATATCAGCCTAATTGTAAGTTATACGAAAAGCCAGCCAGAAACAAAAAATTCAAGTAAAAATCAAAAATCTGTCACTGTCATGTGTATTAGATCCAAGAAACTCGTAGTTACTAAACCAAAAAAATATAAAAAACTTAAAAAATTTTATAATATGCATAGGTTTAGCTCTAAGAACTAAGAAACTGTGTATTAACTTTGTTTAATTTATTTGTAGTAAATATTCTTGAGCATTAAATTTAAACTTAGTGCTTTAATTTTAATCGTTTTTATTTCTTACAATATCTTCCTTTGGTAGCACACCAAAGCACAACCTATATTGACGCTTTTTAATACCCTACACCAAATATTTGATATACCATGGGTTAAATTCGATGTAGCCGCAAACAGAAAAAAATAGTGGGAATGGCTCTAAAATTATTTATTTGAAGTATACAACAATGCTTACTTAGTTGACTTTAGATTATAAAATAAAATATTTAAAAAATAAAAATCATAGTAATTGTATACATTTTTCCCCGATTAATAATTTGAACTACCCTTTCCTGATTTCAATCCAAAAATACCAAGTTTTAATTAATAGCAGTTTATATGCTAAAGCTACCTCATCCCATGGTGTTTTTTCTTAAAACATATTAAAATATTTTTGTTTGGTTTTTATTTTAAGATAAATTATTCAACCGAATTTACTCGACCATTTAGTTTCCGTTCAGATGCTAAAAAGTCAATATAATTGATTTAAAAATTAAGCTGGTGCAGGGTATTTAAACAGCGTCAATTAACTCAAAACCAAACAAAATTAAATATTCAGTGCATTCATTATTTGTGGCGTTTTATAAAATTAAAATAAAATTGAGAGAATTGTTTATTTGCACAAGCTATGGCTTGTACTTTTGTTGTTGACTCTGTTTTAAGCTCTTTATTTATTCATTTAACAATTTTCACTTTTTTTTATTGCTTTTAATAGCTCAGTTATTAATTTCTTTTTAAATGGCTTCAGGCAAAAAAAAAAAATCCACAAATTATGGTAAATAAAATAAAAACCCGAAGAAAATACACATAAATAAATGGATAAACTTAAAAAAAAACTGACTTTTTTTAATGGAATATGTATTTATTTGGTTTGGCGGAAAACAAATTGGAAAACTTGACAAGTCATTCGTAGGTCACAATGCCGGATATTTTTTATGGATATTTAAACTTTATCAAAATTGTGTTGTACTTAGCAAGCGTGGAGTAGAAACTGAAAACCAAATAAGATTTTCCACATTCTTTATAAAACTTTTGCACTGGTAGGACAGACACAGTTTTCATTTTTGAAATATTTTTAAATTCATCGTCTTATTTTTGTTTTGAAAGTTTTAGATAAATTTAAATTTTATACAACACAAAAACGTTAACAATATGGCCAGCAATGGATTGAAGGAACATTACGATCATATGGAATTAAACGATTTGAGCAGTGACTGGATGGATGCGGATGCGTCATTTAGCGGCTATGCTAAGAGATTGGTTAAATCTCAAGACTCAATTCAACTAAGCATTGACTCGGACGATGAAGATGAGACAATGAGAGGCAGCGATAAAGTATCAGAGGACGAAACAGTGACTGCAGTGATTGAAAAATTTAAAGCTGACCGAATAGGATTTGCAATGGGTCAAGAAGAGCCAATTTTTGTTCAAGGGCATCATTATACGACTAAGAAACTACTACATAAGTTCAATATGTGCCTTCTGGACAAAGAGAGCAAGAAAAAGACCAGATCAAGTGGTAGCAAACAGCCGAATAAGAAATGTGCAACAAATAGCAAGATGCTTTCAGAACCTTCCAACTTAAGGAAAATGAAGCTGAAGCGGATCTTGGAACTTAAAATTTGTATAATCTGTGGAAGATCCTTTCGTGTATGTTCGTATAAGGTACCTACTCCTCGTCAGATAAACTAAGCTGCTGAATTGTTTGATGACAATGTTGTGCCTTCCCTAAAGAAGGCAACAAAAAAATTGCAAGTCCTTAGCTAAGAAATTAACCGTATCTGGCAACATAAGCACAGTAGCAACCAAATAAATTGTGTGTTGGCTTTTTGAGTTATTTTTTTATTGGAAGTTGTTTTTGTGTTGATTCATCATTCATTCCTAAGGTTAACTCACGCATCCTTGCCAGCGTCTTCCATATAGTATCTTAACAAATGCTATTCTTCTTCATCTTTGTCTTTGCGGTGCGATTTCTTTTTCTCACTACGACTGGACGAGGACGCCAAACTGCTGTTTTTACTACTACGCTCGCTGCGCTCTTTTTCACGGGATTTCGATTTTCGTCGACTTGATTTGTCGCGCGAGCGGGAACGGCCTTCGCGTCTTGAACTGCTACGCTCCTTGTCCTTGTCCTTGTCTTTGTCTTTATCTTTATCTCGCTCGCGCTCTTTGTCACGTTGTTCCTTGTCGCGCTCTTTGTCACGTGATTTCTCACGATCCTTATCTTTTTCGCGATCCTTATCGCGCTCTTTGTCGCGTTCCTTTTCGCGTAGTCTGTCGCGCTCGCGCTGTTCCTTCTGATCTCGCTCCTTGCGCTTCTCTTCTTTCAACATGTGCAAATAATCCTCAAAGTACTCCTCTCTATACACTGAGTCCAAGGCACGATAACGAGGATCTGCCTCGCATTTCTTTTTAAGGTCATACCAGCGGGTATGGCGCTCAATATCATGCCGCTCCCGCAACATATCCAAAAAGTCTTTACGCAGCTGAAAAGATACAACAATAAGTAAAATAAAAAAAAAAACAAAGGAAAAGGTGGCATTTAGGTTTACCTGTTCTTTCTTCAACAGCTTGTCCTTCTCACGACGCCTTCGCTCACGCTCATCATCGTAGCCACGGTCATTGGCAGACTGCGAGGGTAGCGCCATGCTGTTGCCATTGTTGTTGCTGCTGCCGGCGCCAATAGGCATGCGTTGCGGCGGTCCCATGCCCATGCGCATTTGTGGAGGCGGTCCATTGCCAGGCATAGGTCCAGGACCCGGCCCAGGACCCATCATTATGCCCTGCATGCCCGGCATAACAGGACCCATATCTGTTAATAAACAATAAAAGTAAATTTGGCTTTTTCAATCAAATCTTTTGTACTTACTTATATTGTGGGGCATGCGCATATTGGGCGGCATCATGCCTGTTGGCGGATGTTGACCACGCAGCTGTGGTGGTGGTCCGCCCATTTGTGGCGGCGGCACATTCATTTGTGGTGGCATGCCTGGTGGTCCGCTCATTTGTTGTGGTGGTGGCTGCTGCATGTGTGCAGGTCCTGGCGTCAGCTCCTTAATACCCGTAGGCACCCACCCAGCATTGTCATTGCCCCACTGCGACTCTTGTGTTGGCTCATAACCATAGTCAAAGGGTTCGGGCTCGTGAAAAAATGGCTCATCAGAGGCGCCGGGTAGTGGAAAATTGGGTGGCATTTGACCTAGGCCACTGCGCGAGTATTCTCGACACTCGGCCGTCATTACTTGTATAGCATTCTCCTTGGCGCCTGTTGTGGTCATAATTGGACGCGGCGGTCGTGCCATCATGCCCATCATGCGAGGTTGCTGCTGCATCATTGGTGGAGGCATGCCCGGCGGAGGCATTTGCATGGGTCCATCGCCCATGACACTAATTTGGTTGTGGTGCATGTTAGGACCCATGCCCATGGGTCCGCTGCCATCTTGCATTTGCATGTTTTGATTGACATTTTGCGTTAAACTAGCTAGGCCCACGCCGCTCTCGGCCACGCGAAATCGCTTTTGACGCTCACAATAGGCGCGCCACGTTTCCTCATTGAAGCCATAATTGAAGTAGTCGGTTATATCTGCACCTGGCTTCCGCCAGGGCTTCTCCTCCAGCGAGTCTATACTGAATTCATGCACAGCTACGCCGTTAATTGTGCCGGCGCCCTCAAAGTCTTCTATGCTAAACTTTCCGCCTTGAGCAGACGGCTTTGCTTTGTCTGCAGCTGAGCCGCTAGCCAGCAGATTAGGTCGTTGCTTGATATTGTAAGTGCTGGGCGCAGACTTAATATCGCCAATCACCACATTTATATCATCATCTGAGTCGTCATCATCGTCTTCATCAGAGCCCGAGCCTGTGCGCTCCTTGCGTATTGCTCCAACACCTTCTAGCATTTCCTCATCTTCTGGCATTTCATTTGTATCACCACATAAGCCGCCAATGCCATCGTCAGCGCTGGCTGGGTCACGCATGCTGCTATCTGTTGTATCTGGCAACGTACCCAGGCCAGCTTCTTCATCTTCTTCCATTTCTTGCGCGGGATCATCGAACTCAGTATATTCTGGCTGCTCCTCTTTAGTATATACAGTAAGCTCGCCTGGGGTCTCGCCGGTGACGGCTGCAAGTGCCTCGTGTTCAGCTGCCGCTTGCGCCTGGGCATCGTTGCTTAGTTCGTTGGTGGTGGAGTCCGGATTTGATGTGCCGTATAGCCAACTGTCCTCGTTGGCATCATCCGCCATAATTGTTAAAATTTAAAGCGCGATTTGTTTCAAATTTCCATGAAAAAATTAATTTTTCTGCAAAAACAAAATTGACGCGGTGTGTTTCGTTGCCAAAGCGTATCTAGTGCGAAATGCGCGGCAATGAAACGCGTTTGCCAGAACAGCTGCTTGTTTACTGACAAAAGCTACCAGCTTTGAAACGCAGTCGCGCATTTTTATTTTATAATTAAATTTATTCAAAGGTCAAAAGTTAAAATTAAGATGTTCCGAGCAATGAACCATTGCATTCGTTAGCAATTAAATAAGTTTTTATTTTAACAGTTATTCATTCAATGAATTGTTGAATCAAAAGAAGGTTTGTACATGCCATAATTATGCGTAACTAAATCGTAAATCAGAACTTTAAAACTAAAAAATAAAACGGATCCGGCAATATATATAAATGTATTTAGTCCTTTTAAAATAAAGCTTATAATTAGTTACAAAATTATAATACTTTCACCACAGGATTTTCTCAAATGAACAAAAAAGCCATTGCTACAATATCATTCCCACTGCCACAAATTCGAACTTTTTAAAAAAAAAAGAATATTTGCGAAATTCACAAATGTCTTGTTTAAATACACCAATATTATTTTTTAATAAAATTATACTTATACGCTATTTAACTTAAAGCTGTTTCAATAATGCACTTAAATTGTTTTCAAAATATCTCTGACCACTGTGCGAAACATACAGGATAAGGCGCATTCATAGCGTCTCAGACACAGCTGCCGAAGACCCAGCAACAGCTGACCAAATCTTAACCAATTCGTTTGCTGCAGCGTGTAGCGTGCTAGCGATACCAAAGCTCCATTAGCATGTGCCTCCAGAAGCAGCGCATATTCCGCGTTTACAGCGAGCTCTACAAAAGTACATAAATATACATATACCTTAAAAAAGGTTCCCTTCTAAAGACTCACCCTTTCGGCAAAGTATGAGCGTCTCCAGAAAGTTCAATTCTAAGACATCCGCACGCAGCAACTGCGCCTCTGCTATAAGACGCTTTAACTGCGGATCTCCGCAGGCCTCTATCATGGCACTTATGTCCAGAGACCAATGCGAGGCTCGTAGTATAAAACACTCGCTCCACACCACATGCAAAATAGCGTCCTGCTGCGGACGTTCCAGCATACGAAATTGCTCATTGCACTTGGCCTGGCGCAGACATGTGACCAAAATTTGTGCCAGAATTTGGAAATGCAATGCTTGCCCGGGCAAAGGATGCGCGGGTGTCTGTGCAGATGGCAGCGTGGATATGGCTATTATTCTACGCTCCTGAGCGGATCCTGCTTGTTGTGTGCGCGGACCACGCTCTTCTTGCACTGCAGCTGCATTCATGCCTACGGCCAGGCAGCGTTGGAACCGACAATATGGACACCAATTGCGACGAGCCTTGTCCACAATGCAATTACCCTTAACGGCTATGCAGGCATAAGAAGTGCCCTTGCGCACGCTGCGCTTAAAAAAGCAGGAGCAGCCATCGCAGCAGATGACACCATAGTGCTTGCCGGAACTTTGATCGCCGCAAACTTGGCAGGCGCTATAAGGATTCACAACCGACATGTTGGTCTAAAAGATATGCACTGAGTTCAGGAAATGAAGAGTTTGTCATTTTTATAGTCATTGAAGTTGGCGGACACAAATGATATGCAAATCAAAAGCACTTGAAAATACTTCAAGTCTTAGTGCATTGTGTTTTAACATGATTTGTGGTTTTTATTTATTTAGCGATTTTCCTGAATATCTGTTCAGCTACAAACAAATTCCTTTGCCCCGTGGATGGGCGTTATTTGTCAGAAGTGACAATCATTGTATGGCCAAAAGCGTGTTAACAATTTGTAAACAATTATTGTTTTGCTCTATGATTGGACGAACGGTCGGTCGCTTGGTCGTGCGGCCAGCTACTTGAAGTGTCCTTTGGTGTGCGCTTCAAAGTGACATTTCGTGTGTGTAAATAAAAGGTTACACCTAGTTGTAACACACAAAAGCACTATTAGGGGTGGTTGGCTTATGGTCAGTATAAGTAGCATGCCGGTCGCAAGTGTCATTAAACTCATCTTTTGTACTATTGTATTTAAAACAAAGCACTTAAACGAAAATTTGTCATAATTACGTTTTCAATTCGTACAAAGTTTAAAATTAAAATATAATTTGAAAATCAAACAACTTTTTAATACGTTTGTTAACAAAAATTATTTGCGCGCGCAATTTTTAAGTCATAGCAACAAGCTATTGAGTGGTGTCGTTTCATTTCGCGCATACCAAAACCAACTGTTGTCCTACCAGCACTGACGTCTTACAGCACTGTTTTTTGTTACTAATTTGTTCGATTGTAGAACTTCGATAACACGCAGTAATCATCGTTGCTTTTAGCTATTCTTATTTATTTATCAGAATCAGAATCACACATAAATATAGTAGAAAATTCCCGAAAAAATTGCATTATTAAACAAATAAAATGTTGCATGGACAAATTAAACACACCTACACAGGCAACACATGCAGCATTGTGATACCATATCCCCATGCCAAGGAAAAAACAGACTCACCAGCTGCAGAATGTAGCACTACAGAGGTAACAAACGCGTTACATGTGGATCTGGATCGCATCAGAAACTGCGATATATTTATTGACGACAATGATTTGTATGTTTATGCAGATGTCAAATTATACAAGTGAGTCATAAGCTACCTTTTTTAATCTTTAGTAAACTTTCAATTAACTAAAATTGTACGCGTTTAGATTCCACAGCCGTCGCACATTCGACATAAAAGAGCTGAAAACGCTTGTCATAAACTTTGACACAGCCGAAAATTGTTACAAGCTAAACCTGCCTTGTTTACCGCCCAATTCCACAGCAAGCGGGGCCGCTGCTACTAATGGAGGCGCAGCCTCTGCTAATGGCAAACGGATGACAGACAAACCAAAGACTTTGTACAATACGTATATTTCTGCCTTTATGCACATGCCCATAATGCTAAGCACGCAGCATGGTAACCAGAAAGTGGTGCAGGAATGGAAACTGAAACGTATAACCGACGTGTGCCAAATTCAGTTTGAGGGCCAAGAAGGTACTCACAAATTGACCAATATTTATGGTTATGGCTTCGCCAGCAAATTCAGCGGCCCACTGCTAAGCAGCGAGGTAAGTCCAAAGTCTTGTCAACTACGTACTTAAGTTTCATAATTAAAGTGAATTGTTTTGTAGTCGTCCGACAAATCCAGCTGTCAAGTGAGCGAACCGCATAACCAAAGTCCAATGCAGCGCCGTCTGGAACGCATTTACGACGAAATAAAGCGATTTTCGCGTGAACAGTACAAGCTGAATTTTGTGGGGCTGCAGGTGCCAGCAGGTCATCAAAATCCGTTGCGCTATAAGCCTAAAATCTATGAGACCTCCATGACACAGGAGCAAGCTCACTTGCTGCATAATTTAAGCTGCCGCGCTGCCTATGCTACGCCAATTGAACGCCAAAACGAAGTCGACTGCGGACTGATAAGCATTGTGCTTGCCATATGCTATGATGTGCGCACCACCAACAATGATCCCACCTGCGAGTCGGCTTGGACTCGTAGCACTTTGTGCCCACTATATGGCTACTTTGAGCAGTTTGACAATTATAAAGACGTGCTGGTGGCCTTTTTGCGTCGCACTATCACCTATCCGCTGTATAGAAACTATGAGCTGGGCACTCAGTGCGTCAAGGATGCTATTGAGGTCTTAAAAGGCGGTCGCAATTGGCTAATCAATCAAATGCTGCTTACACATCAGCAGTTTTCCAGCAGCGAGCCATGCCGAGAATGCTATAATACCTATTTCTTGGAAGACTATATACGCTACTTGACTAATGCCACACTATGCAGCGATGAGCACTTGCGTATGCTGGGTCGCAATGTAAAGAACGTGATGATAGATGTGAACAAGCGCCATTTGGAATTGGGCATATCAGATATTGAGACTGAATTGATACGAGAGCTGATGCAGGAAATGCGCATAGATACAGGCACCTCGTCGCCGCAACAAGGCCAACAGGCATATGATGCTCTGGAACTGGATTCCGACACTTCCGGCCAAGATGATGAAACTACGACTGATGATGACAGCGTCATAACCGATTCATTTGATAGCATTGATATGCGCATCATGGAGAGTGATGTGGCCTATGCTGTGGATGAGGATGATGAAGATGACGACGAAGACGACGACGATGATGATGATGACGATGACGACGATATTGACGGTGGCGAGGATGAAGACGACATTGTTTACGATGTCGATGATGATGATCCGGTTGACGAAGGCGAAGACAATGTAGGTGATAATGAGGAGGATACCAATTCCTCAACTACTACCACAAGTGAAACCGAAGGCAACAGTGTCATAGAGCAATGTAGCAATAGCACTAGCATCAGCGAAGCTGCTGCCAAGTAGTTACTTCCATGAACATAATTGTTATTGCTGTCTTGTTGTTGCATAGCTGCCTTTGGAGGAGATGGGTATTTGAAGATGGAAACCAACTTAATGTCAAAGAACGGAGGCTAATCAGTGATTACTTTTATATGCAAAAGCAAAACGCAAATATAATTAAACACAAATTTAAGAAAAAAAAAACAAAAACTATAAAACTTTACTTAAATATTTAAATTGTACAATAATTTTAAAAAAGCAAACTCAAAGATTTAGCAACGCTTTATTACACATATATGAAATGAATTCTGAATTCTGCACTAAACGAAATCCAAGTATACATACTATATACATACATATATATACTTTATTAACTGTATAATGTAGATGTGTACATTGTATATAGAATACATATATTGTTGTTGGTGCTGCATTGCTAGGCAAAACGATAACAAAAAAAGTACTATGAGTAAATTGTAAAACGTTAAACGCGGCAATGAAGTCATCTAATATTGAGTTAGTCAACTGAAGTTGTATAAATGTCTGTCATAGAGGTACATAAAAGGCAAATAATATATATATATATATATTTTTGTAATATAAAATGAACAAAAACCAATAATTTAATGTTTTATGTGTTTATTTTCATATAGTATTTGTATAGGCATAATATCTCGTGTTACGTTTAAAAACTAATTTAAATATTTATGGACTGTTTTCATTCAATAGCGCGTGCACAAACTAAACTTTTACTTTTGTTTTCTACAAGGAATCAAACTGAAAATTATACAGTAACATTTGTAAAAATTAATATCAGTTTCGTTTGGGCAAACAAACCCATTTTTGTTTTAAAAACTACGGCTTAGGGCCTAGAAAAAGGAAATAGTTTTTCAAATAATGCATTGGCTTGTGTAATTATGTATGTCAAGTCAGAGACTACATATTGCAAAAAACTAAACGATTTTATTTAAAATATTTATATTCGATTTGATTCCTTGGCTCTTCGATATTTTTATGCTGTTTTTCTGTTGCACGCTTGTCTATAAATTAAATGTAAAGCTAAAATTTACAAGTTAACTAACTATTATATGTAGAAACTGCTAAAAGAATTAAGTATTGCGCAGAATTAACTTTACACTATGCCGGCCAATTGATTTTGAATTACTTCACACTATATACGATATACATATATATTATACATATATACACTCACAAATGGTTTAACGAAAATTAATTTTTAGTCATACATATCAAGTACATTTTGCTTAAATTACTACATACAACACATGCTAAGCGCTTTGCAAAAAGAACATACATTTAACATGGCGGCGATTTAAAACTTCTTTTTTGTCAATTTTGAAATACGAGTATCTCTCTTAAGGCTGCGCGCACTGGTTGAACCAAAAAAAAATGAATTTCTTCTTTTTAATGCACTGAGTTTTGGGTTTAAGTTTTTTTTGTTTTTTAAATATTTACAAGGCAATTTTAAGCTAGTTTTTGAGTGTTTGCTGTTCCATTGCAATGTTGTCCTCACAGATCTGTAATAAGTAAGATAAGTGAAAAGTTTGATTAGACTTCGAACTGTATTATGATAGTTGGGCTACACTTACTCATTGTCTCCTGCTGTATTTCCACTTTATATGAAGGATTGTCATAGGCTGCATCACTTTTGCGTGGTGGCGTTATGGAGGCCGTCTGATGCACACGTCTTCTGGTAATGATAAGCAGCAGAACGAGCGTGGACATGATTGCCAGCGCAGCCACCACGGAGACAACAACCAAAGGTCCATAATAGTCGCCAACGGGTTGATCTACGCCTGCTGTGAGCAGTTTGCCTATAAGGTATAAGGATAAGCAGATATTCAAATAATAATTGCCATGGATTCCTTTATAGGCATAATTCTTCTACTGAAACTTTAGTCGAAATTCACCGACTAAGAAATACCTGTACCCTGTACCCATTCCCATAACCAAAGGTAAGTCTGCATTTATGAAAAATGAATCGCGATTAAGTGTAAATCGTTTTCCTCTGCTGTCATGGGTAACCCTGCCTGGCTTGTTTTTTCTAGAGAAAAGTTGGTCTTTTTTACCGAACAATTCGTGTGTTTACGGGAACGTTTAGAGAAATTCGTGCCCGAGAAGAAACGCACTTTAATCTCAATCGTCTTAAACCTTTCCTAAAACGCTTCGTTCACATGTTGTTTGGGAAACGAAACATTCCGAGAAGATTTGTATGTTTTCTTAAGGGTCAGGTGGAAAGGATTCATCATGACTCTATAAATATTATATGTTCCACGACGGAACATCCCTGCCTTCTTCTGGGTAAGGCATCGTGGAATGCCTACGAGCTACGGGGGAAGTACTATGTAGTATGTGTAAGCAACGTTAATCTAAGTAACTAAGGTCTTGAATTGTAGCGGCCCCCATACATGCCCCAGCCTTGGTACACCGGCCAAGACCTACACTTCTGACTTTATATACTTTTCTTTAACAAATTTTAAGGGTACAGGTTTTGAAAACAACATCGTTACCCAAGTTCTTGAAACTCTTATAGATCCGTTCAAAGAAATGCAAGACTTGAAATTAAATACTGTTATTGTAAGTAATTCAGCGAGCTCTGTAGATCTGCTCACACTTGCACTTACCAGTCTTGCCCGGTGTTGATGGACCGCCTGGTTTGGTTATAAAGTTCACCACATTGCTCTTCTTTGTATTGCCATTGGTTAGATACATCTCCAACCATAAGCGATACTTAGTGCCTGGCTTTAGATCCATAATAAGCGTGCCAGTTGTACTATCCCGCTTGGCCACCTTGAACACACTGGAATCCTCCTTGCCCGCATCGCTCTGGTAAATTGCACGATAGATATGCACAAATTTGTCCTCCGGATAGGGCACACCACTCCAGGAAATTTCTACGCTTTGTGCCTTTACCTTGGTAACATTCACGGTAACATCGAAGCCAAAGACATCTACCTTCGGCGCAGTACGCACTTTAATCATGTGCCCAGCGCGCAGCTCGGCGCCATGACCCGGGAAGGGTATATAGTAAAGTCCAATCTCATAACCCGTATCTGGCTGTAGATTCTGTATGGCATAGCTGGTTAACGTGCGGTGTATCAAAGGCGATGAGGAGTAAATCATGCCCGTAAGCTCCTTATAGCGCAGCTGCACACCATCCACATACTCCAGCTGCTCGTCAGACAGCTTCTTCCAGGTAAGCTGCAACCAAGTGCTATTCGTTTCGCTAACATTAAGTTCTGGATCTTCTACGGTTTTGAATATGTCCTGGAAGTCGGGTCTGTAGTCAGTGATTTGTGGTGGTGGCGTTATCGTGCGTTCCGCTGGTGTTTTGACTGTATAAACTTCGCTGGTGGGCTGCGAGTTGAGATCGCGCAATATAAGCGTAATCTTTACTTTGTACAAAGAATTTGGCTCCAGGCCGGGTAGATCAAACTCCATTTGTGAAGTGGCTATAAGATCCTCGGGTGGCGCAAAGATTTGCTGTTCCCAATTGGCAGTATCATTGCTGGCTCTATTCGTATAACGCAGTTCCACGCGGCCATGAAGATTGACATAGACTGTAGGCACGGTAAAGACAATGCGTATGGTGCGTGGATCGATGGCCTCCAAGGTGTGTACTTCAATGTCCGGCTGTAAATTGCCAAAGCCTTGTAGGGTGGATAGAAAGAGTTATGATTAGTATAATGCTTATTAAAGAGCACATAAAGTTTTAGTTTATAAAACTAGAGCAAACATTTTGGATAGGGTTAGAAAAAGCCCAAGGTTAGTGTCCAGTTAAAGCTTGAAAAAGTGGCTAAAGAGTGCTAAATGATGATGTGGTGGGTATGAGTGGTGGGTGTGCGTGTGTTGTGGACGTAGATGTAGCTGTTTGTGTTTTGGTCACAGTTAGTAAAAAAAAATAAGACCCTGTCGCTGTGTAGAGCTAAAAACCAGAGCTATTTGTTGTTCAGAGTAGAGAGAGAGTAGAGTGTTTCCAAACTGTATATGAAGAGACTAAGCTAAAGTGTTGACTAGAGACTAGACTAGGGCTCAACCTGCTTGTGCCGGTCGCTTGTCCTGGCTCTGATGCAGGCTATGCTCGCTGGCCTGCGTGGCCAGACCGGCGCTGCTGGTGCTTGAGCTGGGCGGTGCTGTTGAATGCTGCGGTGCATGTGCATGCTGCGTGGGTCCAACGCCCAGACCGGGTATTATGGGATAACTTTCATAGGCCACCGGTTGTCCATCGACTATGGCAATGCCGTGCTGTGCCGGCGGTGGTGGCACACCACTGTGCACAATTGGCACATAATGTGGTGGCTGCTGTCCACTGCCATTGAGAGGACCTTGTCCCACAAAGGGACCCAGAGATTGCTGTTGTGTCTGTTGTTGTTGTTGCTGTGGAGTCGCTCCCGCAGGCACGCTTTGCTGCAAATGCTGTAGTATCTGCTCAATGCGCACATGTGGTGGCAAATTATGATTATCCTTGTGTGCTGCTGTTGGCTGCTCGGCGCCAAGTATATTAAATAGATCCGATTGACTAGTGGGCGCTGGCGGCTTGCCTTGAGGTATGCCATTGGGATTGATATCGTAGGGCTCATAGGGATTGTATGGATCATAGGGCGGCTTGACGGGATTAAAGAAGCCATAGGGACCCAGATGCTGTTGCTGCTGCTTTATTTGCTGTTGATGCTGCTGTTGCTGATAGTCATTGTAGTGTGCGCCATTCAGGTGTACGGGCATAAAGCTGCCACCAGGTGGCGTTATCTGATCATCTTCCTGCTGCTCTTCATGCACATCATATTTAATGTCATTATGTTGCGGCTTATTGCCAACGGAAGGGGGCAGTGCAGTGGGTGGCAATGGCTTCTTGTGTGGTTTTTCATGTTTATCCGGCTTTTCCGGCTTGCCATAATCTACGCCAAAGGGTCCAGCCTTAGGTGCCTTGCCATCCAGCGTGGGATAAAAGGCGCCTGTGGGCTTTTTCTCATAATCTATGGGCTTGGCAAAGGGCAATTTGCCAACTCCGGTAGTGCTTGTTGTTGGGGTTGTTGTAGCCTCTGTTGTTGTCGTTGTTGTTGTAATTTCTGTTATCAGTTGCATGTTGGGGTTATTTTTTTTTTTTTGATTATATACAAATGCATAGCGTGAATTATTTGTTTATGATTGATTCGATCAGCGTATAAAATATATAAAATAAAAAATAAAACAGAGTAATTGCATGTCAGTGCCATAAAAATAAATTGATAAAACCAAAGTGAAACAAAGCAAGAAAGTCAATAAATAGCACAAGCGATAAATAAAAAAGAAAACAAATATCTATGAAAATGTAAAACAAAAATGATGATTATGATAGATGTAGTTATGGATGGCATAATCGAGTGATGGACAATGAGTAGAAAGTAAAATTTTGATAGGCGAAACCATATTTATAGGTTTAAAACTTTAGAAATCTCGAACTTGGCTAATAAGCTAATAAACGCACTGTACACTGAGAGAAATATGGCATGTATTTGGGAATACTGTAGGCTTGAATATCGGTTCCGTCCGTATGTGTCAGTTAATATCAACTTGCGAACCTACTCATTTTGTTTTATGAAAAGTAGTCTAACTAGATATAAATAAAATACATACATCTTAATAATAATATTGTAATATAGAAAATTATTAACTTATTAAAATAAGTTTAAAAATAAAAAAAAATTACCAAAGTAAAATTTACATATTCTTAAAATTTTTCAATAATTAAAAAATAATAATTAAAACAACTTAAAAATATTTATTTGTCTTAAAAGTTTAGTAAAATCTAAAACCTAAATCTTTGTTCAGCTGATAAAAAGAATAAATTATATGTGAGTTAATAGTAATTTACTAATCTTTTTTAAAAAACCAAATAATATGTAATATATAAATTTTTTTGAAATTTTTAAAACATTAGAAAAACATTCTTTTAACATAGGAATTTAATTTAAAAATGAAATTTAAATGCTGAAATATTAATTGTCAGTTCTAAATAATAATAAATCTAAACAATCTTTTAATATTAAAAATAAATAAAATTTAAAAAACAATAAGAAAGATAAGGAAACAAATGAAAAAAAATATATATAGTATATACATAAAAAAAAAAGGTAAAAAATAAAAATACACTAATTTACGTTTAAAATTTTAATTAAAATCAAATTTCACTTTAAACTTGATTACATTTTGAATACAATAAGTTTTTAAAACATTTAAGAATAAATGCAGCACAAATAAAAATTTCAATAAACAATTACTTTTTTATGTAAGAAACGGAACATGTCCTATAACTAAAGCAAAATGTGTGAAAGTAATAGCAAAATACATAAATTAAGAACATTAAAAAATAATTAAAAAGAAAAATAACAAATGTGTGTTTATAGTGAAACTTTTCTAAACATTAAAACAAAAACCAAATTAAAAAAATTTTTTTAAATTGTTTTCAAACTAAGGCCCTCCATTTTAAAAATAAAAAATTATTTGAAAACTTTAAATCTTAAAAAAGTAAAACAAATGAAGCTTACATTAGTGACATTTAAAATTGCACAAAAAATGCATATAAAAATAATAATAGACTAAAAATATACTATAATTCAAAATAATTAACTTTATAAAAATATAAAAAAACTAGAATTAAAGTTATTAATTTAATTCTTGCAATTATTATATTTTTTAGAACTTCAAGTTGGTTTTTGCATTTTTATTTTAGAAAAATCTTTTTGTTGCCTCTAACCCATTTTTGTATTACTTTTTACTTATTTCGTAATACTAACTTTAACTATTAGTTTTAATTTAATTAATAATTCATGTTTTGAATATAACATTAAAATAATACTATAACATTATAAAACAATTCTATATTAAAACATAAAAAAATTTTAATTAAGAAAAAAACCTTTTTTAATTTAAAAAAAAACTGTTCTTTAATTAAAGTACAAAATAAGTAAAATATAAAATATTGGTTGAATAATAAGAAAAAAAATTTCACACTTCTTTAAAGAAATAAAGTTTTCCGATCCATATAAAAAATGACAGCCAGAAGGCAACTGTTGCTCTACCTACAAAATCTTTGTAATTTAGAATTACATAAATAAAAATAAATAAATAAATAAAAGCGCTTAAAGAATAGAAAATTAAATAAAATATCTTGTTGACACGGCCTACCAAAAAGGAGCCCTAATGGAACTGTGTTCTTAAAAAAAAAGTCACCTAGTTGTTGTTGTATAAATAAAAAAATAGTTTTAGAACAAGTCAGTGCAAATTGTATTTGTGTGTGTTTATAAAATTTCAAGCCAATTTTTCCCAGTGTACTAGCATAAAAATTTTATTTCGTTCTTAACCTTTTACACGAGTAGTGCAAAAACCTAACTTTAAAAAATAAAATAATTATTGCCAAGTTCTCTGCTTCTGGCCCTTGCTGCATGCAGAACCCCAAGCGCCCAGCAAGTTAGCCGCCTCCCAGCGCAAGAAAAACAAAATCCATGCACAACATGCACAATATTTACCATTGGGCAATGCGGCACCATTGTGTGTAGGCGCCACATGTGTAACCTGCTCCAGTTCATCCTCCTGACCAGCGGCACCAATTTTTGGCACACCCGGTGCACAAGCCCAGTGCTTGCAGCACTCATCATCGGGTATGGGTAACAGACGTGCCACAGCCGGATGGCAGGGCAAATCGGCTGGTGGCACAGCCAACACCGGCGGACAGGCCGGACGGCACTCCACCTTGCCATTCTCACAGTAACAATGCTGTTCGCAACCTTGTGAAATGTGAATGAGAGCAAGAGCTCAGTTGCATCATGTTTGTATGTGTCTTGTATCAATGTGTGATGACTGAATGCCAGCATTAGAGCTACTTACCCGTTAGATTGGCCGGTATAGGAGACCAGTTCTCGAACTCTTGACCGTGATAGCTGCAGGTGCCGTTATCCAAACAACGCATACTCTCTGGGCAGCAGTTGGGCGCCTCGGGCTTAAAGTTAGCCGGCACTGGCTCCCAGCGTATGCAATGTGGATTCAGCACTTCGAGGCCAAAGTTCGTGGGGCATTCTAGCTTGGCGCAATGCACACCCTGCTCATTGCAGATGCATAGCTGTTCGCAGCCATCTCTAAACTGTTGACCCTCCTCGTATTGCTTGCCTTTAAAGCTGCAGCTGCCAGCGGCTGCCACAGTGCTGCCAGCATCGCGTGCTTGCTCCTCCAGACCATAGACATGCTCCTCACCTATGCTATTCTGTGTGCCATGTGGCGCTGTCTGTTCATGATCGTCTAGGGTAACATCGCATAGCTCCAGTTGACAGCACACATCCTTGGGATCTTTGACATAGACACACTTATCGGCACGCGTATGATTGCGTTCTGGACAGCGTGGCTTGCAGTTCATGATGCCATCCTCATCGCAGTGGCAGATTTGTTCGCAGCCAATCTCAAGACGTTCACGGAATTTGTAGTTACTGCCCTGGTAATGACAATCGCTGCGTGATTTGGGCGTTGTTCCTGCGTTGGCGTGGCATGTACGGGTAGTGTTCATATGTGTGTGTTGTGTGTATGTGTGTGTATTTGTAAGTGTATGTTTGTGTGTGGTATGCACATGACGTATACGCATAGTATATAGGTATATATGAAATGTAGAGAATACGGTGTTAAAGCATGAGAAGCTCAACTACAAGCCAAGGCACAATTACACAAACAAAGCATTTTGGCCATGATTAATGGCCAGAAGACGCATAATCACAACAAGTCAACTCACCTTCGCCATTGAGCATCATGCCCGCGCCCAGCTCCGCTATGGGCATGTTAGGTTCCAGCAATGGTTCATTGCATTCCATAATGCGACAGCACTCATCCTCCTCCACAGCACGCTCATGGCAATTGGGATTGGCCATGCTGCGTTGGCTGCCTCTGGGATAGCTGGCGCCCTTGCAGCGTGGCTCACAGATCCATTCGCCGCGATTACAGGTGCAGCGTTCATCACAATCCCGTTCCATGGTCTCACCATGCTGCATAAAAGATAAAAGAGAATGCGTTAGACACACCAGAAGAACAGGCACTACGCCAAAAGAAGAGACTTGCTTTGAAAGTCTATTCACTCTCTTACGCTTCGCGCATGACTTAAGGCTATTAGAAGAACAGTCTTCTATAATGACCTCACATAACTCAAGTTTTGTGTGAAAGTCGAGACAAGCTTTTTTTGCACAAATTGCGTCAATTTGTTAAGATTCTAAAATTACGAATCTTTTACGCATTCATTAATCATTCGGTTTTTTGTTGTTGTGGTTGTTGGAACAATCAGCAGCATTTCCTGCTTGCCATGCCTAGAGACAATTGCTTGGAGTGCTCCAATAACCAAATATGTCAAAGTTGTTTCAAAAACGCTTAGGCTTTTGGAATTAATTTGGCCTAGACCACTCGCCAATTTTAATGATGTTTACATATATGATAGACATATATGATAGAATATAAACCTTGTAAATTTGTATTTTTGAAATTACGTTTATTTATGGAGTTATCGATAACTGAATATTTAGGATGTTTTTGCTCTCACAGCTCGTAAACGAAAAAAGATATTTGAATAATTTTTTTTCAATGTAGAATCCCATACAAAGTCTAAAAACATATAGGTCTGAAAGTTCGCTTATACAATGAATGACCCTCTCTTTTTTCCACATTGTTACGTCCATCGAAACAAATTTTGGAAACAATTATTTTATTGTTTGCATTAAGCTTCTTTGTTAAAAGATTTGGAGACGAACAGTCAAAAATGCTGCAGGGACTGGTGGTCGTTAGGCACGAATTACATATATTATGCATACGAGTCCTAAAGCTCTAAGCCGATTTGTACTGGTGGTTGGGTTATTATAATAAAAAAAAAGAGCCATTTTATTGTGTTTAATAATTACACTAGCTTACAAATTTTAAAAAATTTTGGTATCCCCAACATGTTTTACTCGGTTATGTAGTAAAATAGCACGCTAAAACCGAAAATTTATCGAATTTTAAAAAAAAAGTATTTTTTCTTAAAAGCGAATATCTCTGGTTGTAATAAACTGATTTTTATAATTCATAATCACATAAAAAATAATCAAAATCTGTTCAGTTTTAGAGGTGGCTCCGCCTCTGCGTGCCAGCCCACGTAATATTTATATCGGGACATCCCGGGCACTTTGCTTTTTTTTTTTTAAGCATTTGAGTCGTGCCATTCCGACTCCAAAATACTCTGTACTAACGCTGTTCACGCAGTTTTTAAAAGAATAATTTGGTAAAATTTCAGCTCCATTGCTCTTATAGTTTCTGATAACCTTTTGTTCACGGACAGACAGACATACATATATAGCTATGTATATCGACTCGGCTGCTGACGCTAATCAAGAATATATATACTGGAGTCTGCCACGCTTCCTTCTCTCTGTAAAAATTTTAATTACAATCGGTTTGGTGGTTCTGGGGAAAAATAAATTTAAGCCCAAAAAAAAGGCTAAAAAGCTGCAATCACCAAAATCGTTAAATATTGTATTTCGTATTTCGATTCCGACTGGTCGATTTAACAATACAGTTTATCGCTATAGATGTATATTTTTGACCGAAGCTACGGAATCGAAATCCAGAAAAGGCATAAAATTTGCACATTTGGTTATACTACCCTCAAATGCCCCGAAATAGTTTACTTCCAGTCCATCACAAACCTTTACTAATAAAAATAAAAAATTTATACGAACAATAAAAATATCGTAACATATTTTTCAAATGGAGTCATAGGCCATTGTTGCTAGTAATCGAACTTTTAAAATTAATTATATTTTCCAAAACGTGTCAAAATTCCATGAACAGTGTTGAAATCAGAGGCGTTACAGGGTATATAAATGTCGGGAAGTCCCAACTCTGCTTGCTATTAGCATTAAACAGATGTACATATTATAACCATTTACGCCTTATAGATATAAGTCTTGCTATTATACTTATATATTATTAATTATTATTTAGTAAATTTACTTATTTTCTAATAAAAATAGATTGTAAATAAAACACAAAAATTAAAAATAAAAAATATATAAGTCACATTACATCTTGTATCTCACTTTTAATGACTGTACACACAAAGTCACAAAGTACTTCGAATAAAACTTTCTTCTGTCTGGTCGATGAAAGCTGCATAAGACTATCTCTAAAAAAATTAAAAAAAAAAAAGTAATGTCTCTGAACCCTTTGGTTGTGGGTAGGGGTAAAAAAAAAACCTGTTGAACAAGTAATATTTCTTAAAATCGATGACAAACTAAATTATTCGGATCAAAGCTAATCTGCATAAATAATATGCAGAGCTGATGAGAGGGCAGCGAGAAGGAGAAAACTTTATGGGCCTACACTGTAGATATGTAATAACCCATTATATAATTTATATTATCATGCTGCAATTATTTTATTAGCTTAAGTCTACGGACTCCTGCTATTGTTAATTATTATCAATTAAATAACCACTATATCAACTTTATCTGTTTAGGCATATAATTGGTTTTAATCTTAGCTAATCTAAGCAAGTTCGTTGCCTAAGTCTTTTGATTTGCATGAGTTCTTTAGCTGTTAATTAGCCAATAAATCATTTGAAACAATTGTTTACGTTTATACTGACTTATATAAGGCTTCAATATAGACTAAAAGCCATGATTGCCCTAATTTACGTATAAACAACTTTGTACGGCCATGTGGGCCATTTGTCTATTTAATATATTAATATCTATTAATCCAAGCCATTTCAAGGAACCTCCCTGCGCAAACTTTGATCTTATAAAAATTAAGTTATTATTTGTTTTTTATAGGCCACATTATGTTTAATGAACACTTTGCAGCAATTTTTAACATTTAGAGCCAAAACGCCATGCAAATACTCGCAGTTGAGCAAATGGTATTTACGGTATGCGGTGTGGCATGTTGCACGTGTCCAGCAATCGAATGCAATAATCGAATACAACAAAAAACTATGACCACAACTGTAGCAACAACAACAACAATATATTCAACTCAACAACAATTCATTAAAAGTGAAAGCACCAATTATTCCATATTGAAGCGATCGCAAGGCGATTATGAAAACTTCAGACAATCGAAGCACTTTGCCAGCTTAAAAAGAAATCCCAAGTGTGGTTACAATTAAAAACAAGCTCAACACCAGCTCGAAAAATGGGTTGGACTGTTTTTGGCGGCTAGATTGTGCCTCTCATGACTAGGCGCCTTTACGTGTCTGACCACCTTTAGGTGCAATGTTTGCTTAACACGATACACTTGGTCAAACGCATCAAATATTTTATTTTTAAACGTATTAATATGGCTTAAATTATTAATTGCATTTATTGGGACCTGATTTGTTTTGGAAAACTACAGTTTTTGGCATTTGAAAACAAAATTAGCTTATTATAAAAAAAAATTTTGTGCAGATCTCCTTAAAAAAATGGGTCAATGTGAAGGACTTCTTGCTTACAATGATTTACGATATCGCCTGTAAGTCGCTCACGCAATTTGCGAAAAAGATAAATTTTCAAAAATTTAAATATAAGCCATATGTATCGGTTAGAATCATTTATATAAATATATCGCTAAAACGTTCACCCACCGGGCTAGTGACGCGGATTAGTTCATATCTATCTTTTTTTCCTCGTTCTATTTTTCAATATTTCATTTAAATTTTTCTTATACTGTACTTTGTTGTACCCCTTTAAAATAAATAATAATATAAATATATGTATACTGTTCCCGATTAACAGCATACCTTTAAAAAAAATCGCATATTTTTGGATCATGGTGAATTTGCGAAAGATATAAATATTTAATAATAAAAATACAAATGTAATACATTATTAACGATTGTAATTGATATAAAGCAATTTGTGGTTAATCGAATTTTCATACTAATTTAAAGAAAAACTTAATTTTGGAATATGTATGTATTGTGCATAGCTCCTAAAACTTGGGTCAATTTTAAACAGACTAAAACAGCGTAAATTAAACAAAAATCTTTTTTTTTAGGTTTCTGGAGTTCGCGAGGTTTTAAAAACACAAATGCAGAACATAATTTATCGATTACAAATCGATTTACAAAAACTAGCTAGCAATATTTTTGAGGCAGAGATGCTACTATACTTTTTTGCCAGAGTTTATCGTCTTAAAAAACCAAAATGATTATTTTTTGTTTTTTTTTATAGTTTCAAAGTAGTTCATTTAGCGTTATTATTATAAGAAGCGATTCTCAGTCTCCAGCTAAATTTTATTTCAAAGATATGATGTATATGTGATCATTTATAGTTTTTTGAACTAACTAATTAAGGTTTATATTTTAAATTTATTCTCTACAAAAGATCTTCAGAATTGAATGCAACAAGTCATTTCAAAAGTTACCAAAAATTATGTTTATGTTAATATGAGTATATGAGTATAGTAATTAATATAAACAATCTAATACAAAATTAAAAAATGAAAATTAAATCAATTAAAATTTTAGAATTTTCGCGTGGCCAGATATAATGATAAAGCAAATTTTGCAGACTACTAAAGTACTTTTCGAGATAATAAGCATTTTTGCGACTAGTTCATTTTTGATATCCGTATGAAGTTATGACAAAAAATATCGTCAAATTTTTAATAGGCCCCCTATGCAACATTAGAACTTCTTTAGAATGCGTACTATTTTATGGAAGTACCGGTACTGCAGAAGGAACCGATAAAAGTCAGAACATTTTCAAAATTAAGGTATCTAGAAGCTTTTATTATATAAAGGAGGAAAGACGTATACAAGCTTCAATGCCAAGAGAACTGGTATTGAGAAAGGACCTGTAGAGGTGATAATCGACGAATGAAATCTTAGAAAGCAGCTTTAATTCAAAATAATATTCACAATCATCTATATGCTATATACTGCTCTTTAAAAAAAAACTACGGGTTCGATTTAGTTTTTTGTTTTCTATAATTAACTTTACGTAAAAAATCGATACCACGTATAATGTACCCAGAGCTGAAATTTTATGCATATTATGTAATTGCTGTAATGGTTTAACATGATTTATGAAGACACATGCTACAATTGCTTAACAAGAAATGAATGATCATTAAATCAAAAGTAATAACCATTACAAACAAAAGCCAGCATATTATGACACATTTCCACTGTACTTCTGCACTTCAATTATACTTCTCTTCTGGCGGAATAAGAACCCTGTATGTGTTCTCTGTAATCGCAATTGAAGCCAGAATGAAAGAACTAGTTTCAATATCTCAACTTCAAAAACATTAATTCACGATTAAAAACCAGTTCAAACGTACACCGCCCCGAAGACCAACCTTCAATTGGCATGTCAGCTATGCCAGCAATTGACACATTAGGAGCAGACCTTGTCATTTTCTATACAATTTGTAACCACCACAGGCATTAATCACAGGCGAACAATTCTTTGATATTTCGATTTTTTAAGGCGCGTTTTTTGCATTATGATAGTTGCAAATATTTGCATAATTACTGCTTCACTGAGCAGCAGCACCAAAGCACCAAAAAGCCAAGTTACTTAAGAAATTGTGGCCAAAAAATTTCAGAGCAGTCAAGGAAATGCTCAATACGAAAAATATTTCAGTGCAGCAGCTGTGACACCTCAAAACTGTCTTACCGGTTTTGGTGTTGCTATTTGGTGCAGATGTATACTCTTGTAGAGAGTATGCTCATTATTATGATCTGATATTTTTGTAAAATATAGAAAAAAGAAATAATGGTTTTGGCACTTTGGACTGACCACGTCTATAACCTGAATCTAAAGTTTTGAGTAAAAAAAAAATCGTTGCGTTACTAAAAACTAACATTGAATCATAATATTACAAAAAATTAAGGCGAGTGTTTGACAAACAAACAACGACAACGCATAACAAATTAGTGTGACCAAAGCTATAAACAAAAATACAATATTTTTATGGGTTACATACTCAGAAAAACATTAAAAATCACATCGCAAAATCTTTTTAGGCTTTTTGTGATAATTCCATTTAAGTAAGACATTTGTATTTACCTTTTGTATTGAATGTCACAATTGCTTTATGAGTACTTAGCATTTCTGATCAAAAATAAATAAAGTAATAACTTATCAGCTACTGTTTGGGTGATCGTTGATAATATAGTCGAACTTTCTTACAGCGCACTCTTCCACAACAAATTCTTTTAAGTACACTGGTTTTATTATAGTCTTTTTATAAAGATTTTTCTTTATAACGAACCAATATTCTGAACCCTTACGAATTCGCTACAAAAATAGTACCTGTGATGCTTACTTTGCTCATCATGATCATCCATTTGGTGATCAGGAAACCTGCTTTTATCAATGACCCATTCTTACTTATATAATTGATCTAAAAATGCATCGAAAGTTCATTGATAATCACCAGATCGTAGTGATTAGGACAGTCATAAATGGATCACAAAATAATAATCTGATCAGTTGGTTCTATCTGTGGTTCGTAAAGTGTGTATTGGCTATAAATAAAATCTACCTATAAGGAAGCAATTATTTACAGTAGGTTCAATGAGCTGCCCAACTGAAGCCAAGATCAGTCTTACACTTGATGATCTACTGTAACAAGGGGCGTTAAGAAAAAAGCAGATAAAAGAACCATAACCGCACTATGTTTTTTTTTTTTTTGAAGAATTTAAGTATTTTAATGTTTATTTTTTCAATCTGCGGGACGCTTTAGAGACCTTCGTCCTCAGTCATTAACCCACCGAACCCCCACTGATCAGGAATCCTTAATCTTTTACAATTGCACCCCTCTACATCTTAAACTCTTTATATACAAAAATTTATGAGCAACTGAACTAGCACAAAATTAATTAATTAAAATGTTAGATCTGAAGAGAGTTACAAAGTTTATAACAAAGTGAGTGAACTAAGGTGTTTCGAATAGTTTAGAGGGCAAAAAATTAACATAACTCAACATGAATAATAACCACTCAAATTTATTTAAGAGGTAAGCCGACCGGAGAGAGCTGATAGATGACAATTGTTTAAATTGTCTACCAAGTCTTAGGAACTAAACTTAGATGGGCTAGATCGCCTTCGCTTTAAGATATCCTGTCATGTTTCAAGTATGTCTACCCCGTCAACAAACATCTTATCCATTTATATTTCATTATTTATAATAAAATCTTGAATCTTATAGAATCTCCATACTTGATGTCACCAGGCTATAACCTTTTCAAATAATCTTTGAACTTTTTTAGGCATCCGTGCCAATACCCTTAGAGCCGCTTCGCATTATTCCAACAGAAACGATAATCATTTGAAACACTTGGGTGATAAGAACAGGATCAGGCAGATCCACGAGCTAAACTATTATATAGCATTGAAGATCTGTGGAGATGGATTATCTTAGGAGTTGTAACCCGAATAAATACAAGCCACGTGGCACTTAAAGTATAAAACTCAATTTCTTCTAAATTTTTGAGAAGTTTGACTCCATATCATATCAGCAATTAACTACGTAGAGCTCCTGTACAGCTATAGTATTTAGTCTTCTGAAAAACTTCTTAGAACTTTCTAAGATCACCAAATATGATGAATATTTTTGCACCAATAAACTCGTTCTTTAAGAGCAATCCAACTTCGTCACCTGAATTACAAATTTTACCAAACTCTTATTCATTATTTTTTTTTGGACCCAAACTCGTTGTGGCTGTCATTATTTATACAGTTTGTTGCAGTTTCTGGGGTTATGCAATCAACACGATATAAGCGCAAAAGCGACGACAAGGCAAATTGCTTAGACTTGCGTGCCCGCGAATGTTGAACGGATGGATGGACGGGATGGAACGGAACGGAACGACTAGTCGCCTAATCAAATCTTAACGGAAATGCAAGCAAATGCATTTAAAAGTAGGAGTTGGGTTGGGCACATACATATTTGAAGTTTTGGACATGCATACGCACCTTGTAGCTCTTGTCTTGGGCCTGACACTCGCGTTGCATGGTGTCACCGGTTGCAGTGACTTCCACTATTTTCGGCACTTCCGTTTCCTGTTTGACCGGCTCCGCTGGCGGTGGCGGCATGGTTGTTGTCTCTATATGCTGCTCCTCATCCATGCTTACATTGCTTAGATCCATGAGCGCTGCGTGTGTGCGCTCTGTTGTTGTTGTTGTTGTGGCATTGACTGTCTCTGTGTTTGTGGCATTGTGAGTGAACAACAGCTCGACGTCATTGTCCCCACTGGAGGCGGCACGTCCCTCGCCAGCAAAGGCATAAACCGGCATGGCGGCTGTGCTCGTATCGTATGTTGACTCCGTGGATGTTGTTGTTGTGCTTGTTGTGGTTGTTGTTGTTGTTGCGCTGCTTGATTCTGTAGACTCATGCAAATGTTGTCCTTCAACAATGTTAATCACTGGTCCCAGCTCTGGCCCTGCTGTTGTGCTAGTACTAGTGCTTGTAAAACGTTGCTCCCCATCATCAGCGCCAAGCACTACGTCGACTGGAGCTGGCTGCTCATTCATATTCATGGCGCGTGCTCGGGCCTCGGTGGTTGACGTTGATGATGATGCGGCTGCGGCTGTTGTTGTCTCTGGTTCAACCGTTGGCCTGTTCTCAACACTGACAATAATTCCATCTGTGTGCACTTCTGCAGTTGTCGAGCTTGTTATTGGAGTCGTCGTTGTTGGTGTTGTTGTCGTAGTTGTTGTTGTTGTTTCGGGCATGGCATCCTCGGTGCTGCTCGATAGCATTTGATAATCTTCATGTTCGGCCAGGCGATCATGATTCTCTGACAGTATATGCGCATGATAGGGATCTTCTTCACGTTCGTTCTCTTCCATCATGTGCGTCTTGTTTGTGGCTACCGCTGTTGTTGTTGTTACTGTTTCAGTTGTTGTTGTTGTGCTCCTGGTTGTAGCCGCCTTGTCGCTGTCACTTTCGTTTTCATGCAACAACACTGATGACTCCTCACTATTGCTGGCCGTTATAAGCGTTGCCGGATGTCTAAAATTATTCAAATCCTTAACATCATCTTCATTTTCATTGGAGATTTGATTTAGCAACAATTCATTTTGTTCGTTCGCCTCATGATGTTCGGTTGTAGAGGCGCTGCTGCTGCTAATCTCTGCATGATCATCCCGCAGTGGTATATGCTGTATGTGGGTCTCATCCACGTGCTGGAAGATTAGATGAGGATCTGCTGGCGCATTTGGCGGCGTTGTTGTGGGCTCCGTCGAGGTAATGGGCTCAATGCTCGTGGAGCTGACACTGGACTGCTCCGTGTTATTGACTGGAAGTAGAAGAATAGAGATTTTGTTAAGTTTTATTTTATTATGTATATCAAACAAAAAAGTTTTTTAGATTTATTCTTATATCGTTTGAACTAATGTGGTTTTTGTGAGATATTTGTAAAAAAAAATATGAAATAATGCAATGATATGCAGATACATAGAGAAGCTTTGTTTTTTGTCAAAGTATGAGGGTATCTGCTTCTTTGAGCGAAGATTATTGTGATATTCACCGGATAGCGAGCGCTGCATGGATTGTTCCGTTGGCATGAGCATGATGACACATTGCATATAATACTAGGAGTACTGAATGTACGGTAGGAAGCTATCACAAGTGGTTTTTCATAAGTAGATGGGGAACAAATTCAAACCATATCTTCGATTCAAATACCAAATATAAAGAAATCGGCAAACATACACCGTCAAGCTCATAAGCCAGAAAGAGAATGGTTCCAAAGTCAAGAACCCTCGAAAATTTAGAAAAATTGCAAGACACAAACTTTTAAAGAATTGTTAGCCGAGTATGCCAACTTACTTGATGGAGATAAAAAGCAGATTCTTTCTTGATTTTGCAAAGACAAGACTGTTGCACTTTCATTGTTTTTCATAGAGAGATTTAAGTGGTCTTATTCGCAATTCATCTTTCGAATCTAGAAGAAAACCTATCTAATCTGCTTTTTACTAGACGTATAACGCCTGAACTTCTTTTGTTCGTGCAGACAAATGGAGATACGGACATGTCTTTAGCCATCTGCCTATGTCTTATTGTACCTTTCTTACAGAGTATTAAAAATGATTGGTAATTGCAATCTTTTCCAAATAAATAAATGATTACCTCAAAGAAAAATATTTGTCGGTCTCGTATTTTATAAAATAAAGCAACCTTTTTTTTCAACGTAAAAAATTATTTCTCAAAGCTGTTCTGACTTCCTTGCCAGCTTGAGCTAGCAAAAGAATTCAAATAATTCCCGAATCTAATTTAAATATTTTATGACCCCCTAATCTGCAATTGGCATTGAGTCCATGATTCATGGCAGGTAAACAAACTTTTAAGAACCCAAGCTGCTTAGTTTCTAGCTGTCCCCCAAAAAATGTACCGTAACCTAGCCTAGCGGAAATACAACGTAAACCCCGAAAAACGTATTGGAAATATCTCACGCATTTCATCATCATCATCAGCGTCAATTTCAGTTCCATTGCCAACAGGATTCTCCGTTGCCGCAATGAAGCCGCAACAGCTGAAGAAGAGGAAGCAGTCAGCATCAATTCTTTAAAATCAGCATGGCTGGCAAAGGTATTCATTAAGTGTCTGCTTTTTTCAGAGTTTTTTTTGAATCATCAGCCATTCAGTAAGCCATTCTTGGAAGCAGGCAAGACAGACAAGCCCAGCTAACACCATGCGAAATATCAGCCAAGCCACATCTCGCATCTTTTATATTTTTTCATCTTTTTTTTTTTTTTTGAATTTTTTCTTCTTTATGATTTTGACTTTTATGCTGTAACGCGCTTAGAAGCGGAATGTTGTTATTGTGTCGTTATTTTTGGGACTGCTTTTTGCCTTCTTCTACTTCTGCTTCTCTCTCTCTCTGTTATATAATTACATTATATTCGGGCATAGTTGGGGGGCAAGCTCATGTCATAAATAAATGATGAGTTTAGTGAGGGGTCTTTAAGTTTGAAGCATTTTATGTAGTAGTCATACCAGTACAACAAGCACAATACACAACCCACTTGACTTGATGTGCGCACAGTGGGTTCAAGTTTCTTTCTTCCTGGAAATGAAGACAATTTACTAATTAATTGCTAAAATAAAGCTTTAAGCAGCAGCATAGTTTAAGCGCTAATTGCAGCAATTGAAGGCCTAATTGAGTCTTGAGGTCTTGAAAGCCATCGCTAGACATCTCGATTTCTAATTTGTTTAAGCCATTTGTGATGTAATGTGCGCAACAAAGAAAATGGCTGTCAGCTTAACCTTTATATAGAGCACTTTGTTTCATCTGGTTTTTTTTTTGCTGCACTCTTAAACCGCCGACAGCAAACTTGACATGCATTGAGCGCCCCCACAAAATTGGCCCACGCCTAGTCTCAAAGCCCTGGCCAAGACTTAGTCACTGGAAATGTATGCATGCCTTGGTAATAAGCATGCAAGAGACCTATGAAGACAACAACGGTCATATTATCAGCATGTGCTCCAATAAAGGAGAATAAATTAAAAAAGAGAATTTGAGACTTTGAGATACTCTGTACCATCACGTTTTTTTTTGCGCAGTCTGTTGAGAGAGTATTTAGCATTTATAATAATAACAGGAGCCTCCAACGAGCTAAACCAATATAAGTCCTTCTTATTGCTAACATTGAATCTTTAAAGCAGATCCGGTATATGATATCTCTGTAGTCATCTAGTATCTGTGCTATTATCTAATAAATTTATTACTGTTGAGTTTTAATGTCAATTCATTCGGTTAATATTCTTTGCTGTTCTTTTTTAGTTTCTTCATTAATATAACATTTGTTTCGGTCTTCACACCAGGGTGCCCTGACAATATTTGTAAATACGCATGATTATGGAACGATTATAAACATTTTTTAGTTTTAATGATTTTGTCCGTATAGAGTCTAAAGATCTAAAATTGAAAAAAAAAATTAACTTGATCTTGGCAGTCCGAATCTCAAGTTTGGTTTTTCTCATTCGTATAACCTTCAATATCTAGGCTTTCATACAGATAGACAATTGGAGAGGTATATATAAGTTTTTGGAGGTAACTTTGGGGAGGTCACCGGCATATCTTTCTTTATGTTACATATGCCCAATCTTTACCTTAAGGTTCAGGACATAAAAGCAATGACAGTTGCAAGCGGAATTGTTTAGCAAAAAAAAATAAACAGCTTAATTTTTTCGCTCACATTTGGTAGCTGTAGTTTTTATAAGATTTTATAATCGAACTTCTTTTTTACAAACTCCTCTACAACGAATTTTTCGATATTACAAATTTTTTTTAGACATACCGGTTTTATGATCTCCTTACCACGAATTTTCTTTATGACGAACCCAAACTCTTCCCCAGTGCGTATTCGCTATGGGGAAGTTCGACTGTATATCTATAGCAAATAAAATTTTGTATAAATCTATAGGATAGGGGTTGTAAAATTTACTAAGTGTATTTAAAGATTTCAGAAAGCACGTGCAGCCAATCCGTGGCGATATTTGAATGATATATTATGTCATGCAGAATACCACGAATGATAAAGCCAGAAACCACAGAGTTTTTGTTATATTTGCATTTTATTCGAATAGTTCCGATCTCCGAAATTCTTCAAAGGGGCAACGAGCTACATATTAATAAAAATCGACCAACTTCATGCGTGCGAATAATGCACAGCTTTTTTTAAAAATTTCATCAGCTCTGACGGTCTCCGAGACCAAGGTGCTTAGGAAGGAAGGACATAAGAATGTGGACTATTTTGATAAAACAACAAATACAATATAACATCTGTTTTTATTAATTTTTATGATTTGTAGATAAATTAATGAATATGATATGTGCATATCCAAAAAAATTTATAATGACATATAGAAACATCCACATTGATTGTAGTATCTAGATGGCGCAGAAAAAATAAGTACGACAGTTATAGTCGAGATATCCTAACAACGTATTAATTATGTTTTATAGCCTAAACAGTTTCGATCTAATACTAATGTTTTTTACTGAGATCCAGACGAAACGTAGAATGGATCCACCAAATAGGCTTAAAGCAGGCGAACAACTCTTCTGTTCATATAATTTAAATAAGTTCAAGAAAATCTGCCCATTTATTTAGAGTTCCCTTAAGATACTGAATACTTATGGATCGTTGCAAACCAATTAGATGCCTAAGCAAGTTGTGCATCACGGGCTCTAAAACTGTAGGTTGCGTGAGATTGGAGAGAAAATTTTCCAACACATACTTATTAAGTGTGACGCTCTAGTCAGAATAAGCATATACCTCTACAGTGGCTATAGAATCTCGATGTCGAGCATCATAAACCAGCCAGTACTATGCCAAAAAATTAAGTTTTGTTTTGGGAGTCGAACTGGCTGAGATGCTTTGGTGGCTAGTAGATATAGATTCTTGGGGCTGTAGTCCATCTTTCCCACACCATTATCATTGTCATTATTAATATATTTTGGACGATGTTTTAGAAGCTATTATTTAATTGTTGGCAATAGAGTCCATGGACTTGCAGTGCATCTTACCCATCAATCTCATAATTTTTATTATTGTATTAAGATTTGCTTTAAGATCTGATTTAAGATCTGCGTACAGTTTATTATGAAGGTTGTGAGTTGAATATTGTCATATTGGCATAGGCAGGGTATTTAGGAAAAAGTCAATGCTTTTTGCTTATTAGACCCACATTATATGAAATACTAATTGGGTGCATCTAGCTTATATATTGGCTTATTGTTGCAGTTAATAAAGTGTCTTTTGATGTTATTTTTTGGTATTTTTTTATTGTATGCATCAAATTTTAGCTTAGGAAATCATGAATGAAAAAAAGATAAATTCAAAAAAATTGAATGCATTTAAAGAACTCCACTGAAATAATAAAATTGTTTGCCTCCGTGGACAAGCAGACGTACGTGGCCTTTGTCATTCTGATAGTATTGTAATAAACATATTTAGAGTCTTACTTCTTTTAGTGTAAAAGCTGATGTAGCCCTTACCCTTTGGGCGCATAGAGTATTAAAAAGAAAATGCTGCAAGCTAAAGTCAGCATGCAATGCGAATGAAGACCGGCCGACAATTTAGCGTTAAAAGTAGAAGAAGTTTTACTGCTGGCAATTCGTTAGTCGAAAAGAGACCCTCTACTAGTGAATACAGTCAATACTATATAAAAGTAGCTCTCTATGTGTGTATCTGTGTGTCTGTTTATATATGTGTGTTTTATGTTTTAGACACAGCAGACGCAGCTAGAAGCTGACTGCTTCTTTCTCCTGCTGTAGTTGTAGTTTTATTATTGCTGTTCTTTGTGGCAATGTTGGGCCAGAACTTATGCTAGGGTTACTGACATGAACCTTGAATTTCAGTTCGTTATGCTGCATGCAACAAAGGCAACAACCACAACAACAACTCCTGTGCAAAGTAGTCTTCTGTTGTTGTTGTTGTTGCTTGCTTGGTTGGCCTGTGTCACGGTTAGCCGTTTATAATACTTCTTACTGTCTGTAGTATGCCTCGCCGATTCTACAACTCTTTGCCTATCTGACTAAAGTTTTTATACCCTTTATGCCATAGGGTATGTTCTTTTGTTCGTATATATGAACATTAAGATCTCAGAGAGCAGAATAGCCAGGTGCGGATCTAGGATTTGGTCTTGGGGGGGTTGATCACTTCAAAGTGTATATACATCAGAGCTCGCAAAAGACTTTTAACCCATTTTTCCAACTTTTTGGGGGGATCGGGACCCGTTTTCCACTGGGTAGAACTTCACCGGGGACGCTCTAAAATCTTTCTCACGAAAACTTGGCAGAGCTATCTGTCATTGTCATATTTGTTCTGTGTTACAAAAATTTCACTCAAAATCGGTCCGTTTAACCATTTTATTATTAAAAAAATAGTTAAAGCTCCCTACTACATAAATCATACTGAGCTATTTTTGTTTTTGGATAATAGTTATCTATTTCAAAATATATTTATCTTAAATCTGCAAAAGATCTATCAAATCTATCCAAATGATAAATAAATAAAATAATTAGAAAGAATAAAAATAAATAAAAATAAATAAAAACAAATAAAAATAAATTGAAATAAATAAATGCAAATAAAAATATACACAAATAAATAAAAATAATAATGTATACAAATAAGTAAACATAAATAAAAACCCATAAAAATAAATTAAAATAAACAAAAGCAAATAAAAATAAATATAAAAGTTTTAAACCTTAGGTTACGTTAATAATTAAGTAATATTTTTCGTTAATATTGTTTTTTAACGATATAATATTATTTAAAACATTTTTGGAAGATATAATTAGTTAATAAGTAAGAAAAAATCAATTAAAGAGTTGAGCTAAAGGCCGTTGTTAAAACTAAATTGCCATGTAATTAGTGTCTATTTTATTTAATAATAAATAAAAAATAAACTAGTCAAAAATGTAATAATTCCATCCAACTATACTTTAATATTTTTTTATAATTTTTACGTGAACACATTTCAATTTTATAATTAAAAAAAATAAAATTATATAAAATTAAGAAATTTTGTAATTATACAAAAAATCAAATTTGCACTGTTGAAATAAAAATATTTGCTTCATATACATTCATCTAAAGGCTATTGTACAATTTAAATTGAAATTATGTATATGGAGTTAAATAAACAAATTAAAAAAAATACAAATATACACTTTTTACAAAAATCTATCTTAGAATTGAGTCGTCGATAATAAATAACACTAGTAAAAAAATATCTTGCACATTTTTTATTCACTTAAAAAATTCGAAATAGGCTTAGAACAACTGGAAGTACTCGAGAAGAATTGTCTTTTTTCACAAAATCTCAATATAAAAGAATTGTTCGACTGCATTTTCGATTTTAGTAATTTTTTACTACGCGAATGTATAAAAAATGCTGAGCATACCAACATTTTTAAAAAACTCCAAGCTTATAAAATTGGAATATTAAAAAACACATTCAAGGGGGGAATACTGGCAAGTATCTTTATTGCTTAGGGAAAAATCACCAAATCTAAGAGATCACCTTAAAAAGTGACTCACTGCCAGATTTTTATAATAAGATGCCACTGCTTTTTTTTTGTGGAAATGTTGAGGGTATCCTCAATTTTTAAAATTTATTTAATTGTAAAAACGCATAATAATATATATATTATAACAAAAAAAAATTGACGATAAGAATATTCATTAGTAAACGATAGGCTTAGGTAAAAATAATAAAAATCAAAGAGATCGATTTCAAAATTTACCCATTTTAAGTTTTTCATAATCATTTACATTTTTACATATAATACATTAATAGGAATATTAGAAACAATAACTTAGGTAAAAAAAATTATTTGGATAATATTTTGGCACAAAAAATTATCCACCAAAACTGCATACAAGTAGTGTGTAACGTTTTAAAAACAACGTAGACATAAGTACTAAAGTAGCCAATTTAAAGATATTTTTTCTGGGAAAAAGGGCATCCCATTGCCGAACACCGCCTCGACTGCAACACATTTTTTATATTTCGTTGTTCCTTTGGGGTTTTTGGTGCCGTTGTTGGCTGCTGCTTTGTTTTGTCTCTTTCTACGTAGTGCACAATTTGTCTTTTACTGTCATTGATTTTCATTTTTCACTGTGTCTTTTCTTGCTCGGCTGCTGCTGCTGTTGTTGCACTCGTTAACTGTTCCGTAACGTCTTCAATTTATTTATATATATGTATACCACTGATATATGTAGTATATATAAACAGATATATAGACAGCATTCGATTTGCTTTATTTTTAACGAAGCCAACGCTTTTGGTGGTCTGCGCTGCACAGTTGTTATGTAAGTTGCAGAGCACTAAAAGAAAACAAAAGACTTAGGCAACGAACTTGACTTGACTTGACTTAACTCGAATTGACTGCTGTGCTAGTTGGCAACATATTTTAGCAATTACAACGGCAAAACTTCTTCTTTATGGCTTAAAACATTTTTTTTTTTTTTTTCTTGATTATGATATATCTATATGCATCTAACATATGGCAGCTTTAACATATCCGTAACTTTTTTGCTAAAGACGCCCCCAAACAACAACAAGCATATGCATATGCAAATGTTAAATGCCTTTTAGCTGCATTTTAAAACTCATTTGCGGTTTTTTGTTTATCAAGTCGAGACACGTTTTGCGGCTAAAATAAACCCTCTGCCAGCGGTCAAGTAGTAACAAAAAGCTGTGTCTAGAATTGACAAGCCGTCTAGGAGGCTCTGGGCACTGACCAGTTACGGATGTCTTTGTTATAGACAGCTCTAGTAGTTATTTCTAGTAAAATATTCTACAGCATATTAAGTGCACTTTTTATACAATTAACAACTGCCAAACGGAAGCCAGACAATGAGTGTCCAGTTGGAACATTATGAACTGTCTAATGACCATTAACAAAGAAAAAAACTCTCTTTAACTCTAGCACAGTCTATTTGAATTTTTTTGTTGGTTAACTTTGGTATCGCGCAAAAAGTGTGAACAAGCCATCCGTGCGCTTAGTCCCGTTCACACGTCACAATTTTGTTACAATACAATAATAATAAAAGTATGTATACCAACAAAAAAAAAACTTTTGTTTTTTTTAATTATTAATGTTGTTTAGCGTCATATAATATATAATAATATAGACTTTGAGTTTTGCCGCAAACTGAAAATTTTGTCTGTGTGATATACTCTGTTCTATTCCTATCATTTGAAGCGGAGAGGGCTAATTGCTCCATGAGGTGCTTTATATTTCATTAATATTGTATGTGATTTTTTCCCAAATTCAAAAGACAAAACAATTTTTATGAGATATATTACGATTTTTCAACAAAACATGTGTATTCTTCTAAGTCCTCTACCAATGTGGAACATTAAATTTTAAGCAAAAATTATAAAGGTAAATCAAATCGAGACATAAATCGTATTTTATAGTCACAAATATAATGCAAAAATCACTTATCATATGAGCCCTGAAAAACATTGTGCCCCTTTCAGTTTGGATCACACTGCAACATTTACTCCTAAGCTAAGAAAAATTCTTATCCTAGTTCTTAAGTTAAACTTTTTAAAGCACGAACAGTTAGTTCTGCTTAAATTAAGAATATTTCTTCAAGTCTCATGTATAAGGTTTATTTTTTAATTTACGCACAAAAACATATTTATATTTTAGTCTGTTTTCGAATTTAAATGTATTTTTTCATTTTTAAGTTTTAAAGCATTGAATATTTTGTATTACTGAAAACACTAGGAAACTTAATTGCTCTATATTTAATAATGAAATATTAGAAAAAATATGAAACAATTTTTCTTTAAAATCGATAAAATAAAAGCGGTTTTCAAAAAATTTATTTTTGGTTACGAATAGGAAGCAAGTAAATAAAAGCTATTGTAGATTGAGTTAATAGTTTCTCACTCAAATAAGGTGTGAATATAGGTTTATGTCTTAAAATTGATTGTGATGTTAAAAATAAAACTTCCAAATACTTTAAGTTTTAATATAATTAAAATTTTTATGTGGTTTGAAATAAATTGTTTGTGTTTCTTAAGCATTCAGCATAAAGTGCCATAATGAAGCATGTCTAAGCGATAACATCATATTTTTTATAAATACATATTACAAATTCTGTTTTTAATTTTATTTTTTTGGAATCTACTGTAAGTTCAGACTAGATAAATCAAAGTCTACTAGACCATTTTAAATTTATAACTTATATTCTTAAAATCGCCTAAGATAATAATAATAAATAAATAAATAATTCGAGCTCAAATTTCTAATATAAATCAAAATCTTTTCTTCAAACAACTGGGGTTATTAAAACTATAAGTAATTCAGAAACGAATCATATGAGTGCAAAAAAATAGCTTTTGTTAATTAAAAAAAATTTCTTGACTTCGTAGCTGCGGAGCTTAAGAGTAGATAGAAAGCATCCACACCTGCTCTGAGACTGTCTTAGGAGACGCACCTAATTTATTTAAAAGTCATCCCTTTGAGGGTCTAGGCTAGCAAATCCGCCAAAACGTGCCTGATCATTTTTAACGAATCCTTCAAATGGTTCAGCAAGGAGAAAGATTAAGGAGCTGTTTTATCCAATTACCCAACTCTTCTCATTCTATTTACTTCCATCAGCTAAATTAGGTATTGCAATGGATTACGGTCTTTGTGTGATCTCAGCTCACATACTAACCAAACCTAACCTAAGCACTGATCACTTTCCACGGTCTATCTCAAGGTTCGGTTATCTATCGAAAACATTGTTGCAGATCGATTTTTCAAAGAATTTTACCCTCTAAAAAATTGTTTTTAATTCAAAATTTTATCTTTCATTGAAAAAATTTACAGATATTTCGATGCGTTACCGTATTATCCCTTGTTAAAGAAAATTCCACCTAAATATTCAGTTGACAACTCGATAAATTATCGGAACTGCGCAAAAAAGCTTACGTGATGACTATTGGCATACACGATGCGACAGTTTGTACAACTTGGCCAATTGCATCGTGTGTGGTTGTACGAAAAATCAAAATTTGAAATTTTCGTTAAACAACCAAGTTATACAATCTGTCGCATCGTGTATGTATTGTGTAAAAAAAATTCGCCAAAATCGAAAAGATCGATTTAATACTAAAGTACTTTGTTTAGCTGTAAAATAAAAAAATACTCGATAACAGCATCAACAAAATACATTGATTTTTAAACGCATTTTTCCGAGCTCCAAGGTTAAGCATCGCCTAAGTCTTTTATACCTCGATTGATTACAGCCAAAAAAAATATTTTTTATTTTCTTATAAAAGTTTGCCCAAACAAAAGTAATTGCAATTGTTAAAAAAATATCACAATAAATGTTTCAAAATAGTATTTAGATTGTAAATGTTTTTTTTTTGTAGCACAACAACATACCAGCTTAAAACTTTAAAGCTGCTTTTGAATTTTATATAAAAGAAATCACATTGCCAAATTAGACGTCTGCACGTAGCTGATTAAAATTGGGTGGGCACACACGCATGAATGCAATATAAATTTGGAAGAGTGTAACGCTTGACAATCAGCAACAACAACAGTCAGATTGACAATGGGATTATGTGATTTGTTTTTGTTATTTTTTCGTGTTATTTAATGCAACTCTTTTTTGATTGTGATTTTTGTTATGTTTTGGTGCTCTGATTTTAAATTTGTTTTGTTTTGTTAAATAAAAATGTAAATCAGTTGGAGCAGTAGCCGACAGGGGAATACTCTACCCTACCTTATTTAACTACAAAAAAATATTATTTGCGTCAAACTTTGTAAGTAGAAGGGAATTCTTGGAATTCTGATTGGGGGGCTTGCAGTGTCTTGTTTTGAGAAAAAGTCAACGTTTTGTTGTTTATTAAGCTCGCATGATTCTACATACAAAATTTTGTGTCTCTAGCTTACTTATTCAGTTAAGAACGTGAAATATTGCTGTAGAAGAGAGAGTCTTAAATTGATATATTTTCCTATTTTGAACTAATCTTCCGATCTGTGGATGTGAACCGCGAATCCCTTTTTAAAGGGAACGGTGTAAAATATTAAGATAAATTGACAATCATAGGAATAATGCATATCTTTTAATAAAGTTTTCGGTCATCAGCTCTAATGGTCTTTGAAATCTGAATTTTCATACGGAAAGACGGTCAAACGGACATGGCTCAATCGTTACCCTAGGTAATAATGAGTATTTTGGTGCAAAGAGCATACGGTTCTGCTTGTTGCGTTAGTTGCCAGAAATCTATAGTACCTTTGACTCTATAGGTTTAGGGTATACAAATTAAAAATATAAACAAATGGATTACGCAATTTTACTATCACCATGTGTTGATGATACTATGACCAACACATTCGCTGTATCATAATTAAAACAAAAGGTTTTTTTTAGCATTTTTTTTTGGTGTTATACATTTTATGAGCTCTTGAGCATAACCATCAAGGTTCAAACAGTTGTTGTTTTTCATAAAGTAAGTTTTGGGAGCTAACATTTTTTATACATACTAAAAATTATTGAAAGTATTGCAAGAAAGCCCTCACCCTAAGTACTGGAAGCTAGTAATTGTAGCCCATGTAGTATATAATACAAAAATTTGTTTAAATTTTTTTTTACGAATTTACAACAAATTGAGTTTTTTTGAGCAGTTGCGCCATAGGCACCTATTAAAGAAGAAATAGTAAAATACTTTGATATTTTATGATCAAAATTTTATATCAAAGGTAACAATGAATATTAAGACCGTGTCTGAAGACATTCATGGTTAAAGGTCACAAAAATCTGTTTTTTGGAAATACAATTTCCACTTTGTTTTATTAGCTTCTAGAATTCTTTACAAAATTGGTAACAATATGTTATCTTTTCTCATTTTACTTTAATACTATACTTTCACGCGCACAAAATATGATCATTCTTATATTTGACAAAACGGTTCACTTTCGAATTTTAGAATTCAAAAAAATATATATATTTAGGGTATTCACGCTTTTTGTTGAGTTGAGGAGTTGAAATTTTGTGGAAAAAGTCAACCGGCCAAAGCGAGCCCTGTTGAGTTTTATGAGTTGAGTTTTCTTCTTCTTTCCAAAGTTTGTTTACATTTGTAAATTGGTGCAAATTACATTAAAATTCAAAAACTTGAATTAAAAATGCCGAGTCAAAGCATAAAATCAATTTGAATTAAACCTGTAGCTATGTAGTACATCGATTTTTACTATTTTTTTTCTGGGAAAATTAAATAATTGCAGAAAACCCAAATTTTAGTTTGTGCTTCTTCTTTCGTGTGTTTGTTTACATTAGCGAAATGCTGCAAATCATTGTTAAAAATAAAAATTTTGATTTAAAAATGCCGGGACTAAGCGTAAAGCGTGTTTTGACTAAAGCTGTTGCTAAAGTGACTTTGGATGAAATGGATTTTATTGAAGGGTAGTCTGCTAAAACAAATTCATCGTATAAAAACTAAATTGTGTTTAATACAGAGACTATGGGGTTGTGTGGCGACGCACAAATTAATGAAGTTCTAGATAATTATCTGGAGGACATGAGTGCAATAATACTCTCGCGTCGGGACGACCCCTTCCACATACCTAAGTCAATTGACTGGCGCCAAAACGTGCTCAGTTCCTTGGACGAAATCCGATTTGTTCAAATGCTGTGGGGTAACTCCACAACAGTTCAAAGCGTTAATACCCTAATTGAAAAAAGTTAAAAATTACTCAAATATTTTTATCCCTTTACGAGATATATCTGTAGTCAGATTATGGATTAGTTATCGAGAACTAGATAAATAATCGAAATTTGGAAAAAGAAAAAATTTTGAGATTTTAACCCAAGACATACATGGTGCGACAGATTGTACAATTTGGTTGTTTATCGAAAAATTAAAAGATTTTATTTTTTTGTACAATCATACAAAATTATATACGAGAACCTCACGCACGATGCAATCGATGCCAACCTCTATCACATGTGCAAAAATCATCAAAATCGAATAGATCGATTTAAAAAGTGATTGGCTTCACTTATTTTCGCCCTTTAGTGTATAATAATGAAACCAACAGAAGTTGTACTGTTGAGTATCTCTTGAAACATCTTTGAAAGTTCTTAACTGTTTACCAGACATCTTGTTAAAGTTTCATCGTTTTACAAAATATTATAATGTTATAAAATGCCAGTGCTGCTTTAAATCTATTTAGGTACTTCCTCTAAACATTAATGAAATCTATGGTTCATGTACAATATTATTGATCCGATAGGTGTATTCGAAGATGTGTCGCATATTTCAGAGTTACTTATTCGAAAATCATTCATATATACCAGTTAGTGTTTTCGCTTTGTCGGCCAAAAAGAAAGAAGAACCCAACAACTTGGACAAACAAAATTCTGCTTTTCTGCACAACCCAGACACCTGATTACGAAAAGTAGTCGGCACTTCTGCCGAAAACTTTGTGGTTAATTAAGCAGTGTGTACATATTTTTAATAATATTTTTCGTTTCATTTAGTTCTTAAAGTGTGATACAAGTAGAAAGTCTGTTTGTTTACAATGCGCCAAAAGTAAAGAAATAGTTCAAATTTCAATTTTATTGCCGTGAAAGTTCAGCAAATGCATGTTGATAAATATTCAAAACTTGAACTTTTATGCTTGTAAATGGCTGTTTTTTAAAAAAATAATTCATATGGCACTAGCAAACAGCTGATTGTATTTGCTCTTTATTGCTCTTTGTTATTTGGGTAACAACTGATTGCTTTTGTTTTTTTAAGCACTTAAAGAAAGCTGCAGCAGTTAAAATTTAAACGAGTATAACTCTTATATCTATAAGAGAATTATGCAATGAGCCTGACTAGTAATAAATGCTATGCGTAAATCCGATATAGTAAATAATTGAGATATTTATAGCCTCGTTCGTTTCTACAAATGCATTTCATTAAAACTAAGATGAGAAAGCGATTGTCTATTCAATTACAAGTAAGAATATAGTTCAATTAAAGATTTACAAATCTGAGCAGTTAACAAGTATAGTTATAAAGCAGTTACTGCTACCATTTGGTATTTTATCTAAACGATAAGAAAAACTTTACAAACATTCTTGAAAGATCAACGTCTGGCTAGGCATGTTAAGACATTAAAGAAACCAACAGCAATAAAGCAAAATAATTTACCACTTATAAAAATAAATGCTTAAAAAATTCCCCAACCTTAAGCATCATTTAACCTTTTCAACTTTATAAGCAACAAGTACATTTGGAAAGTTCACGTGCATGTGAGTTGCCTCCCGGCACTACTAAAAAAAAAATGCAGTTTCTTCTCTCTTGGTTAAGTAAAACCTACAAAAACACGTTTTAAGATTTCCAAAAAATCTTTTTTTTAGAGTTTTTTTTATGTGACGCGTGTCGTTGAAGACAAAGACCCAAAGTTGAAGTTTATAAGAAGGCAGTTAAACAATGGAACGACTCTGACTAAACAAAAAGTCACTCAACTTGTTCAATTGATGATATTTTGGTTTTATCAATGCGTTTGTTTTTCTTGAAAAACTTTTGGCCAAGTGAATGGATCGATCTTTTTTGCAGTTTTTGTGGCATTGAAACTTTGGTACAGATGTGAATGGTCGTTGGTAAGTAAGCCTAAAGCCAGCCTCCAACTTCAATGCAGGCTTAAGCTTTAGTGTAGCAAGTGCGTTTGAAATTGAAGGTCAATTGAATGGCATAAAACGCTTTAAGCGAACAGGTTAGTCAAGTTTTTCACCTAAACTGCAACTAATTTCAAGTGTGTATCATTTATATACTATAAAGTATATTATTATTATACTTAAATAACTTGTGCCGCTCGTTCACTTCCATTATGAGCCATTACAATTCTTTCTCTTCCTGTTTCCATTTTTCCTCAATTCTTTGCACCGTTCAATGACACAGTTAATTACAACAAGTAACAAAAAAAAATTAGATACAATACGAAGCCAAACACACATAGATACTCAGACACATTCATATACACACTTGTACACTTCCATTAGTATGCAATTAAAATGCATTCATTAGACTCACATTTGCTTTTGAGTTACATTTTCTTGAACCGTGCAAGTGGCATACACAAACACTCGCTCATAGATACTCACATAGATACACACAAGTAAACACATGAGCAATATTTCAAAATCTATACAAGACATTGCACTGACTAATCAACAAAATGTCTAGACTGTGGGCGCTGAACATTTAATTTATGCAATTACCTAATATGTTTAATATAATACAGTAGAACTTCGCATATGAGTATTGCCAAACATTTATTCAACAAAATCTGAATAATTCGCGGTGGTGCCCGACTGTTGGATACTCTGCATTCCAAGTTTTTCACAAAATGGCTTAGGTTAGAAGGGACTGCGGACTTTTGGACAAAAAGGCCTCTCGACAAAGAGAAGGGGGTAAAGGAGTATTTCCGGTGGACCCCAAGTACGCGTAGACTTAAAATAACATTTATAGTTTTTAAGTGTTTTTCAAAGTTGACAAAATTCGGAAGAGCCCCCTACTGTATTTGGTTTAATTATTTTCCGAACATAGATATCTAGTAGTAGTATATAATAGTAGTACCTAGTAGTAGTATCTAGTAGTAGTGTCTAGTAATAGCATCTAGTAAAAGTATCTAGTACTAGTAGTATCTAGTAGACTTAAAATAACATTTATAGTTTTTAAGTGTTTTTCAAAGTTGACAAAATTCGGAAGAGCCCCCTACTGTATTTGGTTTAATTATTTTCCGAACATAGATATCTAGTAGTAGTATTTAGTAGTAGTATCTAGTATTTAGTAGTAGTATCTAGTAGTAGTATCAGTAGTAGGTTCTAGTATTTAGTAGTATCTAGTAGTAGAATCTAGTAGTAGTATCTAGTAGTAGTATCTAGTAGTCGTATCTAGAAGTAGTATCTCGTAGTATAGTATCTAGTGGTAGTGCCCCAAAAAACTCTGCAGTTTTGTGCTTTTTCTTCTTCAGCTATCCTTGACTCCCAGTGGAGCATAGGGGTCTTTTTTTGTATTTTTAAGATATTTTTCAAACTCATTTTAGTCCCTTGCTTACCTAGTATTCTAGTTTGTTTAATTAAAATATTCCGAAATTTTTTTCTATAAATTTATTTGCAACAGTAGTTCTCAAAAATCGTTGGGGGAACTTTTTTTACTTTATCTAGTTTGACCTTTTAGTGGCATTAGCTTATTTACGACTCATAGCTCTCATATTTTAATTTTGTAATTAATGCCCATGTGGGGCAAGCATATATAAATTGAAATCAAAAAAATTTTTTCGACTTATATTAATTTGACTGTATTTACGCGCAATATAAATTTTTTTTATATTAGGGTGATTTTTTTGCTGGTTTGTTTTTCTAACACATGTATTTGACAACTCACGCGTGATTTGCGCCACGAGCCAGACTGCTTCGTCATTTCCTTCAAAATAAGCATTTAATTTTAAAAACAAAATGATGTGACCTATGAAAACATAAATGTCTATTTTTTTTATCGATATATGGTGTCCTTTGAATGCGCCTATACAAATTTATGATTGATGACCCTTGATTCTTTTAACTTTTTTGATTAAGTTCTACTCTGCTTCATATATTTTCCAGGATCAGGGAAACTAGTTCCCCAAACGAAATCGGGGAATTTCACATTCAGAAAGAGACGTGAATGAACCAGATACGTGAAAGAAGAGACGTGAAAGAATCAGATAACCAGATTAACTAGTTACAATATATTTATCCTATCTACCGTATGTAAAAGTATGACAGCGATTCGTACCCAATTTGGTATGCATGTTTTTCTAATCGAGGGAAAGTGCTTACGTAGATTGAGATTCTCGGTTAAAAACTGGTAAGAGTTATATGCAAAAATACCATGCGAGCCTTGAGGCCACACGTCTATGGCGTGGCCCAACCACGAATTTAGAATTTGCCGGACAAATTTTTAAAAACATTTTGGGAATATGGGAACCTGACTGAATATTAGCATGTACAAGATCTCACGAATCATAAAATGAAAACTTTCGAATTAAAACCTCCTTCTCTCTCTATTAAGATTCTCTTTTATGCGGTATTCAGGAATGCATTTCACTGTAGACAGCACCTTTAAAGCAATAAGTTGAACTGAAGCATCATGCCGATTCAAATGGTATCAAATCTTTTCATGCAAGTCTTTATTATTATCCATATAAAAATACTTTGTGAAACTGGGTTCCAACTGAAGTTTGTGCATTTGCATCTTTTACGAATGTTTGGCACTTGGAAACACTTGTACACAAGTGCTACAATAATAAATAGCATTATTTATTGAATTTATATAAAACGTATTGGTATTGATATTTTGTTTGGCATTTGCAGCCGCCCCTGACACAGATACCTTTGAGCTCGGAGTGTGCAAAGTTTTCACTAGTTGGCTGGCTGGCTGGTTGGCAATAAAATCGTGTCAAGATGCTTACAACCAGTTCTCCTAGCACCACTAGCTTATTAAATTCCATTGCTGAAATGCACGCTAAAATGTCATTTCAACTTATTCTTAGTCAGGAACTACAAAAGTAAAGCCGGTGAAAGCTTATAGAGGCACATCTTGGTTGTTGGCCAGTTGAGCTTAGTTCCATGCATATGCATGGAGCAGATTTTTAATAGATGCATAATTTTATGCCTGATGCACAACAGTTCAAGATATACATATATTTTTAAGCTCTTAGATCAAGTTCAAAGACTTTTAGCCAAGGCTGAGCAAAATATTTATGACAGCTTCAAATTTTTTAACACCAACGCGTAAAATATGGAAAAATGTCTTAAAAAAAAACAAAACACATTTGTATGATATGTCAAAATTTATGGAAAGTCTGCAATTTATAAACAAAATGTTAATTGTTAGTGGCATATGGGGACGTCCACACTTTCTCGCGACCCCAAACAAAAAAACAAATATCAGCTTTAACTTAAACTACAAGTGTCAATGTACATGACTTACAACCAAACAACGGCAACAACAATTTAACACTTGTTGGCAATTAACAACAGTTTGTTGTTGTAGTTGTGGGGCTTAGACCCGCACTCGGTCTGGCAAGTTTTTACCACTCTTAACGGTCGACAGCCACCGTCCAATACATAGTACTTAACGAATTTTGTTTGCATTTTTATACACTTTTGAAGAGGTTTCATACATTTTATAACTCAAAATGCCAATGTATATTAAATTTGTTTGACCCAAGCGGCTTTAACGTAATAATCTATTAAGTTTTTTAAAAATGAGTGACTTTTTTGTATAATTACTAATGATGTGATCGGAACGATAATACTGCGGATCTTATTTAATTTTTTAGGCAATCGATTTTATATCGTAATAGTCTATGTAGTGTCTTTATTATGGTATCGAGACGGTAATATCGCGGTTCCGATCAAATTTTTAAAAAATCGTCTAGGGAAAGGGAATACCCCAGGTATTCTAAAAGCTCCTGCGGTATGGGCGAAATTTTTTCATGATCCCAAATTTGTTTATGTTATATAAAATTTTCGATTATATTGTTTTAATTTATAAAGTTTCTTGAGTGTGGGCAACATTTTTTTATGATCCCCAAAATTCCTGCAGGACCCGAAACTTTTTTTTGTAATATCAAAATTATCGTTTGTAATAATTGTAATAATACACTCAGTTATTTATAGGTACTAAATATAAGAATGTAATACCTCGGTACCCGCAAAAATCTGGACAGAATATGATTCTAAAATGTGTTAAATGCGCGTGATTTATTCGAAAATATCGAAAATACTTTCACTTTTGTTGAAATTGTTTTAAAACACAACTTTATGCATATTTTAAAAACTGATCTGAGTACTGGAGCTCTTTCAATGAATACAATTTCTGAGTACATTTTGTGGTGTTATAATAAATCGATGCTAAGAAAACATTTTTGACAGAAAATGAATTAATAAAACGACGTGGGCAACCAACTTTCTCGTTATATACCATTCTTAATAGAATGATCATCCATCTTTACACGCAATATGAACACTAGAACACATTCAAAGTGCTGTGACTCATATACATAAGTAATTAAAAAACAAATTCCTATGATCCCTAGGTTTAAGGTTTTAATTGCTAAGACAATTTTGTTAATATAACCTTAATTATATTCTTTTATTTAATTCATTCTTTTGTTAAAGGGTAATTTTTTTGCTGTTTGGTTTTTTAACGTGCATTATAAGATGCGTGATTCGTGCCACGAATCAGTTATCTGTAATGTCATTTTATTATTGAAAGATTTACAAAAGTAAATGGGTTTCTCGAAAGGTTAAATTTAAGACTGTGCTTAGATAGAATCATTGGCCTGTTCTTGTTCAAAGATGACGAAGATAAAAACTTTATTATCGACGGCCACCGCCAGCGTAATATCAATACTAGAACGCTTTGATAGGTAACAATAAAAAATATATATGTAATATTATTTTGGTAAAATAAATAAAATAAAATAAAATAAATACTGCCACGCAGTATAAAAATTTCGGGTGGGATCGAGACAGATGATACAATTAAAAATAAAAACAAACCCAGTATGTGACTACGCGATTTACTTAATGTTTGTTTTGGGACGTGGCGATCTACCTCGTTTTTGAGGTTATGTCAGAACTCCAACGTGCTGGGGGTATTTCGACCTCGGATTCGGCCTCTGAATCAGAAACATAACTTCAAACTTGAGCTCTATCGATACCAGTTGTTCAGCAATTGTTTTTTATACGTTTTTGGGGTCGCTGAACCCAGATCCGAGGTCAAAAAAAAGCCTAGCACGTCAGGTTTCTGAGATAGGCTCCAAAATACTTCTTTTTATGAGATCTTTTGAAATTATTTCATAGCCCTTTGGTGTTGGAGCTATTTGGACCTCGGGTTTGGATTCACACCACTTTTTTTTTGTGGGCCTGTGTAATCATTCTTACAATGAATGAGAGCGCTATATCTTAAACACATTATAAGCATTCTCAAATAAAGAACTTGCGTCTATTTTTTTGAAATAAGAATTTTACTTATAGAATACATAACCAAAACGACTTAGATATTAGCCTATAGTCAAATAATGCATATATTAGTAATCCTGGTTTGAAAAATTTAGTAACCATAAGTAATTAATTGTTCTATCGCATTAAATGATCAATGATTCTTAAAAATCCGTTTTTAAATTGTTGCAGAAATAATCGCTTAATTATCTGCTAAGGTTGCTAGCTTTATTCATTCAAAATAGACAAATATTCGTTTACTTGTTATACATGAATTTCTCGAAAAAATCTGCCTATTCGTAAATATTTGAAGTTTATAGTAAAATCCTTAAACATTTTATTTTCATTCTCTTTAAGTTAAGATTTAAAACGTATAGATTTTGCAACGCCTTTTAAACAGCTGTTCTCACACATAGATTCTACTCACATAAATCTATCATCTTCATCAGCGTCCAATCATAAAATAAGACAAACATATTTCTGCTTTTTCACGCTAAATGTTTGATAAATTGATAGCTATCATGCACATCTAAATATCATCGTGAAAACAGCGCTTTGCTTAATTATAGATAAATTAACTTCGTATATAACCAGCCAACCAATATATGTACATATGTACTCCTATATAGTAAAGACTTGGATGATCTGCAAGAAAATGCCATGTTCGGTGCGCCAAAGTCAATTTTGCTTTGCGTTTTTTATTTATTTTTTTATTTTGTTGCTTAATGTTGTGTTTTTTCTTTATTATTAACAATACCGCTTGGAAGGCAACATGTTGAAAAGTTTTTAAGCTACTTTTACTTATCGGTTCATTATAACGGTCGTTTCTGTAACTCTCATTCAAGTATTTGTTAATAAACTTAGTGTGCAGAAATTTTTTTTTTGCTCTATTTTGACACATCATTGGAGTTAGCTAACTAATCGTGCATGAACTCCGAGCGAAAGGTGAAACGCGAAAAAAAAAAACAATTTATAGAGCGGTCGACCACACCCTACCAAAAATATGAAAATATTTGCGTTGTGTTTAAAACTGAAATTTCGATGCTTTTGACTCAGTTTCTCACACATTCTATCCTTGAACTCCATTAACTTTCCAGCTTATTTCTGCAGAATTTCGCAGTAAGATATGAGAAATAAACACATACGAACATAGTAAATAAATAAAGTAAATAGACGCAGTTCTAAAAGCAAACAGCAGCAAAGAACATACAAAAAACTTGGCCAACAAATTTGCGAACAAACTCTGTGAATGGCTGATACATAATGTACAACAAAATGCCATTTATGTATGACTTATTGTTGGCTTAACTATCCATGCAGACAGTAGGAACAGAAATTATTCGCACACTTTTAAGCTTTAACTTTAAAGCTCTATAACTTAATAAAGAGTTGGCATATTGGAATTTGGCATTTCTAATTATATTTTTAATCAGTTTAATGTAAAAATAATCATTAAATGAAAAACATACAGAATCAATTTGAGTAGAGAAAAAGAAACTTTAAAAAAATTATTAAAGAATAATAAGTTTTTGGTCTATTTATACGAATTTTTTGATGCTATCTCGAGAACGGATTGACAGATTTCGCTAAATTTTTAGTATTAACAAATAGACGTTTTAGATTTATATAGAAAAAATTTCAGTTTTTTCCATTTTCGCATATATTTTGAATGGAGTGGATTTTTTGATGATATCTCAAGAACGAATTGATCTCGATCAATTTTTTTGGTAACAACGTCTTTTCAACAGTAAATATATATTTGAAAAAAATTTAATATATGGACTTTTTTTTCATTTTCTCACTTATTTTGTATTTGATGAATTTTTTGATGATATCTTGAGAACAGATTGACAGAGTTCGCTGATTTTTTTTTTAAGTATTGGCTTATTTTATGATGTCTAGAGAACGGATTAACAAGTTGACAGATTTTAATGCATTTTTTTTAGCAATCATGTGTTTTTAGTAGTATTAATATAAAAGCAAAAATTTTAGTCTGTTGAGTTATTATTCCTATATTAAGTTTGATTTTTTTCAGAAATCCCGAAATTTGTTGCTTAATTTTTTTAGTATCGACGTCTTTTCAACCGAATATATATAAGAAATTCGTTTAGATGGAGTTTAAGGCTGTATTTTTTTTTTTTGTTGACATAATATCTTTTTAATTTGCTTTTCTTTTTGTATTTAGCTTTAGAGATTTTTAAGATTTCGCTGATTTTTTTGGAGGAAAACATTGCAATTCGATTCCAATTGAATATTACAGTGATAATCATTTCTGGCAAAAATATGATAAATGTTTGTTGACCCAATCTTGCTGAGACAATAAAAGCCCAAGTTTTGTACCACAACAAATTATTTAAAATTGATTTTTTCTTTTATTCGTTCATTTTTATAACAACTGTGCAGTAAAACACACAATGCATTAAACATACAATGCATTGAACATACATATTTATGTTTTCCGAATAATAATTTCAGGCCTACCTTTGGACCTGACCAGAGGGTCAATCCTTAGCTGATCTTCAAGTTAAAGTTGCCTTCAACTTAATTGCCATTTTTCGTTGACTTTCATTATTTAATTTTCTTGTTCACGACATCGTGATTTAAATATGTAAATTTCACATTGCGTTGATTTATCAAGTAAGAAGCAAAAACAAATTTTATGTTTGACTTGGCGAAGTTGTAATACCCTGGAAGAAAAAAACTCCATATACCTATTTAGCTATTTTTATCTAGTTTTCCCGTGTTTAACATAACGAAGGAGAGACAGAAGAAGATCATGCAAAATTACCTGTTTGTCTGTCCGCCTGGACACTTAAAATAGGAGATTATAAGAGGGTCGTATATCGTGTGGACGTCTAGATCGAGAAATTATAAGAGGTAGGATATAGGATCGCTCCTGAAATTAACGAGGGTCGTTACATCTTTTTTAAACCCTGTGCCTCAAGGTAAAGGGTATTTTTAGTTTAAGAAAATTATGTAACATATGCCTCCTTTAAACAAAAGAAACTAATCTATGTTCGTCTGTGCGACCGCATATCTGTCTAACCGTCTGTATGAAATATTGGAGATAATAAAAACAACAAAACTTGGCATTTGCAATCCTTAGATGTGCAGGCAGGTTTTCTTTCTGCCACGCCTCTCCAATAATAAATATTTATTTTGAGTGATTAAAAGATATAATATATTTATATATAAATACATAATGATATAAGTTTCCTTTTAATACTCAGGAATTTTTCAAGTTACAATCATAGAGAAATTACTATTAATGCCGATTAAAGTCGGTTGAGAAACTTCTGGACCTATGTGCAAGAAGTAACCATATTGGAAACCCATTTACCTATGTGCTTCACTTAAGCTAGCTGTCTTCTCTTAAATACGAGCTTTTGATGATAACACGGATACAATAAAAAAGTGTTGTCTGGTGAAGAGAAACATGTTTTTCAATTGAACTTGATTCAACGACCCTAAAAAAACTTTGAAAAAATATGATCTGACCACTGTGGCTGTGTAAAATATCGAATCGAGGAGATATTAACAAGCAGTGAATGGTTCACTTGCACTTGATGTATCCGAAAATTTCCTGAATTAACTAAAAAAAACATAGTTTTTAGCTCTTTTTTCCACTATACTTTTATTATATTAGCTTAGACAATATAGGATTAAAAAATTTTTTTTCTCTGTTAAGTCTACAATATAAAATTCTATAGAACCAATTTTTGAAACCATATGAAATAATGGAAAGAAAAAACAATATCCAACCTTGACATAGTTTCTTTTTTGATTTACAAAACTTTTGTATCTCTAAATAAATGTTGTATGTTATAAAAAACGATTTAACAAAAATAGAGCAATTCTGTAGCTGTTTTCACTAAAAGAAATCAAGTACATACTCAGAAATAACTTTAAAAAAAAAATACCGACACAAGCTAGTTATTAAAATGAAAAGATTCAAAGATGGACAACTGGTTAGATAAGTGTGGTTTAATAAGTTCAGCTCATCGTGTAGATTTAATCGTAGATTTATAAGTTCAGAAACACTTTCACCTTAGTGTGTACAAAAGAAAAAATGACAAGCTGAGTGTGTACCCATAATTGTTATAAAGAGTATTACAAAAACAATCACCAACATCAAAACAACTAGCAATAAATGGAATTTTTTTTTATTTAACTCATGCAAATTAATTTTATATTTTCCCTTAAAGAAAGTTTGCCAAAAATAAAAAAACAAAAAACTCGTATAATAATTAAGGTCATACTATATTGCATTTTATATTACATTTTTGTTTTGTTTTTTTGAACAATGTTATTGAAATATTATATATATATACTATATATATACTTGTAGTACATACGCGTATCTGCGTTTTGTGACGCAAGAGACCTCCATATTATATGCTTATAAACTCTGACAATAATTGGCATTACTTTTGGTCAACTATGAGCCTTGCTTTTGTTGCCAAAAATATAAGTGCAGCCCTGGTTTTAATAGGATTTTAATGCATACAAATATACAAAAGTTGTACATATGTATATGGCATACATATTTATAAGCATATTCAAGGTGATTTCTTGCACTTTGCTAAATGTTTTTGCCAAACCGCATATAATTAACATATTTTTATTTGATTTATGCACTTAATGTTCAAGTGCAATTGATTTGCCAATTTTTCAAACCATTTTGGAATTTTCAATTTGTTGCCAACTTTATTTTTGTTTTTTTCTAATTAATATTTTTATGGCATAAGTCCCTCGTGTGTTTTTTTTTACATATTTGATGAGAATTTGATGGCAGTGCCAAGAAATGTGACTTTGCAGCTGCTAAAATCTCCAAACTATAAAAACTGTTGTGTAAGAATCTATTAAATCAAAGAAAATACTACGTACGAGAGTGGTTTGAAAAGTAATCGGCTTAGAAAGGAGTACCACAGAATTAAGCGAACCCTAAGCGATAATTTCTTCTACTTTCTTATGTTTGAGGGCAGTTTGATCAGTTAGTCACTCATTGCAAAAAGGCATTATATATGACATGGGGACTTTTTACTTGCAATTTCAATGACAAAAGTGATTAACTATATTCCGTTGGGGTGATACCAGGTCGCTCAAAAGGAGTCGCAGGAAAGTCTATTTTAGATGTATACATATAGGATGATCGTGGAATATAAGTGACTGACCACAGGAGACCAAGGAACAGTGCAAGCTGTAAACTCTATTGAGTGAATTTAAAAAAAACAACCAAGTTAGGTTTATCGGCAAAAAAGGCCATGACCAAAGGTTTTTGATATGCAGGCGGTGTTATTCACATGCGTTACCTTCAACAGCGTATTATTTAGAACAAAACTAACGTTTTTTTTCTTGACTTTTTGAAAACTACTATAGAACTAGACCCATACTAGGGATAAAAATAATTGGGAAAACGATGGACAATGGCTACTAAATAAACGTAACGATCTCCCCATTCGCTGCCAATGGATCATCAATCAGCAGATCTAAGGCTCATTTGAACACATGGAGTACTGCATCTCAACATGTCCGCAATGGGTTCCAAATAATAAAGAATTATTATTTATTATTTTGTACGACACAAATTTAATCTCGCATCAGAACTTTAAATTTGAGGGAATATTCCGAATAAAAAAATGCTTTATCCATTTCCCGAGTTGCTCTCAAAGACTTTCTTACTACACGTCTCATAAGATGACACCACATTAACTTGGCCTTGGCGAATGCTAACAAAGACAAAAAATATACAAAAAGCTTGAGGCTTTTACCAATTAATTACAAACAACTAAAGGAGATGTTATAAAAAACTACGGTGAGGTCGGGGAACGTCTGTCTGAATCCATCCGCTTATTTTTCTTTAAGCTAAATAATGTAAATTTCTCGACGCAGAATTGAACCAACACTCGGCAGTTGTTGAAGTCTACTAGCACACCTCATTTCGTTACGTGACGATTTTCCTGCCTATTCACTCTACCCACAAGAGGCTCTATCGCCAAGCTGCAATAAGGAACTTTATTTCAAAAATAACTTATAATTAAAACATTAATCAAGCCACCCTCGGATTTACAAAAATTGCGAAGATAAGAGCGTGTGTGGACCTTAAGCCCTGAATATATTTTTCACAGAGCACGGAGTCGAGTCGAATGTCGAATTGTTGATTTGAAAAAAACTTAGTCTACAAAGAGTGACTGACTTAAAAAAAAACCCCTTAAATTTGAACACGTACTGTTAATATTTTGCGACATAGTACTGGACTCAATTGAATCGTTCTAAGTACAGCCCGTCCAATATATTTTCTAAACTTAGGCCCCTGTAACTTTTTTCTCTTATTCGTTAGATGAAAGAATGTCCCTACTAAAAAAATAACTTCTTAAAATAACACCCTTTAAATTTTAACATCTTCTGTTGCTATTTTCGTCGCTTGTAGGTGACTCCTTTCCGTGTGCTATGTGTCCCAATCCAGTGTACTTTACTGACTCAGCTACTGGTACTAATTCCTGTTTTTAAGCCTGAAGAACTACCGATATTTGGATCGACTGAACGAGTCATCACAGAAAAAAATTATTTTTGTTGGTTTTGGTTTTTTAGAAGTGATAAAATAATATAATTGTATCGGGCTAAATGCAGGCTTTCTTGAGAATTAAAATGCTCGATCAGTACAAGAATTATTAATTATCCGTTTCTTGTAAAGTGTTATTTTTTACAATGTTTTTTTCAGGCCCAAAGTTACTCAATTTATCATTATATCAGCTAGTATGACCTTCAATGTACTCCTGTACAGCAATCAGATTGACTTGTCAGGCACAATAGTTAATCTCTCTACGAGTACGGCCAAACCCAGCTATGTGAGAGCCCAATTCCATAACATTTCAGACCACTCTCGCTTGCCAGTTGCAAATCATCGCCTTAGCTGACATTTTAATTATATAATCATGTGCTGGCCTTTATTTGTAGCTTTATCATTGGTTTTATAACGTTTAATTTTTAGTATCTATCACATGCTCAGGTTATGCTTAATTAAATAATTTGTAACAAAAACGATTTCAGCTTCTTGTCCAAATCTTGTCTCTTCGCATTTATCTTTGTCTGATACCATATGGTTTTTTATCGTTTTGTTAATGAAATGCGAATGCATTTTGCAGGTTTTTTGTTTCAGTGTTCACCTACACCAATATTATCTAATATTATTTCTCAAATTAATTGCATATCGGTCCATGTGGGTGACTGACTACTATTTGTTGCTGTCGGATTTAAAACTCTTCGTCACTCTCCGCTAAACTTTGGGGTAAATATTTACAACTCTTCATAATTAGCATTGCTTAAGCTCATAAGGTAAAATGAAAAAAAAAAAAAAAAAGAAACCCACATAAAGACGTCGTGTTGGTGTCCAAGTGGCACCCAGTAAAAAGATACTTAAAATTACATTACAGTGACACACATTTTTTGGGTGTAGACGTCACGTAGGTTAAGGGCATGAATCATGGTAGAGTGACGTGTTTTCTCAAAATTAAGTAACTGCGGTAGCCTTAGTTTATTGCCCAAGTCGGTTTTTAATGATATTTATGCAAATCTAGGCAAATCTATAACAAGTTGCATTTTTATGCTCCACTATAATAATACGATTAGAGTTCAGACCTTTCACAAGTTTGTTGTCCAACTCTTTTGTTTTGTGGCAACTCTCGAGCGCATTGTGTGGCCCGCTTTAAGGCACTTTATCGGCTCATCAGATAAAAGAAAAAAACATCTAGAGAATGTTTTATAATAAAGATTTACGAGCTGAGAGACAACAATGCCGATGAAGATCGCTGCATTTGATGTGCAGTTGATATTACTAACATAACAACTAGCTAATTATTAACAGGTTGAGAACAACAGCAATGACTATTAAACTAGTAACCCCATTTTGGAATTTTTGACCAGTTTAACATTTACGAGCCATTAAACAAAGAAACCCAAATTTGTTTTTGTTTTATGTTAACCTCGTATAAATTAGCTATTGTTTAATAAAAGAGTAAAAGTAAAAATCGACTACTGTTCTTAACTGAAGACCATGTACTACTTATATATTACATTCAAAACAGCTGGTGTTTATATTCCAGGAAGTTGTATTAAAAGTAAAAAAATAATTCATTGAAGCAAAATTTGGAAACGTATAAAATATTCGGTTTCGTTCATATATTTGTTGCTTCCAATTTCATCAAAACGAATTTTTCATGTGGTTTGAATTCGAATGTTTTGTTGCCAGAGAATTCCAAACGAATTAGCAAAATAGATTCAAAAGTAATTTGAACTGAAATCATTTTTAACATATTCTTTGATATTCTTAGATTCTATTATATATTATTTTATTATTATTATTATTCTATTATTTATTATTACTATCTTACTATTCTATTTCGATTAAGATATTTTTTGATAATTAACAACATTAACTTTCGTCATATCGATAACTGATATTTGCGACACGATTGATGTGTTGCACAATAAAATCAATAAATGTCGCTCAGCTGTTTACAACAACAAAAATTCAAAATGCGAATAAGTTCATTCGTTTTCGTTTTGTGAAATTCGAAGTCTGGCTGTATATTTTTAAGACTTTTTCTATTTGTAAAGCTGTCATTAAAATAAATTTTTTTGGTGCCTGGTTCAGAGGATGTTTTTCCCGCTGATTTCGCAAATGCCCAGCCTAATTCTTCCAAAAATCTATTATATTTGTCGTAATTCAATTGAATATCGAAGGGTAATAAATTTGCTATGTACACTAAGCTGACATTTAAAAGAATTACCAAGTAAGTTTTTCAAGAGATAAAGAAAAAAAAACACTTAAAATAAAAACTGGGATTTTGCAAGAAAATGGTCTTGGCGAGTTAAGAGCAAAAAAACTGCTTCAATGTTTGCCAAATGTAATGATGCAGATCGACACAAAAGAAATTTCGCCAAAAATTTCTGTTTTAAAATTTAACGCATTATAAAAAGAACATGTTTTTTACATTTTATTTAAGCGAGACGAAAATATTTAATATTTTTGAACCACTTTTATTAAGTTGTCAGTATAACTCTTAACAAAATTTATTGTAAACTATAACTTTTTCTTAAAAAAAAAATAATAATAAATTTAACATATTTTTTAAATATATAGACTGTTATTTAAGGCGGTTTTCTAAAAAATAAAAAGCCAAGGATTACCAGTAATGTTGAATAAGAAAATTTCATGTTATTTTTAAAGCATGTTTTTTAATTATGTCAATGACCATTTTTTTAAAAAACTCTAGTCGCCTAAAAAAAACAAAACAAATTGTTTAACGTGTTTTTTTAAATTCAATAAGTACTAAAAAAATAAGGATAAAGATAAAAATTAGAATACATTATTTACGCGACTAGGGCGCAGCGAAAAGGTGGATTATGTGCTAGTAGGTATGTAAGTGCATCTGTTCCCTCGTAACATAGCTTATCACAATTTGATAAATGACGGATTGCTGAAAGCGGCTTGATCGTCCGCTGGTTATAGGCTGTATATTAAAATGAATATAGCGCCCTCTATACACAGTGTTCAGAACCAAATGAAAGAGCTCAATTAGCATATTTCAAAAATAAGTACCTATAAAATTGGATTTTGTTCGCCCTGAAAAATATAATTAAAATAGTTTACTACAAACAAATTAAAGTTTTAATTAATAAAAAAAAATTGTACCCAAATAATTTAGCGTACTCGCGAAGGTCGGTGAATCCCCGCAGTAGCACTCGTACATTTGCCTAGCACTGGCATCGCTAGCTCAAAGACGCTATTTGCCTAAGAAAGTCTCTATTAATTAAAGACACCGCCGTTCGGATTCGGCTATAAACTGTAGGTCCCTGTTCTCTTCGAACAGCTATTAATAGAGATCCCCAATGCTCCTCCCAGGGGCGACTGACTAAATAGTCAGTCAGGGAAATTATTATTATTATTTAATTTGAATTTTTAAGAGAATAGCCCAATTTCTCTACATTTTACACATTGACGCTCATAAGCCTATATGGTAGCTGGCATAAAACTACGGAGCACCACTTTATAAAAGAATTTTACTAATATTCTAAGACTTACTGTTTTTTTTTTGGAAATATTAACTAAATAAACAAAAAAACTGATTATTTAAAATATACATAATATTAACTAAATAAACAAAAAAACTGATTATTTAAAATATACATAATAGCTTCGACGAAATCGTACGTCGTAATGACTGTATTAACTAATATGAATCAGCTGTTAGAATGACTGTCAGCCTTCAACATGTGGCGAAATGATAAAAAAAAAAAACGCCCTCTATATATATTTATATGGTCCGGAATGATTCCTTTATATTATTTCATACATTTCGTATTAAAAACTATAACGACAACTACAAACTGTATTGTAAAATCGAAAATCGGAAAAAAGGAAACATTCCGTACCACATAACGTATATACAGGGTGTTTTTTTAAGAGCGTTTTACAGCTCGCTGACAGTTGACCGTCCGACTGACAGCTGTTTTCTTAACCATGTAAGCCTTAAAAAAATCAACTGATTTCTTCCAATTGTCAACAACAAAAATATAGTACATAGAAATTATTTCCGTACCGAATAACAGACGTACAAGAAAGAAAATTTCTTTTGATCTTGACACAACACATAATTAACAAAATAACTCAACAGGAAACTCAAGCCAAGCGTTTGAAATTCAAACTCAAGAACCCAAGTGATTAATCTGACCGAAAAAAATAAAAATTTCAAAGAAATACCAAAAGTTTCCAAGCCAGCCATGCATTCCGTGCTCCACTTAAGCGCAAAAAGTAATAATTATATAGAAATGTTTTACAAATCAAGCCGAAAAAAAAAATAAGAAATCCCAAAGAAGGCGTCTTAGCCAATGGCGTTAATTGGTAAGGCAAATGCCAGGCCAAAAACTTGTACAGCCAAAAAACTTTGATTACGGCGCGCGCCTAAAAACTAGAATCTAGAACTTGGACACATATAGAGCTTAGACTAGAGAAAGCCACGGGTTAGAGTGAGTCAGCGTGAGATTGTTCAAGTGTCGGCGTTTTGGGTGGGAGGGGGGACTATAATTTTCAAGCAGCTTTTGTAAAACTTACCAATAGCATCCAATTGGTTGGCCGGTTCTGTCGGGCTTGAAGTCGTTGAACTATGCGACGCAGTTGCTGCGCTGTCGACGTCGCTGCTTTGTTCTATGCCAAAAGCAGCAGCTGTTGTTGTTGTTGCTGTAGAGGAGCCCTCTGCCGATGTTGTTGTTGTAGAAGAGCCCTCTGCCGCTGTTGTTGTTGTAGTTGTTTCGAAGGCAAATGGCGCTGTGGTTGTTGTGATTGGGTTTGCTGCAGCATCATCCTCGCCTGCAGGCGCAGACGCTGCACGCTCAATTTGAATGCCAAACAGCAATAATCCACAGAGGCTTGCCAGGCAGAACCACAATTTGGTATTCCCCTGCCCCGTCGCAGCCCTTCTACGTTTGTTCCCTTGCATTTTAAAAATTTATTTTCGCTTATGGTTTTCAAAGCTTCTTTTTTTATTTTTCTTTTTTTTTTCTCACACGTTTGCACTTTATCGTAATTTGTAACAATTTTCTGTAATATGAGGCAAATTATTAAGGTGGGTTTGATTAGAGAACGTTGAAAATTTTTTTAAATCACTAGGCGTCATTGGATTTTTTTTTGTATTTCTTTTGTTAGGTTTGTTTAAGCGCGGTTTTATTTTTTCAAGTTGCACATTTTTTGTATTTTTTTATTTAACACTGTGTTTTGCGTTAGTTGACATTCATTTGAAATGTGCGACTTTTGTCCAGCGGTTTTTGTGGCTTTTTTGGTTGCAAACAAAATGGTGCCATTTCCGTTGAAAGTTGATTGAGTAATGACCAGTTTTTGTTAGATTACTGGCATACTATTTGGTTAATCCGTAAAAGAAACATGTGCCCCCTTCTTTGGCATGTAGCAGTAAATAAACAGCTGTGCCAACGCAAATGCTGTTGCGATCAGTTTGAATGGAAAAATACGGTAAACTCTTTGTACTGCGACATCTGGCGTTAAACATTATAAAACGCATCTAACATCTTCATTAACAAGTTATATTACATATAGTAAACCTAATCAAAACGAATCCTACACGTCTCATGAGGAAGACTCGTATAATATTCCCTACCCTCTAACAGAATTAGTTAGGAGTGCTAACGAAAACCAATAGTGTGACTACCCTGCACTGCTTGGAAACCATTTTAACAAAAAACTGGGTCCAACTTAAAATTAGGAGACCAGACGCTTCTCTCATTCTTTTCCTTCATATGGTGAAAAAAAAAATTGTTCACGATGCCTATGCAGTCGCCCCACAAGCACACTCCCATGCCTCCTAAATTTCGAAATTTAATGTTCAGACTGTACCTCAAAGTTGCAAATATGTATATGTGATCAAGATATTTTACGTCTTCGATAAGACTTTTAGGGTAACTTTAGGTGACATTTTTTACGTCTCCTCGTAAAAGTTTTGATGCATTTATTATTGCTTAAAACAATTCTTCTCAAGTCCGAATGACTTAATCTTTTGCTATAGCAACTGTGTTGAATCCCTGTGTACTGCTTAAATGGACGAAAAAGTCAGTGATGGGTCTCTACTGATACAAGTATGAAAACAATAGACCTTAGGTTGAGTATGCCCCTCAAAGTATTCCTATGATTTATTTATTTAAGCCTTGGTTTGGCGCTCAAACTTTTTGGGGCTGGCTACAAATGGTTTCTAACTTCTCTCTCTCTCTCTGCATTACCCTTATGCTGTCTTTAATATATTCCTCAAAATTTAATTCCTGATTTTTGCTGTAGAGTATCTTTGCTACTATTACCAGTAAGCTTAGGAGGAGCTTAAGCTTGAAAATTTTGGGCAAGGGTCTATCTACCCCTTTAGCGATAAACGACTGAGTTTCCACTGAAGCATATTACGGTTTAAAAGTTGATTAAAAGCCACTCTGCTCTAGCTGCAAATCAATCGTGGAATCTGATATCGAACACGTGTAGAATCTCACGGCAGACTTGGCCTGTATACTGCAGAAAAAGAACAAAGCAACTTTGCGGTCTAAATAGAGCTCAGTGCTCGACAGTGATCCGGCCAATTACCGGACATTGGCTGGTGGGTACCCATGCATCAAGGTTCAACGCACCTCACAATGAATTCTGTAGAAGTTGTGGAAATGAGGAGGAGCTGGAGATGGTGGAGCTACCCCGGGCTGTGCAAGACAAGGCTCCGATTCCCAAAATCATACTTCTTTAATGAGCTATCCCAGCTCTCAAAAAAGAGTCCAAGAAGCCTCTCGAGGTTTATTCAGGCCGCCGAATGGACGTGACTTATAGATCATATAGGGGACCTCCTGAGTGGGGGAAGGTTGGTGTAAGGTCCACCGAGCGGTATCACAATGGGCCAATTCTTGGCCTAAGTGAGTTGGGACGTTAGGTCCCGACTGCCGCCCTAACCTAACCTAACCTAAGCATGATTCATCCTTAGGCTCTGAGAAACCAACTCACATCAGCTTCTTCTATCAAAGCTAGACAGCTGCGCACGGATCCACGATTTGGTCATAGGGAGGTTTTTCTCTTAGAAGTGTATATATATCAGAGGTCTCAGAAAACTATCAACCCATTTTTCCAACTTTTGGGAGGGGTCCGGACCCGAAAGCCCCCGTGGAACCGCCACTGGCTGAGATAAAAGGGAAGTTTTCTCCTTTCCCTCTGTGTTCTATCATGCCTAAAAAACTAAATTATCGTAAATAAACTATCGTATTATCATGAGGGTCCGATTTATGACGTCTCAGTTTGAGGTTAACACCCTAGTTGCTTTTCCTACCTAATCTAACCCAAACTGTTGCAAAAGTTCATCAATTAAAGATGTTATTGAGCTTCCCAAGTACTTTTCATAAAAAATATTGTTTCAAATCGCGTTGATTAAAAACAAAACATGTAAAATGCTGTAGGTACTAAAATTATTCGACATTTATATGCCAGTTAAGTGTTACTTGCACTTTGTCCGTGAGCTATCTGTAACTGTAGAAATGCTTAATAACTTTAATCAGTTGCTAATAATATAATATATAATATATAATATTGCGCTATCTATATGATTACGTAATAAAAACTATAAAATACAAACTATTAAAGCTTGTAAAATTTGTAATAAGCTTAGCAAAATATTTTTTTAATATTTTAATTTTTATTTATAAGACTTGTTAACTTAATAATTTTAAAATTTATTTACGACCCTAATAAGCTTCATTGAATTTAGATAATAATATTAACTAGATAATTCTAAAAGATAGAATCATTTTTGCAAGTCCAATAAAAACTTTTACCCGAAAAATATAAATTTGTATTATGAATAGTTGCAAAGAAATTTTTTTATAAATTTAAAAAGCATTTATTTATTTAGCATTAATATTTGAAAGTTGCTTCATTTTTTTCATTGTTAAAAAGATAAACTTTAAATCAAAAAGTTGTTTTTATATATATTATATATATATAAACCAAACAAAAACAAGTGATCTTTTTTTAAGTTTTCACTTTTATATTTATAAATTATTATTAATATTATAGCTCAAAGAAAATTAGCATTATATGCTAAGAAACCATAGCTTAATGGAGTATATTATATTATATATACATAATATATTATGCTGCTTCTTCTTCGGCTATTAGACTTTATATGCAAAAGAAAAAATGGCAAATATTCTTTTCAAGCCATTGTTAATATTTACAAAAGAAGATGAAAAAGTATCATATTTATTCTATTATTATTCTTTTATCAATAGTAGCGAGTATACTATGCAACAAATTCTAATGGAATTTATCAGACATAAAGATTTGACAGCGAAAATCAATTACAGTTTTTTAAGCACTTAAGGTTTTGCAAAAAAGTTTTTTAGCGTATCTATTAATAAGTATTGTATACAAAAGGTATATACTGTACACAAAAAGAAAATACACCAAAACTGCTTAATGGATTTATTTCTATAGCAACCAAAAAAAAAACAAACTCACTGATAACAATAAGAGAAAGAATACCTTTTGTTGATTTATTTTATCTATATTCCATACTAACAAAAACAAGGCCTTGAGAATTTACTGATAACAATAAGATTTATTTGCCATAGCATTTCTCATCTAAGTCTACAACGCCCCAGACAATATTTTACAATGGTAACGCCCAAAAATGGGCGAAAAACATTCCATTCATAATATAATATTTAAAAACAGAACGCCTAAAGTCATTAGTAAAGTTATAAAGAAAATTAATAGGCGCATTTTTTCAATGCTCTATACAACGAAGTATTAAGCAGCTATCTTTAAAGAAATTTTCCCCTTACGCTGCATATTATTCTTCTATGTATATAATTTTGATTGATTAATAATTAAGTTTAGAAACCATCCCATATCAAAGTTGGGCGCCATCTGCCTTATTAAATAATGAGTACATAATGTTTGAAAATCCACTTCTTGCAGTCATTTGGTATGCAAACAACATAAATATAAAGCGGCTTTTCATTAGCTTATGCATATAGCTCACGCCCGTTTATTAATTTCATCTTATAGAAAACAAATACCACAAAAAAAAAAAACTAGGCAAATAGTAAACCAAACCAAAGCAATTCAACTGAGCTCAACCTTTCCAGTTAATACCAAAAACAAAAATATGCATTGCGCTTACGATTCGCAACAGCAAAGGCAAAAACCTTAGACCCAAATTATAGCCGCAAAATTATTTGAACCGGTTCCGCAAAAAAAGGCAACAACAACAAGAAAAAAAAAAGAATGCAATGGATTGCAATTGCAATGAGTCTTGGCATTTCTGCGGCTAGAAAACCGCAACTGCAACTGCAGTTCGAACTGTGCAAGAAGCTGAGACCCAGCAGCTAAGCTACAGCAGCTTGGTTGCATTCAGCAGAGCACTGCTTGAAGCAGTTGCTGTACAGCAGAGTTTTGGCGAATAGAGTATTGCTAAGGATGTAAATTAATGTAAAAAAATGCCGAGCAGCGCTGGGTTTGCCTATACGAGAGAGATACTTCATGGTGATGACATACTTTGTCAACATTTTTTGCAGGAATTGTGGTAGCCTACAAAAATGTTTGTATTGGTATACACAATTTTTTCGACTTTTTTATACCTACTAATATTTTGAATTTTGAGTTATAAAAATAATAACTAATTACGCATTGATTACTGATTAGGTGCTACTTGACGTTGCCATATTAGCAAACATAGAGTTTCCACACATTAGTTAAAACATGCAGCACTTTATAGTCTGTTTACACCGAGGTAACTAGAAAGTTACAGTTGCAGGTTAAAAGCAGCTGTTGTTTGTTTACTTTGAAAGCATTTATCTTATTAAATCGAAACTTTGCATATAAAAATGATTTCATGAATCAAGGTGAAGTGTTCACCTCTCGAACAATGCTTTATTTATTTTTCTTCCTATTTATTATTCATTATTGAAAAAACATAAAAATTTCAGGTTTTTACGCTCCTCTTATACACTCGAACTAAAGCCAATTCGCACGTACGCAGAATATTTAATCATTATATTGCATAATACAGAAGTTATATATTCTTAAAGTTTTTAAACGTTTTTAACAGACTTATGACTTTTTTAAAATTAAAACCTTTTCTTTTAAAATTGGTGATAATGTGCTGCGAGGAGTTCATTGTCTCTTCCAACTTCACTTTTTATCAATTATTTCTTTTCAAGAGAAAAGCTACTTTTTTGCGAGTTTTCACTGAACAGTGACAACACAATGAAAATGTTAGTGATGTTATTTTGTGCTTTCTTTTCTACAACTTTATTTAGTTTTTGGAAATTCCACAGAATATTTTTTGCGTAATGAAATAATTACTTATACTTATATATATATATATATATACTTATATAGTTAAACTCACAAGTGAGTGAGCGTTTTGTAGTTAAATTTGTTCGCCATAAAAAAAAATTTGTTATAACGAATTTCGATCGCCTTTTATATGAAAAAATAGTGTATGTACTTGAAAAAAATTCGTAATAGCGAAAAATTCGCTATAGAGATGTTCGTTATAAGCAAGCTCGACTGTATAACAAACAATGAAAAATTCTAACAAGTAGAAATGTGGTGTAAGCAGGTAGAAAAACAATTCAAAAACAGAACAGATTTTTTCTCTAAAACCTATTTTTGACTCGCCTATTCACAAAGTAGTAAAAGGCATTGATTATGTCCAGCAAGGTGGGCACGCCTTGGCTCTTTTTGCTCCGAGTGCTCTTTCCGTTATGTCAGACACACACGAGAATTTAAAAAAAAAAACAATGTGCTAGTTTTATGGCCCTACTCGAGGATGCTTAGGCGACCGTAACGGGGCTTTTTATTAGTGCTCGCGGACGAAAATTTCGCACAAGTACACTGAGCACAGAAATATAGTTACTTTGGCAACTGTAAGACCGAGTAATTTTTTGGTAATTTAAAATTGTCATATAAACTCATATGACTTCGCTGCGTCTTTGAATGTGTTGCAAAATTTTGTTCAGTGTATCGCACAAGCAGGTCGCCGGCCACGCGAATATTTTACAATAACAAATTACACACAATGTGGGCCATAGCTCGACTCGCAGCGACTTTATGGCCCTACTCGAGAATTGCTTGTGGAACCGTAACAGGACTTTTTTTCTTGAAGTTGTTGTAGGGCTCTTTCCGTTATTTTTCGTGCCCACCGCTGATTATGACCAAATGCAAATATAATTAGTTATAAAAAGAGGTTTCTATTGCGTACTCGAGTAGGGCCATAAAACTCGCACATTGTGTGTTTTTTTTTGTAAATTCTCGTGTGCGTCTGGCTGGCGCCACTTTCAAGACATAAGGGAAAGAGCACTTGGAGCAAAAAGAGCCAAGGCGTGCCCACCGCTGGTTATAAATATACAATTGCAATTTCTTTGAGATATGTAATTCCTTAACTATATAAAACGGGCAAGTTCCAAAAGCTTTTTCTTATACATGATAAAAGATTGAACTTGATTGGATTGGTAAATTTCATACCCCTTTTGGCGATATTTTTCTCGTATGCATCCCTGGGGTAACATTATTTAAGTATACAATTTGCAAAACGGAGCTGCAAAGCTGATACAAAAAAATACGAAAATACCATATTTCTCCATAATACCATATATTGTGGATATAACTATTAACATTTTTTGTAGGAGCTTTTTAAAGCATTTTTGCTTGCAACCGCAGTGCAAACAGCACATGCTGCGCTTGAAGCATTGTTCTGCTAAATGCAACCATGCAGACTGAATTTGAGTCTGATCTTTGGCGGCTACTTGGGTTTATTGGTTTGACTTGTAGAGTTTGGTTTATAATAATTAGCCAACAGTTTAAAACAATGGCTCTGAGTGTGACAGTTCGCACATAAGTTGGCCATATATGTATGTGCTTATGTTTTGCAATATTTTTTTTATTATATACATATTTTAAATGATGTCATGACGTCATGCCTTTTTTGCCATTTGCATTGACATTTCACATTTCACTCTCACTCCATTTACATGGAAATGGCGGAGCCACATATAAGCAAACACAAAAACACACACACACACGCAGAGCGTTTACAGGGGGGGAAAACTTGTTTCTGGTATTTTGTATGGAATTTTTTTCTTTTATTTTTCAACTCTTTTTTTATGTGTTTCACTGTGGGCTCACTCAATTTGTTCAATAAGAAAGCGGCGCTTTGCATACACAAACACACAATAAATATCACTGTTTGGTTTTTGTTTAAAAACTTTGTTAATTTATTTGTACAGCGCACACGTTTTAAACTCACACAAATTATATACTATATACTATGTAGTATTTAAGGGCACACGGCAAACGTTTCGTTAGAATCGAGATTTTGACGCGCGCACGACGCGTGCGCAAACGTAGTTAACTTTGAAATGAATGTAACAATAGTTAGATGCAACAGATTTCTGTTGCCAGTCTATGTTAAAGCCATTTTAATTCACCAATAGGAAATTCTCTCCGGGCAAGTCTGACGATCAGGAAATTCTCTCCGCAAAAATTCACCACACGATCGTGTTGAGTTTGCGCTACAGCAACAGCTGAGAGGCAGACAAGCGCGAAAGAGCGCGTTTGACATAATATTGTGTAAGTGTGTGCGCGCGTGCTAGTGTGTGTTCGTCATGTGGCGTCGCCTTAACTTGCCGTTAGAAGTCAGTCGTTGGTTTTGAATTTGACTTTTTTTTTAAAACTTATTCCATTTGGCAAGGCAGTTCGTCAGTCTTTGAGAGCTCATTGCCTGACAAGTGAACTCAGCGCGAACTATTTATTATATTATGTACTACAATAACATTGTAGTTGGACAATGATTTCTGCTTTGTGCTATCCCAACTGACAACTTACACCCACACAAAAAACTTGGTCTTTCAAAGAGCATTAAAGAAGTCAAAATCGCTGGCAAGGCTATAAAATCATGCTTACACAATATTGTATTTCTGAAAATTTTAAAAGCCCTGAGCTATGTCTACGGCAGCTATCAATAGGAGCTTATAAACAACTTATGGACAAAAGGTTATCACTTTTTTACCTTTAAATGGTTTAAAAACCTTTCGCACATTTTTAATAAGTTTACAAACTATTTTTGTTCGTTTCGGCACAGTACTAACTATAGGATACAATGCAGTAGTTTACAAAGGGTACATTAAGTTTGTGCGTATGTATATACGAGGGTCACTCTCTATATTTACTGTTAAAAAGTTTGACTCAAGATTTTGTCTTAGCCCAAAAATGAAATTTAATCTGAAAGTTTTCGTGCGATGATAATTATGACTTCCGGTGTGGACTATCACGACAGGAGTGCAACGATCAACTTTATTCGACCGACGTCATAGCAAAACGCTCGATTTCAGAATTCTGTCCCAGAAAATAGAAAGAAAGATAATTATCTGATATATTATGAGATTCCTGGGCATTAATTCCATGCATAAACATTTGGGAACCAAGAAAATTTGAAATTGAAGCGCATAAAAAACTATGTTGATCTTGACAAGGAATATTTTTCAAAACTATAAAGCCATTTCTCAACTTAAATTACTGTGTTTTCAGTATTAGTACACTCGTAAAAATTTTCCTAGGAATTTTGTAATAAATACAATGGATAAGCCAGCCAAAGCCCCGATGTTAATATTTCGCTTCTAAAATGACACAAAAAAACTAGGCTTAAAGAGCAAAACGTTGAGTGACGATCAATGAGGATTCAAATCTACAAATTATAAAAAGTAATAATAAACCCAATCTATATACTTTTCAAGAAAAAGATTGCCCAGATACGAATACCAACCAAACAGTCCCATATATATGGATGGTACTGACATCCTCTGGGGAAAAAACTTTCGCTACCTAGGACTTTAAATTAATTTTTAAAGACACTATTGATACAATCAACTCACTTACTAGAACTCTGTATCTATTCATCTTTGGGAACTTACGGTTCTCCATTAGTAAATGGAGCCCCAATTCTTTTGACATCATCTTTTATGATACTCAATCGCTTTAATTATATGGATGCCTGTGTTAACATAACTTTAAAAAACCGCACAAAAAAAGTTTTTACTTGCTCCGAAGGGCTCTAAAAGGAGGTATTTGATGATAAAAAAGCCACCAAAAAAATTTTCATCTGGGGACCACGCATATATTTTCTAATGTTTTTCGACACGCTGCATCCGAATTCGCCAAAAGAATTGGCTCAATGAGGCTAGGTTCTTAGCTAACCTTAAAAACACCACAATATTTTTTTTCAAGACCGATTTTCGTATGATGTTTTTTTATATATTTTTCAGACTGAATCTGAATCCGATGTCAAAAAGACCCTAATACGTCAGATTTCTAAGATAGCCTACAAAATAACTAATTTTTGGCGTTATATGAGGTTATTTCTATATTTCAAAATTATTTATTTATTTCAAAATTCTTGAGTGCTGGGGTTTATTTGATTTTGAATTCGAATTCTGCGGCTCAAAATCCGTGTATAGATCTTACTCATGAAAGTTCACAGCCCTTTTTTTACTGGGCCTGTTTTATACTATATAGCATATACGATACCTAACGATTTCATGTGGTTTTGGCGTGTTAGGAGTATAGTATAGGAATGTATCACCAAAAAGTACAAAAATATATTTATATTTAAGCCCACATTAAACGCATAAATGGTAAATGAATGATTCATACATACTTCATTGTTGCATTTTTTGCTGTATTGGGAACTAGTGTACTCATTCAAACAGACAGTGTACAGCAAATTTCGAGTCGACTGTTTTTGTATGCTGACTGGATATGAATAAAAACGAAGATGAATAAAACACGAGTGGGAGAATTGAAAAAAAAAACTTCTAAGAGCGCGGGAGCAATGGAAAAGATACATTTAAAGAAATACCGTGGCAAATGACGGATGTTTGAGAGAAAAAATTTAAAAACATCTTTTTCTACATTTTGCACACTACTGAACCTACTTCTCTCGTTTTGTTGGTGTATCTAGGTTAAAAAGGGACCCAACCAAAAAATTATTCACTGAGAGTGTGCACACTAAAAATATGTACACTCTCTCTTTGGCTTCTATGGGGGAACTGTACATTAAATTTGAGTACAGTAAATTTGTATACCGCATATCATTGTACATTAGATCATTGTACATTAGACATGAATGCTGTTATGCAGAATACAGAAAACTATGGGACTGTGATCACAAGAAACTTACAATTAAGTAATTTTATTGCAGCTTCCAGGCAAAAGTGACTCAGAGGGTCCATTTTTTTAATCATATAAACAATAAATATTTATTTTATTAAATTTTTCAAAAATTTATTATAATTTTTGGCGTCTTTTGACAAAAACATTAAAAATTGATTTAATTTTTTTTTAACATGGTTACACCAAATCGAATTGATTAATATCTCTATTGTATTCCAAGATTATAACTGCCAAATTATAGGTATAACCCGAAAAATTATATAGGATACAATATACAAAAAATAAATAGAATACAAGTGAAAAACTAACTTTTCTAACTTTTTTAAATTTCGTTAAATTGGCGCGCCAACCTACACGGCCATGGCTATATCAAAATCGACCAGTTAAATACCTCTACATAAAGAAAGATACGTACCAATATTTTTAAGTATTTTTTATTTATATACTTCTACCGTTGTATATGCATGATGATATTCCAAAAGTCTTAAAAAGCTGTGAGCCGCAAAAACGCGCTCAGCAAATGTCAGCAGAAAAGAGCTATCAATAGCAGCTTATAGATGTCGTTGAGCAATACCTCAGCTATTTGACTCAGTGACTTGAAAGAATGCCAACATCAAACAAAGGCTCAAACTTGGCAGTCTCAAAATTGAAAAAAAAAAAAAAAACAACACAAATCATCGGTTTCGTGGGCTCCAAGAGCTCCACAAAAAAAAAGAAACAAACTGTAATGTGCTCAAAACAAAAAAAAAAAAAAAATAATGCACAGCTGTTGCTTTTGTTAATGTGTTGGTTGGGATCTATAAAATGCGAAAAATTGCAGAAAAAAAAATTGCAATAAAAGAAGTGGCTGCTATTGTCTATGTGTCTGTGTGTATCTATGTTTAGCTGTATTTAACTGTGTGTGTTTTAGGCCATTGTCTAGTACAAAACTCTTGTTTGAGTTTCTTTGAGCTTTGCTTACTTTTTGGCTTATTTGTTGCCATTGAAGACTGACTGGGCATGAATTGTAGAGCTGAAAAAAACAACTACAATCTACAACTAAAGCAATGCATTTGGCACGCAACTAACTTTGCACTCAATTTTTGTTGTTGTTGTTGTTGTTGTTGTCTCGTTTTAAACCAAAAAACAGCCGCAAGTTGCTAAGCAGCTGGTGGCAGCAACATGTGGCACAAAGTCTCAAGACACTATTTAGTGAAGGGCAGATTAGAGCAATTTATAGAAACTGAGCTAGACTCGAACAAAAGTTGAAGAAGCAATCAGAAATAGTTTTTAGATTCATAAAAAAAATGGAACTCGATATCTAGAATATGAAAGAATGCATACCACAATTTGTATGTATCCCGGTACCAAGTAGCTGACAAACTGGCAGGAAGCTCTAATGTGGCATTCTCAAAATTAACATCAAAGAGCTACTATGAGGTGAGATCAAATCCAAATGAGACTTAGACTCCTAAGGACCAGCAGAAAGGCATCCTTTGAGGGTCATAGAAGGCAACTCGATACAGTGAATATACACTCCATAAAAGGCAGCCGGTCAAAAATTGGCTCATTTTTTATTATTATTTTTTATTAAAATTGCAAACAATTAAAAAATTGATGATGTTAATATTTTTATGTTTACCTACGAAATAATTCAGTTTTTTTTAAAATAAAAATTATAATTTTTGATTTTTTATATTAAGCCGCAACGCGTTACGTTTAAAAATTGAAATTTTGGGAACAAATTTTATTTCGCCCTGTGCCTCGATCTGACTCATTAGTTTTCAAAAATCGCTGGGGGCAGTTTCCAGTACCTTATCCAGTTAGACCCTTTGGGCATAAAAAAGGGTTTATTCACAATCGATTACTTTACACTTTCTCTTGTAGAATAACGCAAGAAAAATTTAAGAATACGTTTTTTAAGCTCGAGAACAGATAGACTAAATGGTATATATGTATATATACATATGTTCATATGCCAGCCCTAGTCCTACAACGGTTTTAATACGAAACCTTTCTATAAAGCAGATCTAAACTTCGGCAGTTATAGTCAAAAATGACTAAATAAATCCCCCTTTAGCTAGAATATTTTAGAAACTAGAGTATCATTCTCTAATTCCTATTAATTAAGGAAAGAGCATGGGACATTATAATCAGGAGGTCACAAAATTGAGAAATAAGTTTGTAGTACACGCGATTTGGACTAGCGAGCTAAGGCGACAGCATTACAAAAAATAACTGAAAATTGGATCTTTCACATTCGTCCCTTTTTAATTTAATTTCTTCTCGTTAGCATTATTATTTTGATGATAGCCTATTATTTACAATTAAGAGTAAAAGATTTATTGGTATTTTCTGATTAGACAAGGCCGCACATTATGTTCTTGACTCCTAAGTGGAGCACACATTAGAACTAACATTTTAAACAAAAAGCTTGGAAAAATATTTAAATTTGACTGAGTGTATTCGTTCTAGAAACATTCTTGTCTGGATGGCTTAAAAGTGTTTTTGATCAACATTAACATGAAATTGTATCTCTACTAGTTGACCAAGCAGATGTTGTCCTTCCGAACGTTGAGTTGCTTGCTCAGAAATATTGAAATCTTCGATGAAGAACTTCATTTACTATTCGAATTCGGGGTTTTTACGATTTTTTAACATTTCCGAAAAAAAACTCAACGACGAATTTACTTGATTGGGAATGCTGTAAATATTTAGTTTTCTTCACAAAATCAAGAGCAAAACAAAGTCCACTATCCAAATTTTTGGAGAAATTTAGAAACTGACAAAATTGGTTTTAGGACTTTATTTTTAAAATTCGGAAAGCATGCAAATTATAACACGATTTTCAAAATTTTTCGGCTGAAATTTATCTCTCTTGCTTTAAGGAAGGTAGAATAAAATAAGATGAGCGAGAAGATCGCAACAAAAACTTCCACAGATTACAGGACATATTATGCATTCTTCTTATAATGTAACAAATAATTTCCATACAAAATGTATAGGGTGGGCCATCTGTTGGTTTGTTTTTTAATTGCTTTTTATTCGTATATTTTTCAACAAAATTGGGCAAATGTATACACCAAATGCAAGTTTGAAACTACTCATTTATGTATGAAAAATAATATCGCCTAAATTGTCGGCGCGGCTGGTTCTACAGGCCCGTATGTGAGCATCGTAATTTTCGATGACTTTGTTTTTAAAGAAAACTCTTCTGGTTGTTCTCCCATCGATTGGACGAATGAGCGACGCTGAGTTTGTAAGCTTCAATTGTTGTGTCATTTGAATCTTGTAAGCGTGTAAAATTCGACGCAAAATAATCCTAGCTAGGTGTATTTCTTGTGGACGATGACGCGTCGATATTCCCGGCGAGTCATCGACACTGGCCTCAACTATGTTTTTTTTCACAGAGCAATCATTTTCATACTACACCTGTACTTTTACTCGTTGTTCGGTTGTTAAACGATTCATGACTAAAATTGAATAGTTTTAAACATGACATATGTATGTCGAAGAGCATCCACTTTGGACGGGTATATTCCGAATTATGAGAGTTTAACAACCAAACCAGCAAATAGCCCACCCTATATAAGTCAAAAATCTTTAGTTTTTTTCAATTTTTTACGCTTAATATTTTTTGATAAACCTATATAAGACATGCTATGCCTTTATCTTTCATCTATTAATATAAGAAAGATCAATAATTTAGGTAAAACGTAACAAATTTAACGTATAATATTGAAGAGGAAAATAATAGGAAAGTTAGCTCCTGAACAAGCTTAGAACTGAACAAGTTTAGAACCTAACTGATGTTTGGTATTTGTGCACCAGAAAAGTGGAAAATTTGGGCAGAGGCGGCATAGTATAGTACACAAAATAAATGTCTACTAAAACGTCATTAAATAATTCAACAAGTTCTTCTCTATTGGCACATAATTTTGAAGATTTTTTACAGTCACTAAAAAATTTGCAAACTTGTTTTAAGTTCAAAAACTTAAATGTTATAAAATCAGCTTATACTGTAAACAAAAGACTTAGGCAACAAACTTGCTGCAATTCACCTGCTTATTGTTAATCTTTCAGGAAATATACATAAAGTTTAAAATTGAATACCGGATATAAACGCGGCGGCATACAAAAGAACAACAAAAATATTCAAAACATGTAGAAAGGGTTTTTTCTCTTGCATTTTCATATATCATTCGCACTTCACTTTGAATTCTACAAACAAAAGACTTAGGCAACAAACTTGCAAGTTTTGCATAAAAAAATAAAAACTTGAGCTATTGAAAGTGTTTAGGAGTCACAAATTTTTGTATGCACACCATAACTATCAAATAACATTTAGCCATTTATACATAGGTACATATATATTAACCAAGTTTTTAAATTCACAAAAATACATATACATGTATACATAGTATACTATACATAATATACAACTTGCCAAAACTCACAGGCAGACAACGTTTGAGTCATTAAATATGCAAAGAAATGTCGGTTTATCGGTTAAAAAAAACCGTCAAGTTTGTGCAGCTTATGACATCATGCCTTAAAATTCTTTAAAAAAAATTAATTTGCTTATAAAGTTTGTTTTTAAACATTTGGCCAAATGTTGAGTTTATCAGTGAACGCATATCTCAAGCTGCTGACCAATATACAAGCCCATCTAATCGGCCTTTTTGAAAGCATTTCATGAGCCTTTATTTATTTTAACAGACGCGGACACAATTATATACACTGCTGACATGTACAGTAGCTGGCATAACTATTTTTACAATATGTTTCTTACATTTTTTATTTAAAACGTGTTTTTGTTCTAAAAACGAAAATAGGTATATTTGTGATTTTTTCGCAAATACGCATAATAATTTTGACAATTGAAAATTAGACATATTTCAAAATTTTAAGCTTGAAGTTATTTTATTTTAAGTTCAAAAATATATTTTACAACACCAGAAAGTTCAGTAACATTGAAATTTAAAGAAATCAATGAAATAGTACTCACAATTTTTGCAAATCATGTAAATAACACTAGTTTAAACGAAAAAAAGGGTTTTTTAGGGTAATTTGGGGTCGAGAAACACGAAAATGGCAACCTTTTTTTTTCTTAAGCCCCGTTTTCGAGATATTTTCGATTAATCAGGCGTACTCCGGAATCAGAAAAATTCAATCCGAACAATTTTATTCGGATTCGGTTTTGCGTGCTCCGGAATCAGAATTTTTTGTCGATAATTTCCTTTTTTATTCTCGATAAATGCGTAAATTTCCCTCACTTTTGGGCTGGTGTAACCAGCTGACTGCCTTTTGTTAAGAATTTGTAAACATTGCAAAAATGTAATTTATTTTCCCAATGGCTTGTTTTAAAGCTAAAAGAAGGCGTAAAAAAATGAAAGAATCATGTCCTATATATTGTAATGTTTGTTTGTATACTTTTTAGCATTAAATTCTTTTGGTTAAATATACACCTACATTGTATTTCTTGGCGCGAAAAGTTTTTTGTTTGATACAAAACAGCTGACAAGGCTGCCGCAGTTTTGCACCTTTTTATTAGTTCATGTTGTTTAGATTTAATTTTCATTAATATATTACTAGTTTTTTATTATTTCATTTTTCTTAAATAAAATTACACAAAAATATTAATTTAGCAACAATGTTTATTAAATTTAAACACGATTTAACTATTTTTGTTACAAGGGAAATTTTTGCATGTTTGATACACACACATGCACCAACAAAACGAAAAATCGGTTTGGCTTGTATATGCTATTTTTGGGTTGTGTCAGGAAAAAAATTATTAAAAATAGTTAGCAGCTAAAATGCAAATTAAAGATAGCATAAATAGAATCTAAGAATAAAAAGGCATATATAAAAAATGACTTCAATATAAAATTTGTGGTTTTTTAATACTATTTTGACGATTCGTTTTAATTAAACTTGCAACAAAGCAGTCGGTTTCAAAGCACACAAAAAATTCGGATTGGTGGAAATGGGAGCACCAAACATTCGGATTCAAATCGAATCCGCATAAATTATTCTGATTCGGATTCCGGAGCACGCCTGAATATGTTTTTGGGCACTTTTTTCAGTTATTCAGTTATTAAGTGTTCTGACTAAAAAGATGCTTTAGTAGTGGAATTATATGATTTTTATTTTCAAAAAAAAAAGACAAATTTTTTGCTAGACCGATAACTGAGAAAAAAGGCTCTGTCAAAATAGTTTTAACGAGGACTGTATATTATACATATAGTACATGCATATGTACAGTTGTATATGCACTGTATACAAGTTTTGCAGACAGTCAACAAAAACAACAAATGAAACAACAACAACGCCCGCTCTTTTGTTGTTGTTGTTTGTTTTTGTCGCTGTCTACGGCTGCGCGTCGCCGGCTTTTATGCGCTTTTGTTTGCTTTACATTATATACCCAAACGCGCCATATGCAAGTCAACTTTAATACATATGTATATCGCTTACATACATAGCATATGTATGTACATGTGACTGCATTTAATTGCATACATATGTATATGTATGTATTGCATTTGTTTTCAACTGCTTTACTTTTACTTTCATATGCAACTGGTTGGGCTGGTGAGTGTGTGCATACATATGTACATACATGTATACATATATGATATTTTGGTATATGTGTTGGGGACTGTCGCGCTTTTGCGGTATTTTAATACCCTATAACCACAGTGTAATTAGAGTATTATAGGCTATACCTAAAAGCTTATCAGCTTTGACTCGGGTTCCAGCTCCAGGCAGCCTTTTATATAATTTAAAAAAAAAACGCAGATTAATGTTCAAAGCAGGCAAACGAATAGGCTGTTAGGTAATAGATCCCAAATCAGCTGGTTCACTATCTCTCTGGAGTGCAGCCCGCAAGTCTAAAAAAGAAATCTTTCAACTTTTCCAAAGTGAACTCCAGGTTAAATTTTTACTACACTTTGACCTCGTTATCCCAGAGGTATGAAAGGAGCTATCCCAGACAGCAACACTGCATCCATTGAACTGTTTGAAAGAAGCCAATCTGACTTTCCAATTTGTTCAGAAATGAGGACAAACTTAACGAAACACTGTCCTACCGGGGCAGGTAAGATCAAAATGTAGTAGGACTAAACTAATTAAAAATTCATCTGCGCGTACGCCTTTTAGAACTTACTTTCCGGGATTCTCTTCAGAGATGCCGTCACGGACGTCTTGGGGTTCCGCCTGATCCGAAGAAAGACCGACGGAGCCAAATCTTTGGTGAAAATTTTTTGGACGGTACCGTACGAAACCCCTTTAATTAATGAGTTAACAATCAGACGAGTGTTTGTGCGCCGGCCAGAGTCCAGGAGCGTCTTGATTTTGACCACATTTTCATCCATCCTGGCTGTCTTCGATGAGCTTCCCTCCCGGAACAGATAATGTCACTCGAACACTCTTAAACGACTCATGGCAGCATAGGCGGCCTCAATTTTCCAAGTTTGACGCAGAATTTATTGGCATAGCGCTGCTTCAGATTTTTCCCATTTTGAATTGCGACGACAGTTCATAACAGCGGTTCAAGGAAATCGACGTTCTTACTCTCCGCTTGCCCATAGACGGCTGGAAAAAAATCGGTCTCTATGGATTCCTACTCCTTTTTGGTACTACCCTGTATGCACCAACTTTACAAAAATGATAGTCTTGACTTGCCGTCCGGAATTCCCTAGAAGTAAAGTTACCACCTAGCCAGTCTAATGATACAATATCCAACACCGAAAATTCCAAAGATATCTAAAGTCCTAAACCACAATTTACTGTGATGGATTTGATGACCATTGCAAGTCACTATCCATGGAACTGCTTCACAATATCCAATCTGTGCGTTAGCTTTGTACAGACAATCCACTGGAACTGTCATAGAAAATTCCGTTGTAGAGAGATTACCTCCAGACTAAATGACGCGTTTCATAGAGATGTCAGCCACTTTTTGCAACAACAAAAAAATATTGGGGTATCCATTATGGTAGGTCCTTTTGTACCACAGAGCTAAAGATACAGAATTGCATTAAAAGATGCTATAGGCTATGAACAATCAACATCACATTTCCCCCGCCCTCACCACTTCCATCCCATCAACTTTTTGGAAAAAGAGTATCCCACAGTCGGACAACTCCTCAATGTATCGCATTTTCTTCTCTTCTGACATATGGGAAGTGTTGCTATGCCCAACTCTTTGGAGCTGTTTGAGCGCTCAGCCAGACCAAGTAGCACAACGAAATTGTTTGTAAAGTGATTGTCAATCATTTTTTGTGGCATGTCGCTTAACCACTTTGACAACAACAACAATATCCACAACAAAAGTGGCAACAACAACAACAACAAAAGCGGCAGCTGTTGCTGCTACACATTTGGGCCGCTGGTTGCTTGGCCATATTAAAGACTACTACTTGGCTTTATGTGCTCAATTAAGGCAGTCGATGGTTAAATTCTGTAATGTTTAAAAACCTATAGATACTACGTCAACATAATAATAAGACCTAAGCTATGCATGGATGTGGGTATTTAATCTTTACTCGTCAGTGTGTAATATAGGGGAGATTCCTATAATTATTCACAAGCGTGTCGACAGTGTGGGGGTTAACTAGGGGTTTCCCATAATTAAGTTCTTCGATAAAAAAAAGAGTAGGGCATGTTGACAATCCGCGCCGCACAGATATTCTTTTCTCGCGGTCTTGACTATCCAATAATGTACATATGTATATGTAGTAAAGGGGTAGAAAATCGCAGTGACTTGAAATATAATCAACTCTAAACTGTTTCACGAGATCCAAATTGTATTTAACCGTCTAGGTCAACGGGAAAAACAACCCTCTTAGATGGAATCTTAAATATACTAACATGCCAGGGAATAAACTAGCGTACAAGGTAGCAAGAGATGAGGCCAAGCTCTTATACTATAGGGTTTTCCAACAAGAGGTGTTATTTTGAATCACCCGGTATTTCGGTAGTTGTCACTTTTGAAGCTTTTATTCTTTGACATTTGACAAGTAGAAACTACGCCATTACTAAAAATGGAAAGATACACGCTTCAACAACGCATTGAAATTATTAAAATTCACTACAAAAATGGTGAAAATCTTGCAGTCACAGTTCGCAAAACTAAAGCATTTTTGGGTCGTCGTGAAGCACCTTGTCGGACCGCAATACAGAAATTGGTGGAAAAATTCGAGTTGTTGGGACAAGTTAGTGATGTGAAGAATAAAACCCGTGCACGTCGCTCAAGAACAACTGAGAATATTGCTGCTGTAGCCCAAAGTGTTGAAGAAAACTCAGGTTTGTCCATTCCTCGTCGCTCTTTGGAATTGGGCATTCCACAAACGTCATTACACCGTATTTTGCATAAAGACTTGGGTCTTAAGGCTTATCAGCCGGCTGATCATCAACAACGTGGTGTCTTTGCTGATTGGGTCCTTGAAATGCATGAAAATGATCCGGAATTCCATCAAAAAATCATCTTGACTAATGAAGCCCATTTCCACCTCGGTGGCTACGTCAACAAGCAAAATTGTCGCATCTGGGACTCGGAAAACCCAAGAGTTATTGTTGAGAAAGAAGCCTCTCCATCCTCAACGTGTGACTGTTTGGTGCGGTTTATGGTCCGGCGGGGTCATTGGACCTTACTTTTTCGAAAATAAGGTTGGATCAACAGTTACGGTGAATGGATTGCGCTATCGAGAGATGATAAATGATTTTTTATGGTCGGAGTTGGATGGTATTGATCTGGACAACGTTTACTTTCAAAAAGACGGCCCTACGTGCGACACAAGCAACGAAACCATTGCTCTTTTACGGGAAAAGTTTCCGGACCGTGTTATCTCTCGAAGAGGTGATCACAATTGGCCACCGAGATCTTGTGATTTAAGACCTTGCGACTTTTTCCTTTGGGGCCACGTGAAAGATAAGGTCTACGCCAAGAGCCCAGCGTCGATTCAAGACCTCAAACCTTGACAGACACAATATTAAGCGACTTTAAACAAAAGAAATGAGATTGAGATAGAGTGACTGACCAAGCAAAACAATCAGATATTGACTGGACATTATAGATCAAAAAATTTTGATATAGTAAGTATATGCGGTGACCAAAAAAAGGATATTTAAAATATAGCTTTGGCCAATTTTAGGTCCGAACTTTGCGGAGTGTGAAAGTAAATACACTGAATCGGGGACGTTGGCAACATTTCAAATGTAGAGACTTTTTGACGTTGTGAATTAAGCAGGGATCGCAAATAAGAGTTATTGAAAAAAATCGAAGCGAAGCGTATCATATTTTTGAAAGGACTATCCAGATTAAGAATAAACTTTTATTTTTAATTTTTATCAAAAAAGCATAAACATATTTTTTGTCTAAACGTTTTCAAGCATAAAAAGTCAGCTGCTAAAAGCAAACTTCATCTAAAGATTACGAATTTTGTCTGTCTGTCTGTCTGTCGGAAGTTCCAATCTACACTCAATCACACTTTTGTATAAAAAAAACAATTTTTCACTCAAAGTTTTTCGTTTGCGTTCAGTAGTCGTGATTTTTCGTTCATGGTTTCAAAACATCTATAGTTCCTATACTAATTCGAAGATCATAGGATCGAAATGTTCATAAAAGAACTCTCTTTCAGCTTAAAATAATTTTTAAGAAATTTTTCCCGTTAATAAAAAGCAAACCAAAAATTTGTAATTTTGTAAAATTGTCGAAAATTACACTTTTTCGACTTTGGTTGCTTGTAACTTCAATATTTTTAATTTAATCTGTATCGTATATCACCGTAAAGAGCGTATCAATACCTTTCGATCTAATTGTCTTTCATGTCGATACAAAATTATATTCACGAGATATTGACGAATAACTAAAAAAAGTGCCCAAAAACATGATTTTCGAAAAAATCTCGAAAACGGTGCTTAAGTAAAAAAATGAATGTAATTTTCGTGTTTCTTGACCCAAAATTACCCTAAAAAACACTTTTTTACGAAGGTTAATTTTTCGTGTATACTAGTGATAGTCAAAACAATGTTTTTAGGGCATAACTCGGTTGATTATAAAGATATCGAAAACCAATTTGGCAGTCGGAAGTCTTTTAGAGTTTCCCAGCACTGTACCAAATTTGATCAAAATCGGTTGCCTATATCATATAGCTCCCATAGGACCAAAAAGGTCAAAAAAACGTTTTTGTGCAAAATTCGTTGCGTTTTTCTTGTGTTTTGAAGATATCGTAACCAAAGGTGTTTAGTAGTATTTTAGAGTTCCCCAGCATTGTACTAGATTTTATCAAATTCGGTTGACTATATCCTATAGTCAACATTGGAGTGATCGGTCAAAAGAACGTGTTTGGTGCAAAATTCGATTGTATTTTGTTTGTTTATAAAAATATCGTAACTAAATAAGCCAACCATTTTTTTTTTTTTGAGTCAAACAATATATCGGATTTGATTGCAATGTGGTGGTGCAGGGTATCCCAAAGTCGTTCGAGCCCGACTATTTTTTTTTTTGTTATTAAAATTTAACAATTAATGCTCAACAAGTAGCGATTCACTTTATTTACCTATTGGATTATAGCCTTAGTTTTAAGTAGGCTGATTGCCAATACATTAATAATAATAAAAAAAAAAAAAAAAAAAAAAAAAATAATGCTCAACCGAAAACAACGAAAGGCCTTATCGAATTTCTGTTTACGTGTCGGCCATCATTATCTACAAATCTGATACCGCACTTAGCTATTGTGCTATGCTTCACGGGATTATGGTATATTTTAATCTTGATTGACCAATCATCGAAAAGTAATTAATATATTCTTGGGACATTTTGGGTCTATATACCATCTATACAATGGTATTTTAAATACTATCCCGAATTAAAGCTTCAAAGTGCTGCTTTCCTCGAAGTCGAATGCTACTTGATACATGATTAACTAATCAATTACCAAACAGCAACCAACCAACAAGTCAACTTCTGCGGGGTCCTCGACAATTAACATATAGATATAAATATTTCCGATTACTTATCATTTATTAAGCACACATAATTATCTCATCTTATCCAATCTAAATTTATCTTATCTATCTTAAACTTATGGTTTCCATTATATTGGTATTCCTTAAACATGTGGTTTCCACCTCCAAATCCGTCGTGCATGCTGCCGAAGCAGGTGGATTAGCCGCAGTAACACGGGTACCACTTGGAGATTGAATATTCCTCGGGTTTACTCTCATGTTTATGAAGAAATATGTGAGGGAGCAGGGTTCTGACAGTGACTTATAAGCTCAAAGTCAGTCCTGATAACTCTGCTCGCAGTGACAGGTCACTTTTAAATAGGCCGCCCCTAACCTGGAGAACAGACGCCTTTTGCAGCCGCTCATTCTGAGTACAGACGCTACGTTGTTGATCCCCTAGGAGTAACAGGACATAAGAAGAATCTTAAACTAATGCATTGCCAATATCTTTTATCTTTATCATATGGCATTAACTTTGAGGTATATGCCATCTTTGACGCCCAGCACAAAACTTTGCGGATCAAACTGAAATGGATGCACAGTTTCGGCGCAAATGGAAAACCTAAAATTCTTGATAAGAAGAGCCAGTCCAATGCGTGCTTGCATTTTTCCAAAGCGAAGACCAATGCAGTTACGTGGACCGTCTCCAAAGGGTAACCAAGCGACAGATTCCCGAGCGGCTACTTGTTCGGGTGAAAAACGTTCAGGCTGAAATTCTTCTGGGTTGGGATATAATTTCGGATCTTTATGAATCGCTGCAGCCGGTATAATGACAGACTGACCCTGCTCTATGACAAAGTTCGGGTGACCTGGTACAACATAGCGATTTAATGCCTTTCGATCCAGATGCGGCACAATGGTATAAATACGTAGGGTTTCTATAAAATATGTTTTAAAAATATCATAAACCGGCTAGCTGTTCAATAGACTTACCAGATATAACCTGATTTAGGTACTTAAGATCCGTCATGCATTCATAAGTAAAGTTTTCTTCATGTCGCTCCAGTACATCTTTCACTTCTGCTCTGACCTTGTCTTGCTCATGCTGATTCTTTGCCAGTTCGAACAAAACGAAGCCCATGGTTGATGAGGACGTTTCAAAACCAGCTATGAAAAAAATGAATGCCTGAGCTATAACCTCCTCCAAGGTCAAAGCTTCGTTCTGCAAATCTTTGTTTTTCTTATTTTTTAAATCAATCATCAAATCCATAAAATCATTTCGCCTAATCTTATCCTTCTCACGCATTGCAATGGTTTCATGCACAATGGATGTATAAAAGTTGTGTATATGATCCGGAATTTTGCGCATACGCAGTAGACGCGATAGTTTAGGAAAACTAATCATAAATGCTGTCAAAAAGGATCCATGCCTACGATCCACAATTGCTGACTGGCCCATGCGTAAAAATTCGGCTTGCGGATCCCTCAGACTGTTGCACTCTATACCAAAGGCACAGTTGCCAATAACATCCGCTGTAAAACGGGCCACTAGATCACGTATTTCCAGTACTTGACGCTTTTGCACTGTTTCATGCATTACAGCAATAAATTCATTGGCCACGGAAACCACTGTAGGAAACATGAGCTTCATTTTTCCCGAAGTAAATGTGGATGACATCTTCTGGCGCAGCATACGCCACTGAGGGCCGTCTAAATTGAAGAGATGCGCCGATATTGGATCGTCCTGCTCATTGTAAAATAAGCCTTTGTCCGAGAAATTGGAAAAGTCCTTAATGAGTATGTTCTTGGCCAGCTCGAGATCAATAATAAAAGCAGCTGGCTTTTGAAAAAAGAAAAACCCAACAAATGGTGCTTTGCTGTTCCGAAATTTTTTATAAAATTCATCGAAGATTCCATGAATGTTGCTGATCGTGCGTAATTTCTGCATATTGCCTTTCAACCAATGAGGAGTTTCGTATGGTATACCACGTCGTTTAAAGTATGTCAACTTTTGGTATATCATATACAGTGCCACAGCTAGTAGGGCTATGATCACCTGGAGCAGCGCAAAAGTGACCGTCATGACTAACACTTTTTTACTTTATTCAAAGCGAAACGAGTTCTTTAGTGTTCAAGCGCGTTTCATACACTATGAGTAAATTTTTGATTCACTGGACTTAAAAACTCAATTTATAGTAGCTCCAGCTGATCGATACTATCTCTCTTTAGTCTGAGTCAAAGAACATTTCTAGTCTCGTGTGCATGAGACAGCAATTTTTATTGGAGTTAAATTCTTATCAGTATACACAACCGTAAATGCTACTAGGTATGATGTGAGTTTTTATACCCTGTACCTTATGTTACAAAGCGTATATTAAGTTTGTGCAAGACTAAAATGTATGTAACATACACCCAAAAGTTACCCAAAGTATGATCAGGGTGACTAGACAAGTCGATATACCCATGTCCGTCTGATCGTCTGTCTGTCTGTATGAACGAATAGATCCTAGAGATGGTCAGAGCTAGAGCAACCAAATTTTCTGATTAGATGCGTTATTATGTCAGGGCAGACAAGTTTATTTTATATTTTTGATACTGGGGACATATTATATAGCTCCCTTAGGGCTGTTTACAAGGACCTCGAAAAATCCGAAAAGTTTTAAATAAATAATTCGTTTGTTTGTGAAGATATCGTAACCAAATTTGGGGTCTTTTAGTTTTTTAGGATTACCCATGAATGTACCAAAGTTTATCAAAATCGGTTAACTATATCATATTGCCCCTATAGGAACGATCGGTTAAAAAAACGTTTTTGGTGCAAAATTCGTCTGTTTTTTTTTTATTTATGAAGATATCGGCAATCAAATGTCTTTTGGAGTTCTTAAGCAATATACCGGATTTAATTGCAATTAGTGGTACAGGGTATCCCAAAGTCGTTAGCGCCCGACTTTAACGTACGTCATCATTTTTTTTCCTTTGCTTATCATTTTCGTAAATGATTTGCGAGTTATTATTTATTCCATTCAAGACGTAAAGTCTATAGTTTTTTAACTAACTTTACTGAGAGGTTTAGCTTCACAAACTCTAAAGTTTATATCCATAACTACAGTAAATAACAGAAGTATGCAAACCAAATCAAGCTTTAAATTTCTCTAAACTTTGGGAATATCAATATTAGCCAAAAAAACTTGAAACCTAACAAATGGAATATCAAAGCGCGATTAAATTAAAAATAAACTCAAAAAGATGTACTAAAATCTCTAAGGATTGTAACAATAATAGTCGGTCTCTCTAGCAAGTAGACGGCCTACTTGCTTGAACTCTTTTTACAGTATAAACGACTTTTTCCAATAACTTCTTAAGTTTTGGTATCCCAAAAAAATCGCGATGGAGAATAATATAATGCAAGTACCATAGGGGTATTTCCGAGGACGCCGGAAAACTAAAAGATTTAGATGGATTTGGAGCTTGTCACTCGAAACTTTTTTAGAGTTCCCAAGCACTGTACTAAATTTGATCAAAATCGGTTGACTATATTATATAGCCCCCTGAGGACTTTTTGGTTTTTGGTCCAATATTCGTATGTTTTTAGTTTGTTTATGAAAATATCTTAACCAAATTTGGCTTTCGAATATCTTTTGAAGCTCTTAAGCAATAAACCGGATTTGATTGCAATGTGGTGGTACAGGGTATCCCAAGGTCGTGCGAGGCCGACTTTAACGTACGCCATCTCTATTCATGGTTTCATGCAATTAACAAAATGGGACGAATACAACAAAAGTTAAAGTTCAAAATGAGCTAATTTCAGCCTTTGCCAATAAACTGCATCAACATTAGACTTTACGTAATTATGGTAAAAAATTACCTAAAATCACCAATTTTGGTAAGATTATTCATGTGGCCCTAATAAATCAAGATATTTTTTAGATTAACTTAGAAACCTGACACTTGTGTCTTTTTGACATCGGAGTAAGATTAAACATATAAAAAAAAAAATGTGGTACAGTCGAGGCGGTGCCCGACAGTGGAATACCCTGTACCTTTTGTCTCGAAAAATTTTACCTGCATATTCCTTCTAAGAACTTTCCAATTGGAATATATATTTTTTTTTTGTGAAATTCGATATTTATACCTATTAGTTCCCTAAATTTGTACCGATTTTGATGAAACTCGAATGTTACGTCAAAGAAGTTATTTAAAGTATTATATGGGGTAAGTTTCAAGTTGTTGATTTGTTCATTAGAGCCACATGAATCAGCTTACCAAAAATCGTGATTCTAGGTCACTTGTAACCATAATTACGTAGAGTCAAATATTGATGTAGTTCATTGGAAAGGGGAGGTGAAATTTGCATATTTTTGACTATAACTTTTTCTATATTTGTCCGATTTTGTTCATTTTTTACACACAGATGCATTTATCCACAACGCATCGCTCAGATGAAAATATTAAACGGTGTGAAACTCTACTGCGGGGGAACGGGGGAAGATAATTGACATGATTCAACAAACTTCATCTTCTCAGGAAATATGCGCAACAGCTGGTAAAGTTTCGTGTCTCTAGCTCTTATAGCTCTTATACATTGCACAAATCTAGTATACCCTTTGTACCTATAGGTACAGGGTAGTGCTGGAAGTAACATCGATGTTATATCGATGCATCGATGTTTTTTATTTTTTTCCTATCATCGATATTTTTATTTCGATTTTCGATTATCGACCAAATCCTATTGCGGACAAAATATGGGCAATCAACGGCACGCCGCAGACACTTTTAGAAAAAAACACATCTCAAAATATCCGAAATAGTAGAGTTGACTCAATTTTGGCACTTCGACAATATTTTAATGTCGAAAACTTGTGCCCGTTGAATTACTGGAAGGTAATTTTTTTAAACTTTAGCAAGGCTGGCAATCTAGTGACTTCGGATTCGGCTGCTCAAAGTCCGTAAGGGATGCCTCTGTCACCTGTTAAGTTTCATTTGCTTTCGTTGTATAACCTTTAGGATTGTTATTTATTATTTACTTGCTTATTTTTCTATGAAATGTAATTAATTTTGAAATGTATATTATGAAAATATAGTTATCTCTTGGTTTGTGTGTTAATTCCATTTTATTATTTGAAAATACTTATATAACCAAACCAACAGATGGCCCACTCTGAATTAATTTAAGCATTCAAAAAATGGCCGCCACATGTACTTCGATGTATCGAAACATCGATGTATCGAAGTTAAAAAATATCGAAAACATCGATGTTGGCCAACAGTATACAATACAGCCACTCAACCAGTCTCGAAAAAAAATTTTGGTGTTTTTTGATATTCATTTTTTTTTTTTTTTTTTTTGTTGATCGTTTATTAGTGTAATTCCATAAAAAGCTTATATTTAAAAGTTCTATATTTGTAAAGTTGCTTCTAACGTACCTTACACTTTTTGTGACTATTTTTATTTTATTCTGGATTATTATTTTATATCTGTCATCACGAGCTAACCAATAGGACATAGAAATATGCCCTTTATTTTTAAGTCGATTTTCCCAGAGCAAAAAAAGAAACAAGACAAACAAAAAACACGGATTCTATTTTTGTATGGCAGCTAAAGCAAATTTTGACGGTCTACAGACCAAGCCAGGCGACCTTGCACAGTAATTATAAGAAAATCTGGCTACTTACTATCAACCTCAATAAATGTGAAAGCATTTCATGTAGGCCACCTGCTAAAAAATTTCTTTCAGCATTAGGAAACAGAAAGATGGCGTACTGTAAAGTCGGGCGCGGACAACATTGGGATACCCTGTACCACCACTTTGCAATTAAATCCGATATAAAAACAGTCGAATTTTGCACCAAAATGGGGGCTATATTATATAGTCAACCGATTTCGATCAAATTCGGTACACAAACAAACGAATTATTTATCTAAAACTTTTGGGCTTTTGCGAGGTCCTCTGAAAGACCCCTATGGGAGCTATATAATATAACCCCGATATCAAAAAAATAAAATAAACTTGTCTCCCCTGACATAAAATTTGGTTGCTCTAGCTCTTACCATCTCTGAGATCTAGGCGTTCATATAGACAGACGGACATGGGTATATCGACTTGTCTAGTCACCCTGATCATAGTTTGGGTAACTTTGATGGGTCTCCGACGTCTCCTTCTGTATCTTACATACATTTTCGGCTTGCACACACTTAATATACCCTTTGGACCATACGGTACAGGGTATAAAAATATGAAATAAAATCGGTTCAGAGTAGTTAAGAGTGCCATTCTTAATCTAACGAACACTATACATTAGTGAGATGGGAAGCATCGAAATTAATATAGAAACGTCCATCAAGTAGATACAGATATGTGTATCCCAGAGATACCAAACTTTGGATTTAGACGTAGTGTACTGGATAACATTATGTAAATATGCAAACCAATTTTTTACGGCTAGTATAAAGCTTATATTCTCGTTTTTCTGTTCTTCACGGAGCAGAACTAATTGGAATTGATTATTTGCACCAAGTTTAGCTGCCTATAAAAGAAAACCCGTCTTGAATAATATCGACTGTAGCTTATAGAGAGGACAATATGAAGTTACTTGGATTATTATCATTATTTTTTTTGTGGCAGGCTGCTCACAGTGAAAGTAATAGTCCATTGGCTTAATTTTTTTGTTTAACTTTACAGATTAATAAAACTTTCTATTCCAGAAATAATAAATTGCTACTATGACAGTAACAACTTCAATCGTCCTGGTAAAGGCATCTTCCTTCCAGTGTTCATTGATCCACAATTGTGTACACATCTCAGTTATGGTCACTTCGGCATCACCGCAAAAGGCGAAATGATACATAAGAATAGTGATCTGGACAATATTAAGGGTAAGTGCAGTCCAATATGTACTTGACTGAAAAATCAATTCGTGCATTGCATTTTTACTATCCACTTACAGGCTTAATTAGGAGCGTCAATAATTTGAAGTATCAAAACCCAAATTTGAAGTTAATAGCGGTTGTTGGAAATGGCGTAAAGGAGAATTCAAAGAAGTATAATGAGATGGCTGAACATCCATATTGGCGTACCACCTTCGCTAACAGCTCAGTTTCCTTTATAAAATCTATACATTTCGATGGTATGATGCTGCACTGGGAACAAATGATAGATTTGGATTTTAAAGTTTCTGGCGAATTCTTGGCTGAAATTAAGGAACTGTAAGTTTGTATATACAAAGATTCGGCAAATCGTTAATAATCTTTGTTATAGTTTCGATCGTCATGGCTTGGAGCTGAGTGTGGCTGTAAGTGCTTGTGGTGCTGTCAATAATGCTTTTAACAAACGACAACCTGGCCATGAGTGGAGCTATTATGATCCTAAAGATATTAACAAGTTTGTGCATTACATCAATCTAATAGTCTTTACCCGCTATTTGCCAACGGAAGATAAGCTGGACCACTTTTTAACACTTCCCGAAGTACACAGTGCTATAGACCTTTGGACTAAAAATGGTTAGTTTTTGGGTTTACTTAAGTAAAGAGTTCCTAAAAATACATAACTAAACAGGTGTACCGGCTGATAAAATTGTGCTTGGAGTTGGTGCCTTTAGTCATACGTTCAAAATGGCGGACGTCGCAAAAAACACCGTCGGCGACAAAAGCAATGGTACCGGCAACTCCGGACCCTTTACTCGTACGGATGGGGTTTTGGGTTACAACGAGATCTGCAAGAAAGGCTGGACCCATGTCCTTAATGTACAGAAGGACGTGTCCTATGCTACAAAGGGTAATCAATGGGTTAGCTTTGAAAACGAATACAGTATGCAACTGAAAATGGATGTCGTCAATTCACGCAATATGGCTGGTGCTATGATGTACACCCTTGCCAACGATGATTTCCGGGGCAGATGTGGCAGACCCTATCCTTTGCTAAATGTCATCAACAATGCCTTGCGTTCTACAGATAAAGATAAACCCAACAAAGGTTGCAAAAGTGATGGTTCCACAGATGGGTACCATTTGCTGGGCAACAAGTGCTCCGAATTCTATCGGTGCTTCGGTGGTACTCGCTACAACATCAAATGTCCCGGCGGCGACAAATTTGAAATCGAATATTTGGAACTTAATTGAGGTCAAGTATCCTTATGTAAAATCTTAAAGAAACCAGAGCTATTTTATTGAAACGAGAAAATTTCTTGCTGGTTTCGTAATAATAATGATAATGTAAATAATCACGAACCATGAAGTAATTTAAGAGCATATATAATACAAAATACTATTGTAAGTAAAATAGTTATGTAATAACATTGGTTGGAGTTCGGCTACATACAAATACAAAAGCTCCATTAGCAATCTCTTATCTGAAATCATTTGGAAATGGAACAACAAAATTTAACAGTTTTATCGTGCAGTTTATTGTGCAAGCGGTCGAAACTGTCTTGATCCTAATTCTTTTAAACAATTCGTTCAGGGTCCAAATGAACCAAACACTGAGTGAAAAGATAAAACTAGACTACCTTGCAAACTATACGAAAAAAATTACCAAATCCTGTAGTTGAATCTCCCTCTTCCACACATTCTTCCAATTAGTTGTAGGCTAATTAGATTTTATACTAAAAAAAACTAGTGGACCTGGCAGACGTTGTCCTGCCCGATATTAGCGGGTTAGACAACTATTTTTAATTGGAATTTGGATTAAATTAAATTTGTAACTCATCGAAATTGTTTTTGTGTGATCTTCACTTAAGCCTTAAGTGGATCCAGGAGTCCTTTCTCCGGCTGACGTGTTTGTTGCTTTGGTGGCCTACGGTCTTTCGTTTGAGGTCGAATTTCTTAAGTACCATTCGCAACCTGTAATGCAGCGACTGGTACAGTGTATGAAAAAAACACATGGTTAACACTCACCAAAAGTATGTCTGTTCGCAACGAAAGCACGATATAAAAGAATTCCAATGACAGCAAATTAATATTAACATAATGCACTTACAACCACATTTGACAACTGTGTACACATATACAGTTATACAACATACATACATTGATGTTCCAGCAATGAAAACACCAAAATTCCACATGTCTTCGATGGCAAATACGCCGTAAACAATTTTAATGTGTTTTTGATGCGAACAGACTCAAAAACGCAGTGTGTGTATATGACCTTTTTATTGTGTGGAATTATTATTGAAACTAATTTGAATTGTACAGATACTAACTTAAGAGGCGAGACACTCCTAAAATTCTTACTACAAACTAACCTAGCTATAGCAAACAGGGGTAATAAACCAACCTTTGAAAATGCCATAAGGCAAGAGGTTCTTGACTTGACACTCATAACTAACAACTCACTTGATATGATCACTAAATGGAGAGTCTCTGACGAGGACTCAATGTCAGATCATAAACATATACTCTTTGAAACAAGTGGGTTAAGCAAGAGCGTAATGCTCTACAGAAGCCCTAGAGCAACCAACTGGGAGAAATACTCAGAATGTCTAGAATCTAGACTGAACAGAGGCATGCTTCACCTAAAATCGACAGAGGAACTGGATGCATCAGTTGAAACCTTGACTGAATCCATAATATCCTCATACCACGAATGTAGTCCACTAACAATAAAATCCTCAACGAAGAGGGTTCCTTGGTGGAACAAAGGACTTGCTAAGCTGCGTCAAATAGCAAGATCCAAATTTAATGACGCAAAGAAAAACAACACATGGGAAGAATATAAGAAATCCCTAACACTATATAACAAAGAATTAAGGAGATCAAAAAGGAACTCATGGAAAAACTTCTGTGAGGAACTGAATGATATCCCGAACACTGCTAGAATCCAAAAATCATTGTCAAAGGGGGCAACTAATCCTATTGGCACACTAAAGGCACCAGACGGTACCTTCACTAACTCTTTCACCGACACACTAGAGCTTCTTCTTAAAACTCATTTCCCTGACTGTCGGCTCAATGCAACCAATGACAACGTTCAAGGGGCATTAACCGACAACAATCACAGGGCAACAAATTCCACTATTAGCAAGATAGTCAACTTCGAAAGGGTAGAATGGGCCATAAACTCGTTCAAACCCTTCAAATCACCGGGACCTGATGGTATATTCCCAGCCCTAATCACTAAAGGAACTGTAGAAGTAATACGTATCATGGTTCAAATATTCAGATCTAGTCTAACATTGGGATACGTTCCAAAGATATGGCAAGAGGTCAAGGTAATTTTTCTACCAAAGGGAGGAAATAAACCCCCGGAATCTCCCAAATCCTACAGACCGATCAGTCTAACGTCTTTCATGCTAAAAACCATCGAAAAGATTCTAGACTGCTACCTAAGAGAAGTGGTTTTATCAAATACTCCGCTAAACAAGTTGCAATTTGCCTATCAAAAAGGCAAGTCAACAGTCACAGCACTTCACACAATGGTTCAAGTTATAGAGAAGGCAATAAGCCTAAAGGAAGTCGCACTATGTGCATTTATGGACATTGAGGGGGCTTTTGATAATGCGAACTTTAAAGCAATAGAATTGGCACTCTCTAGCAGAGGAGCAGATCCAACGATAATAAAATGGGTATGCAATATGCTGAACCACAGACAGATCAAAGCATCTTTAGAGCAAGAAATAGAAGGCATACCGATTGGGCCATCTTTAGGCAGAAGTTAGAGGAAAGCCTCCCAACTGACATTCCGCCCATTGCAGGCAACCATGACATTGATCTGGCTGCCGACACCCTAACGCTAGCCCTACAAACTGCGGCTATCCTCGCTTGCCCTTCCACAGTCCCCAGAGGCAAACCACGGCCCGATTGGTGGACTCCGGAGATCGCAAGTTTGCGTAGTACTGCTAGAACTCTATACAATAGGGCCAAATCTCTCAATGATTGGACCCCCTACAGAAATAAGTAACGGGAACTAAAATACGCTATACGACGGGCCAAACGGTCAGCATGGAGGGTTTTCTGTGAAAACATCGAATCCACATCGGACACGAGCCGTCTGCGTAAGATCCTTAATGCCTCCAAGTCCAACTTGGACTGCATCCAGAAATCGGATGGTACCTGGTCAACCTCCCACACAGAAACACTTGAACAGCTTCTCGATACGCACTTTCCGGGCAACATTAGTTACTCAGAAATGGCACTTTATCAGGTCAAACCTGCTCAAAATGCAGACTTCATGCCTTTCAGGGTCACCTCTGCTCAGACTTCATGGGCCATTCATACTTTCGAACCCTTCAAATCCCCTGGACCAGATGGCATTATCCCACTCGATATCCAGAAGGGTGAAGACTTAATCTTACCATGGCTGCAGCTAATCTATAACGCCTGTTTAAGTAAGCAATACATACCGTTTTGCTGGAGAACTTCTCGTGTTGTCTTTATCCCCAAGGCTGGGAAAGCATCACACACAAAGGCCAAGGACTACAGGCCAATTAGCCTATCGTCCTTCCTCCTAAAGGTCCTTGAAAGGGTTCTGGACTTGCATATCAGAACCACAATCGACCCAAAACTCATCTCAGCGTCGCAGCATGCCTACACGAAAGGGTTATCAGTGGAAACGGCCCTGCACTCCCTTGTAACGCAGGTTGAAAGATCCCTCGCCGTTAAAGAATTCACACTTGCGGCCTTTATTGATGTAGAGGGCGCTTTCAACAACGTGTGCCCCAATGCGGTTATCACCGCCCTCTCAGCGCTCAATATTGACCCTAATTTAGTAGGTTTTATCGAGACGCTCCTGAAATCCAGGACAATCACCTCCACTTTGGGAGATGTCCTTATTCGGAAGCTAGTGAGTCGCGGCACACCTCAGGGGGGCGTGCTATCTCCTCTCATATGGAACCTTGCGGTTAATTCTATGCTTTCCGATCTACGATCTAATGGTTGTTCAGTTATTGCCTACGCTGACGACATTGCCATAGCAGCTTCTGGGAAATTCCCTCAGACTCTATCCGACAATCTAAACTACGCACTGAACACTATTTTATGCTGGTGCAGGAAGTTTGGGTTAAGCATTAACCCACTGAAAACGGAAGTAGTACTCTTCACAAGGAAGTACAAAATACCCCACTTTAACCTTCCACAAATCAACGGAACACGACTGACCCTCAGTAGGGAGGTCAAGTATCTCGGACTCATCATCGACTCCAAACTGACCTGGAGAGCAAACGTTGCCGAGCGCGTGCGCAAAGCTACATGTGCTCTATACTGCTGTAAAAGAGCAGTTGGGGTCAGATGGGGCCTCAAACCACATATCGTAAAATGGATGTACACGGCCATCGTGGAACCAAATCTCCTCTATGGGGCGGTCATATGGTGGCAAGCCCTTGACAAATCACAAAATCTTAAAGCCTTTGACAAAATCAGAAGACAAGCGGCGATTCGTATAACCGGCGCCCTCAGGTCAACCCCCACTAAGGCCCTGTTTGCGTTGCTTTGCTGGCTCCCTTCGGAACTTCTGGTTAGGCAATCTGCCAAGATTGCAGCAACGCGACTACACACCACTTCTCAGTGGCGTTCCCTATATGGCCACGCCAGCATCCTCAACATGGACCCACCAGTCCCCAATTCCATTGACTACGTCACTAAGTACCCTAGTCTACACAGGGGTTTTGACTTATCTATCCCGAGCAGGGAGGAATGGAGTCATAACCAAGTCACCTCCGAAAGCTCCACCTAGATATATACCGACGGATCCAAACTTAATGGTAGGGTCGGCAGCGGAATATTCTCGGAAAAGCTTAACTGGAGGGTCTCCCTTAGACTACCAGACCATTGCAGCGTCTTTCAGGCAGAAGTCCTTGCAATCTATTACGCAGCGAAATCACTACAGGAGGGGGAAAGTCTTGCAACCAACACTACCATTTTCTCGGATAGTCAGGCTGCAATCAAATCCCTCACTGGATTCAACGCCAACTCTAAGCTTGTGCTTGTTTGCCAACTCGTCCTAAACCAGTTATCCCTGCTCTCTAGGGTACATCTCGTTTGGGTTCCCGGACATAGGGACATTCCGGGAAACTGTGTGGCGGACGAACTGGCCAAACAAGGCACCACCCTGTCCGCTATCTATAACGGTATAGACATTGGTACACCCCTTGCCACAGTCAAACTGGCCATTAAACAAAAATATCTTGCAAATGCCCGCACTGCCTGGTCCAATGAAGGTTCTTGCCGCATCTCTAGACTCACCTGGCCAAACATTGATGGCAACAAATCCAGAAAGTTGCTTACACTAAATCGCAAATCCCTATCAACCACAGTATCTATCCTAACGGGACATTGCCTTATGGGTAGTCATGCCGAAAGAATGCGCGTCCCTTTCAACGATTATTGCCGCGGCTGCGGATCCGAAGAAGAGGAGGAAACCGTTGTGCATTTTATGTGTCAATGCCCCTCCCTGTCCAGAAGAAGACTAAGGACCCTAGGGTCCCCATTTCTGACCGACCTTACAGACCTCTCGAACCGATGTCCTAGGGACATAGCAAGGTTTATTGAGCTTTCAGGCTGGTTCAGCAACAATATGGATACAGTTGAATAGTCGTGCCTGTTCTTCTCCAGAGCTGACCGTGTGCTGACCACGAATGCTCATATACAAAGTTATAAGAGCATCCCTAGTCAGCTCTCGACCAGCGTTACCTGTGGCATCACAAAGGGCCTTTTTGTGCCTAAGTGCGTCTGGGCTCTTCCAAGACAGGCAACCACCTCAACCTAACCTAACCTAGGGCAAGTCGAACTTAGCGTTAAAGCCGTAAAAAGATGTCCGCAGGGGGGGGTTCTCTCACCACTGCTATGGTCCTTAATAGCTGATAAGCTAATACAGACCCTCAACAACAAAGGGTACAAAACAATTGGATATGCAGATGACATATCTGTAATTATCACAGGCAACCATGAAAGGACCATTAAGGACTTAATGCAAGATGCCTTAGACACAACATGGGAGTGGTGCAAGAAAGAGGGATTGTCAATCAATCCGACAAAAACTACTATTGTGCCATTCACGAGAAAAAGGGCTTTCCACATCCCCATATTAACTATAAATGAGACAGAGGTACCCCTAAAGGAAGAGGTAAGATATCTAGGAATCATCCTAGATAAAAAACTCACCTGGGGCGCACACCTTGATTCTGTAATAACAAAGGCCAAGAAAAACCTGTGGACAACAAAACAACTTCTGTGTAAATCCTGGGGTCTGAGCCCCAAAATGACCTTCTGGATCTACACCCAAATGGTTAGACCCATCATACTATATGGGGCATTGGTATGGTGGGAGAAAACCAAACAAACCACAGCTATACAAAAACTGAGTAAACTACAGAGGCTAGCATGCCTATGCATCACAGGGGCCATGAGAACTACCCCAACTGCTGGCATGGAAGCACTGCTAAATTTACCACCGCTATACCTTGCAATACAGGAAGAGGCTGCAATGCAAGCACTCTCAATCCACTTGAAAGAAAAATTCAAACCAGGAAACCTTACTGGTCACCTACAAATCCTTAACAGAGTCAAAAATGCTACATATATGACCCAGGCAAACGACCATACAGACCCAGTACTCAAATTCACCAAGAGATACAAGGTCATGTTCCCATCTAGAGAGGAATGGAATGCTAACCCATTGTGGTTACATGACGACTCCCAAAAATGGTACACAGATGGATCCAAAACGCTTCACGGTGTAGGAGCAGGAATAGTGGGCCCCAGAGCACACAAATCAATCACTCTAAGTACCGACACTACAATTTTCCATGCGGAGCTATACGCTATAATGGAAACAGTGGAAATACTATCAAAAAGAGGACTCAAGAGAGTCAAGATCAAAATACTCTCAGACAGTCAATCAGTCCTCAAAGCACTTAAAAGCTACACTTTCACTTCAAAAGTCCTAATAGAGTGCAATAACGCACTCAATCAACTGGCCACCCACAACCAAGTCTCTTTGATTTGGGTGCCCGGACATGAAGGACACGAAGGTAATGAAAAGGCGGACCTTTACGCTAAAGAGGGTGCGGAAAAGCTATTCATAGGCCCAACACCCTTCTTTGGCTTCAACAAAAATAACATAAAACAAGAGACCAAAAAATGGACTCGACAAAAAACATCGGAGTACTGGAACGGCATTAACGGCCTAAATCATTCCAAAAAATTCTTGAAATTCGACGCCAAAAGAGCAAACAGCAATCTCACTCTAAACAGGAAAAGTCTAAAGACACTCTCGGGAGCACTTACAGGCCACTTCGCCTGCAAAAAACACCTACACAGAATAGGTATATCCGATTCGAATACTTGCAGATTCTGCTGTGATGAGGAAGAGTCCATGGAACACCTGATCACAAACTGTGAGGCACTAGGCCACAGGAGACAAAAATTTTTAGGTGCATACATACTAGAAGATGAAGACCTTCAAAAGCTCCCCCCGAAAGAGCTGGTTTGCTTCCTCGACATACTAAATGTCTAAAGATAAAGGGGTGCACAATAGACCAAACTGGTCGCAGTGCATATAGGCCTTTGCCTAGCCCCACTATTACAATACAATACAATACAAATTTGAATTGTTTTTAGTGCATTTTTCTGCCATTTTCGGATATATTTTTTCAATATATGTCGACCATGAAAAACCGATCAATTTTGACTGTCTTTGGAATGTTAAATTTTTCTTGTTTTTTTAAATTCAATTTAATGCTCAGTTAAATTTAAAATCAATAAATTTTCATAAATTTTACAATCAAGCGTTTCTATTTCAGTTTTCTCCAATTTTCAGCGATTTTTGCAGGTGTGACAACTTACAAGCCTTTTTTTTGTGGTCGTTTTCAATCTCTTTTGAAAATTGTCTGTAAAATGCTTATTTTAATAAATTTCAAATGATTTGCTTCTTCTTCTCCCAAACCTTTGTTTACCTCTTTTTGGACTCGCTTATGCTCCTCCTGATGTGTGGGTATGCGATCTCAGCATTCGTCTGCAGGCATGCCGATCCTGGATCATGTCGTCGCTGAGACCCATTCGTTGCTTATGTTTAAAAGGTGAGGTTTTTGATTTGCTTATTGTGGATTATAGCTCTTTCTTTTCTCTTTGTGTATTCAATGTCGAGATATAGCTAACAAAACTATGGTGTGTCCTTTCCCCTAAATGATTTGACATAAATAATTTACATAACAGGATTGACTGAAATTCAACAAAATCAGTCAATATAAAAATCGTATTACATTAGTTACAAGAAAAAAGAATAATTAAATAAATAGATAAAACTTAACATAATCAGGCGTTTTTTGTCGATAATTTCTTTTTTTATTCTCGATAAATGCGTAAATTTCCCTCACTTTTTTCGATAAATTGACATATGGTGTGGTGTAACCAGCTGACTGCCTTTTGTTAAGAATTTGTAAACATTGCAAAAATGTAATTTATTTCCTCAATGGCTTGTTTTAAAGCTAAAAGAAAGCGTGAAAAAAATGAAAGAATCATGTCCTATATACAATTGTTTATTTGTATATTTTTTAGCATTAAATTCTTGTGATTAAATATGCACCTACATTGTGTTTCTTGGCGCGAAATGTTTTTTGTTTGATACAAAACAGCTGACAAGTCTGCCGCAGTTTTGCACCTTTTTATTAGTACATGTTGTTTAGATTTAATTTTCATTAATATATTGCTAGTTCTTTATTATTTCATTTTTTTTAAATAAAATTACACAAAAATATTAATTTAGCAACAATGTTTATTAAATTTAAACACGATTTAACTATTTTTGTTACAAGGGAAATTTTTGCATGTTTGATACACACACATGCACCAACAAAACGAAAATTCGGTTTGGCTTGTATATGCTTTTTTTGGGTTGTGTCAGGAAAAAAATTATTAAAAATAGTTAGAAGATAATATGCAAATAAAAGTTAGCATAAATAGAATCTAAGAATATCAAGGCATATATAAAAAATGTTTTCAATATAAAATTTGTGGTTTTTTAATACTATTTGACGATTCGTTTTAATTCCACTTGCAACAAAGCAGTCGGTTTCAAAGCACATATTCTGATTCGGATTCCGGAGCACGCCTGAATATATCTAAAACCTGCCGGGAAGGTCTAAAACATGATGTCGCTTAAGGCGTTCGGTTTTTGTGTGTCTTTGTATCTCAACTCTGACAAAAGGTACATTTAAGTCATTATGCAGCTCAAAATTGCAAGTATGCCACGGAGCATTTGCTAAACTTCTTAGAGTCTTCGACTGAAACCTTTGCAATATCTCAATGTTGGAATAGAAAAAATTAATTATTTTATTCGCACATTTCAGTAAATTTGTTTGACAAAATTTGTATTCTAAAGCTTTTTGATAAACCGCATTTCGGTTGTGTAGATAAATAATGCCGATTCTAGATAGGACGGGCCTTTTGCCTTATTAATTGTGATTGCAAAAGCAAGACGAAAGGGGAATTGAAAGCGTTTGAAATTGAAGGCCAAATCCTTTTTTTCCTTTTAAAAAAGTTGCTTCAAAGACGTTGCTCATCAGCTCGAGCCTTTATGTCCAATATAGACATACAAGCTTTTTTCGAAATTGACTCATCATATTACCCTAAAACAGACCTTTTTGTAGTTTTTTTTCTAATTTTCGTCAATTTTGGCAAATAACATATTTCAAACCTTTCAAATGATGCATGAGGAGCACCTACCGGAATTTTGAACAAAACTATGGTAAGAACCTTCCAAACATCATAAGAAACACACACACAAAAATTTTGTTTTTAATATACTGAATAGTTCCTGAGTCTATAAACGACATGCGAAGATAATTTCATTTTTATACCCTGTACCGTATGGTCCAAAGGGTATATTAAGTTTGTGCAAGCCGAAAATGTATGTAACATATAGAAGGAGTCGTCGGAGACCCCCCAAAGTTACCTAAAGTATGATCAGTGTGACTAGAGAAGTCAATATACCCATGTCCGTCTGTCCGTCTGTCTGTATGAACGCCTAGATCTCAGAGATGGTAAGAGCTAGAGCGACCAAATTTTCACATTAGATGCGTTATTATGTCAGGCGAGACAAGTTTATTTTATTTTTTCGATTTCGGGGTTATATGTATTATAAAGCTCCCATAGAGGTGTTTCAGAGCACCTCGAAAAAAACCAAAAGTTTTAGATGGATAATTCGTTTGTTTATAAAGATATCGTAATCAAATTTGGCACTCGAAAGTTTTTTTAATGTTTCCAAGCACTGTACCAAATTTTAAAATCGGTTGACTATATCATACAGCTTCCATAGGAACAATCGGCCAAAAAATTTTTTTGTGTAAAACTCGTTGTATTTCGTTTGTTTATCATAACCAAAGTTAGCAGTCAGCAGTTTTTTAGAGCACCTAAGCATTGAACCAAATTTGATCAAAATCGGCCAAAAAATCGATTTTTGTACAAAATTCGGTATGTTTCTTTTTAGAGTTGTGTTTAGAGTATTCAAGCACTGTACTAAATTTGATCAAAATCGGTTGACTGTATCATATAGTAACGGATCGGTCAAAAAAAAAGTTTTTGGTGCAAAATTCGTCTGTTTTTCGCTTGATTATAAAAATATCGTAACCAAATTTGACAAAAAAAAATTTCTTTGCAATGTGGTGACAGTCGTCCGTGCCCGACTTTGACGTACGCCAACTTTTTTTACTAACTTTACTGAGAGATTTAGGTGAACATATTTTCAAAGCACTGCTTAATGTATGAATGCAATTTTCGTGTTTCTTGACCCAAAATTACCCTAAAAAACACATTTTTACGAATGTTAATTTTTCGTATAAACTAGTGTTAGTCAAAAAAAGGTTTTTAGGGCATAGCTCGGTGGATTATAAAGATATCGAAAACCAATTTGGCATTCGGAAGTCTTTCAGAGTTTCCCAGCACTGTACTTAATTTGATTTTGAATATCTGGGTTGTATTATATAGGTCCCATAGGGGTACCATCTGGTTTTTTTTTTGTTGTTAAACACTTATAATTCGGAACCCGTCCAAAATGGATGCTACTCGATATACGTTATGTTCGAAACTAGTCAACTTTAGTCATGGTTCGTTTAACAACCGAACAAACCGTTAAAGTGGAACAGTTGTACCATGATAATGCTCATTCTGTAAAAAAAAATTGTTGAGGCCAGGTCGACGAGTCGTTGCTAGGACCACTTTGCATCGAATTTTGCATGCGGATCTGCATTTACACGCTTACAAGATTCAATTGAAGCCCAGAGAACAGCCAGATGAGTTTTCGTCGGGCCTGTAGAGCCAGCCGCGGCGGCCATTTTGGCGATATTATTTTTCATACATAAAAAGGTAGATTCAAACTTGCATTTGGTGTATACCTTTGCTCAAATTTGTTGAAAAATATACGAACAAAAAGCAATTAACAAACAAACCAACAGATGGCCCACCCTATATAGAAGCATTTAAGTTTCAGTGTCAGAAAATAAACGTCAGCTTTTTCTTCTGTTATTTTTTTGGTAGCTTACAATTAGTGCGAACAGTTTGTTAATCAGACGACATTACCATTAAGGTATTTACAGCTAGTTTCTTCAAAGTCTGCGGCATGTTTCGTTGAACACTCGAGGTTGTCAGTTTTAATTGTAGGTACAACATTTTCAACACTTGACCAACATAAGTGATCACAACAATAGTAGGTCTAAATGTTGCTCTATTATTAGGCAGAGTTTCGTTTTTGATTTATTTGGCTTTAATCACCAATAATAAACTGTTAAAGCTATAACGATAACGAAAATGAAATTTCGACCATATATTGACGTAATAGCCCGAAATTATTTCTCTGCTGCGCTCTGCAGAGTAAATTAGTTAAATGCTTTTAATGATCACATAAGGAAAACTAAGCCAAATTAAAGCGAATAGTGAATATATTTATTTTTGTTGTTTTGCCGGGGCTTTTGAAATTGAAACAAGTTGGTAAGTTTGTCTGCCATATACGAGATATACAGATACAAGAGATTTGATTACATTTCATGGTGTTTGTTTGTTTTTTGGCTTACTAATTTTCATGTGTATCTTTGTGATGAAGACATCCAATGAAAATGTTACACAGATACATGCAATCCCCAAACTGAGCATTGCGCTTTTATATAAGAGTACAACAACCGAAAAAATTAAGTTTATTTGCTTAGCTAATTTTAATGGAGATGATTTCGGCATGAACTGCAGGAAATTCAATTAAACCGAGGCAACAAATTTGCAAGTTTTTTTTTATACAACTTTCCCTTGACTTAAAAAACTTGAGCTGCATCTGAACTTGAAAAGAAAAATAAAAAATTAATAATGACCAAGGGGAAAACCATTTATATATTTTACATATCTACAAACATTCGGGAAAAAACAAAAGTTTTTAGAAATTTTTTACACTGCAAGAAATATATGTAGTTTCGATATTACAAATATAACAAAACGCCTTCAATATCGCTTTTAAAAAAATTTACAAAAGCAATTTTGTTTATTCAAGACATGAACCATTTATGCAGGACTTGCAAGACAAGAACCATTTTTTATCCAATTCATGAACTATGTGAGTGTATGTAAACGTATGCCAAAAATTCGGTTGAGTTCATGTTATTTTTTGGGTCGATTCAAAAAAAAATATATTTAAAATTAATTCTCAATAAATATCTAATTTGAAATTGGCATAAAAAGAATCTAAAAATGTCGAAGAATATAAAAAATAATCTTGCAAAGTTTTGATTACTCTTGCAACAAAGTAGTCGGATTCTCAACACTTAAAAAATTCGATTACGTGAAATTGGAAGCACCAAACATGTGAATTCAATACAAATCCGAATAAAATACACGGTTTCGTTTACCGCAGCATGGCTGATTATCCTTTTATTATTATAAAATTATAAAGGACTTATAGCTATAACAACAGAGGTCTTTGGAGGCGAGTTTTATGAAGTGTTTAATATTTTAAGCGTTGGCCGCTACGAGCATTTATGTAGGATTAGGCATTCTCGAGTTCAGACAAATGTTGTTAGACTTGTAACAACCTTATTAGATTTCTATTACGCTTAAGATATCTCAAAATTAAATACTACAAAAAAAGTTATACTTAGCCAAGAAATAATGATCCCAGATTTGAAAATAATTATTCACCAGATAAATATATTTCAATGAAAAATTAAAAGTTAGACAAAAATATGTTGTGACTTGTTTTATTAAACAAAAAGATATTAAATTAAACTGTAAACTATTGTATAAGATACTTAAATTAATAAATAAATAAACAGTTTAAAGCTTTCGTTACAACTAAGTTTGTAGAATAGCAAGAAATCTGGCTACAAAGCTAAGACTTAATTTTTTCTTCAGTTTTACCCATTTTAAAAAGCATCTTCTTTATATAATTTTGTAAAATTAAAAATATTAAAGACAAAATTGTTTTTAAATGGAAATTCGAGTAACGTCGCACAGTGGCACGGCAGCCGCAAAAGCGTTTCAAAAATCAGAATTTTGATGAAAACATTTTGAAAAGTCAATACATGCACCTGATTTAGAATTTCCCAAGGATCAAGAAAATAAAAATTTTATTCAATTCGGATGAATAGTTTAGTTGCTACAGACGCTCAAAGTGGAGTGTATTTTTAACTTAAAAAAAAATTGCAATTTTTGGAATGAAACTTCATGTTTAAGATTGTTTTGTAACAAAACTACGCAACTAATCCCTATTTTCTCGCTTTCTATAGGTACATTAAATTTAAACATAAAAGAGAAAAAAATTACTTCGTATCTTTTCTGGTTTTTCCAAAATTTCCGTTTACCTGAACCACTATATTTGGACCACTTTTTCAACTTTGGAAGAAAAGAAAAAACATTAACCCAAACTAACATTTTTTGTTTTAATATAAATGCTTTTGCTATCAATTTATTTACCTGCTCTATAAAGATTGTCTGCGAGAATTTCCAAGTTTGGCTGTAAGGCTATTAAAAATGCAGAAACCCAACTCCAAAATATGCTGACGCAGGTATAAGAAGAAGGAGAACACGCAGTTGATGCAGCCACTAAATTTAGAGTTGATTGCTTATATTTTCACTTTACAATAAAATAAAGCCTACCTGTGACATTTGAAAAAAGAAGGATTAATCATGCTAATTTTTTTGGTATTTCCAGGTAGTTCTAAAACATTTAATGTAATTTAATGTGTACCACAAAACGTGCATCTGGATGTAGGCTTAAAATTTGTATATATTTGCTTGAATACTTCAGAAACATCATAGTTTTGTTTTGAAAAAAAAATTCAAGACGATTTCTTCACTTGACTTGGACTGAGAGTCGACTTCCCCAAACATGGATATGGTAACACAAACGATGGAAACTCATCCCGAAAATTCTTTGCAGAAAACAAAGTTACATCAGAAATAACTGGAGTGGACGATGAAATTATCAAAAGATTGGGTGTTATCTTAAAATATAAAATTTCTTTATAAATGAAAAAAAAAATTTGCACAGGCAACAAAATCCAACTTCCACAACATATTGTGCAGCTCTCAGATGTCGTATCACCTTATATGAGTACTTATTTTAAAGCCTTTTTCTTTCAACTACAATTTAATTCATAAAAATATCTCAATTGGTTTAGAAAATATGATTTTTGCAACGTTTTTTCGGCTTCCGTGCCACTGTGCGTCGCGCCATGTAACGTAACCAAATACTAAGGCTAACGAAATAAGGCGAAATTATCAATATGAGTGATAACGTAACGCCAAATACTGAGGCTAATAAAAAAACCAAAAATTATGTAACATTATTTCCAATAGTGTTACAAATATTTTTACGCCAAAAGATTTGCAGAAATTTGCGATTTTATAATTCGTAACGTAACGCCAAGCGTAGTAAACATCATTTAATTGATAGAACCGATTGTTGTGTTTTTAAAAATTTAGCTTTTTAGTTTTTATTTGGGGCGGTCGGCATAAATTTTTACACTGGGACGCAACGGGATACGTAATGTCTGTTTTGGAACGGATCGGAATTTCCACATACCCATATCTAATTAAAAGGCATGTAAAATCTATCTATTATATATTATGATAACACACAAATTAGCGATAATGAGAATTCGAAAATCTTATACTTATTTTAAATTTTAAATAGTTTTCTACTTTTACATATATCAAACACATTTATTATTAGTTTTTGCTTTAACTCCTCAATTTGTCAAACAAAAACACTTAAAACTCTGTTTCTCTATATAATTATTAAACTATTTAGGATAAGTTGTTGACACTTGGTCCAGACAATAGCCCTGACCATGACTCTGAGTGATTGTTGCATAACTTGTACCAAAAGAAATTTTTATTTTGAAAAACAATTATTGCATGTTATGAGATAAATTGCAGTTGCAAATTATTCCGTGAAAGTTTTTGCAACGGAAGCGGATCCGAAAGTGTAGCACTCGTCAAGTTTTATATAAGTGTGACCAAAATGTGTTATGGTTTTTATTGTTGTCACCCCAAAATGCAAATCGAGGCGCTCAAGGTTGTTGTGACAACTCTGTCGTTTGAATGCTAAATGCGAAAAAATTGATATCTTTTAGCACTCAGAAATGCCATTCGCCTGTGATTCAGATTTGTCAAATACATGATTTTGTGAACATATAAAAAGTTGTGGATTGTGTTGATTCGTGGCGACCTTCGGGATTGTACGAAAGTTGTCACAGAAACGTCTCGAAGTGTTTCAAGAAAAAACCAATTGACTTCAATGAACTGGCGTAAAAAATTTATACATATAAGAAGAATTAAACGAAAAAATTCAATTTGGCTAAAGGTGACTCATACTTTGTTGTGCTTTTCAAGCGGTTTTTTTAATTTTGGCCAGCTTAGTTGATTTATAGCGGAATGCCCGCATAAGTGTGTAATTGTTAACAAAACGGCACCATGTTTTTTTTATTATTAACAACTAAACATAAATAATGGAATTTTTGCTTTTTGTTAACAGGCCAGTTCAAAGTCAATTCGTTAAATTTGATGATTTTTTAGAATAACTCAAAACGCTCACGACATTTAACTCAAGCGCTATAAAAAATTGAAGGCGAAAGAAAACAATAAAAGATAAAAAACTGCAGAAAACCAGCAAAAAAGAAACCAACAATAAAGCCTATCCAAAAGCAGATAAACAAACCTTTTTGATGACCTTCGTTGAATACTCAACAAAGTCGCTGAAAATATTTTTTTAACAAGTATAAAAGTGGAGATATTATAAATTAAATTTAATGAAATATTTAACAGCATATCTAAGAAGTTTATGCTCATTTATTAGCTTTTAATTTAAATGCTGGCTCATAGTTGTCTAAAGAAACTTTTGTTTGAACTGAAAACGATGTTTAAATGCGCTAAAAACAAGAAAAATATGTCAAACTGTTTTTTGGGTATTTTATGTATTTCTGACAGAAGCCTAAGTTAATCCAAAGGAATCAAACTTGCAAAAAAAAAAAGAACGGAACTCAATTTAGTACTCTTATCTTTCAAGCTGAAGTTTCAGGGGCTGTGAAATAACCTACAAAACTCCTATTAAATTTTTTTCGAGTCTGGCTGTCCGAAGTTGATTTTCAAATGTTTATGTGGTCGTTGAATCCGAAACCGAGGTTCAAAAAACGACCTTACGTGAGAGATAACCTTCCAAATAACTGCTTTTGAGGTATGGTTGGCGTTTTTTTAATCTCGGATTCGGATTTATGTAGAGATACCAAAAACCTAATGAAAGTCTGTCTTTATTTTTATATAGTAGACTGGTTCGGGAAATGAAAGCTAAAGTAAACTGTCCATTTTAATGCAATAAGGAAAGCCTAAGATCAGAGATCTCTCTGTCCATACCTACAAATATACCTGGAAACGAAATAGCAGACAAAATAACGTGCGTTAAAACCATTTATATAGGGTGGGCCATCTGTTGGTTTGGTTGTTAAACACTCATAATTCGCTCTTCGACATAGGTCAAGTTCACAACTACTAATTAGTCATGGATCGTTTAACAACCGAACAACGCGTTGAAGTGGTACAGGCGTCATTCTGTAAAAAAAAAAACATGGCAGTGTCGACGAGAAGCAGGGACCATCGACGAGACATCGTTCGCAAGAATTACACCTTGCTAGGACCACTACGCTTACAAGATTCAAATCACGGGACAATTGAAGCTCACGGACCATTATTCGTTCAATGGATGGGAGAAAAGCCAGATGAGTTTTCGTCAAAAAAAAAGTCATCGAAAATTGCCATGTTCGCATACGGGCCTGTAGTGCCTGTTCCAAACTTGCATCTGGTAGATACATTTGCCCAATTTTGTTGGAAAACATACGAATAAAATGCAATTAACAAAGAAAACAACAGAATTGACATACAGTATAGGCCAAAAGTACGGATACCAAAAAAAGCGTTTATCTGCTTTTTCTTGGTACATGCTATGGCGAATTCACTTCAAATGACTAGTTTCCATGTATTTATGACAAATTGGAACAATGGTATATTATTTTATTTTCTGAATACCAATCTTTGAAACCTTCAATATTTTGGCGATTTCGATAAAGACAATTGACAGTAAAAATACTTTTTGAGCCTACATTTTCTTTAAATAGAATGAATGAATGTAACAAAAAAAAAAAATACAAAATAATTGCATTTCGTTATGAAACATGATGCCTTAGTCGAAAAAATTAAATTTTTGTTGGGGTATCCATATTTTTGGCCTGTGCTGTAAGAGTACAAAAGAGATCCAAATGGAATGCAGACTAGATTAATGCGGCAGGCCTCAGGCAGGCCAAGCCACTGCTTGTCTCCAATAACTTTGCGAGAATTCCCTATAAATAATGACCGAATTACTTACTTGACACTTTTGCCTCAAGATACATTTGGGTAAGATGAGCCCCACATACACTAACAGCTCCCGATTTTTATGAAATTGGAGGGATTCTATCAACAAATGCTTTCTGAGTGTAAAGTTATAGCCAGACGAATAACATCCCACTTCGGTGAACATAGGGTAGGGATGGTCGATGCAACTCATTCAAAACGAACCCATGTAACTTAGTTCTTTTTTCGAATTGGACTGGCTGGGGAGCTTTAGGACTAGAAGGTGTCGCAGAGTGTTCTTTCCCCCCGCAAAACATTTTAGCTCACTAATTCTGGGATGGCGTACCTTGAATACGCTCTCAATCCTCAACGTATCTAAACTAAATTTGGCGCAGCTAACAACTCCTGACATTGGGTCTACCATATTTTTGACCATGCTTAAACCATTCCAGTATGCCCGTCTGTCCTCGATCTCGGTCGATTCTCTAAACAATATTGTAAAACCTTTGCCAAAAAATAGTAGAAAGTAGTAGAAATGAATTTCAGTAGCGCGAACGGAGCGGTGGAGAGCGGTCAGACTACCTAATGGGAAGACTTCCGAATGGATCAGTATTTTTTCCAATCGTCAAGCATTCGTCTGATTGTTGATGAGTCAGGAATTTCGGACGGTAGCGTCCAAGAGGCGTGAATCGTGTGCCACGTTGCCCCACCGCAATCTCCCTACTACAGTTCAGATCTGCCACCGCCGGACTTCTATTTATTTCCTCGGCTCAAGCGAGACCTAAGGGAGCTATTTCGAGGATTAAAAATTAACAATATAAGTACGTATATCAGTAAAAATTTATCAATTACAAAAGCCCTTCGCTATAAATATTGTTTCAAAATTGGTTTAACGTGTTTTCATTAATAACAATAATACACAAATCATCAATTTCTCTTCTACTTTAACTTCCCCCATATATTAATGCAAAATTGTATGCAACAAAATTTGTGTGTGTGGGTTATTCCATTCTTGAGCACCGTCCCGACTTATTCGATTATTATCGATTACTTTCCTTATTTTTTGAGGTTTTAAATTTTTAGTGAAACTTCATAAATTTCAAGCCGATTTTGATCAAATTGTATCGAGCTGCCCATATTATATAAATATAAAATATATTAGTTAATCGCAAAATTTTTTTGGAGGAAAGAAAGTATAGCCAATGCCACAAAACAGATTGCAAATATCTTTCACTAAAAACTTCAAAATTTTCCTATTCCTAATTGTATTGCTCGATCATGATTTGAAGATAATTAGTCTTAATGCTGAGATTAAGAGTATTTTAATCTTAATTTATGGAAAGTAGAGAACAAAAGATTATTATAATTGTTGTTTAGTAAAAACTAAACTATGTAAAAAACATTTTTGCTAGTCCGAAATACCTCGAAAAACATGGCTGCTGAAAAACGAATGTAACTCTATCAATTTTATCTTATCTTTATAATTATTTTTAAAATTATTTAAAGTTGCTTAAAATAGTATTGCTTCAGTTAGCTGCTAGACCCCCTGCACTCTAATTGGGGCAACAAACACGGTGCGTATGCGTGATGCGAGTAAACATGCACGAGAGCACTTGGCCCCCGCGACTTATTAGTCGGCATTTAATTGTTGTTGGAATTTTTATTGCAGTTTTAAGTTCATAAAAAAATAATTTTTGAAACGTAAAGTTTTTAATTGCATCATTTTGTTTTTTTTTAACAAGCAACAATGATAAGCGCATAATTTGTTTTAGTCCAAGTTTATTAAGTGTAAAAGGTAGGCCTTAAAAACTCTACCACTTACATGCTTAATCAGACTTCAGAGTCAGCCGCAAGTTGAAGTCAGGTCTTTGTGCTAAATAACTTAATAAAGTAGCCAATACTTAATGGGTCTGACAAAGAACTTGGCTCTTTAGCATTGCTAACGATTCAAGCGGCCAAAGTCTTTTGTTTACGCCTCGACAAATGTTGATCACACTTAGTTACGGCGGAAAAGCTATGCCAGTTTTCAGAGCATAATTTATAGCCCAATTGACATTTAGCTTAGATTCGAAAAGATAAAAAAACAAAAAAAAAACAGGTCCCACAATTAGCCAACAGCATTCATATTTCGATTTGCTCATTTAATGGCAGTCTAATCAAAATGCCGGCTCTGGAGCAGCGCGTGTGCAAACCGACACTGGTTCAACAAGAATTTCAACAGCTGAAGGCAGACCACTTTCAAGACGGCACACAAATATATACCAGTAGGCGAGGGCAGGCTGAAAAGTTATCGCCAAGTTGGCAGTCCACTTTGTTTGTACCGCCAAAGTTACAGCCAGCTGTGACACACTGTGTATAGTTTTGGCGGGAATTGACGAAAAGAAAGTTTTTTTTTTGTGTTTTTGGGCTTTTGTAGTAACTTGACATCTCGATAATTCGACTTCCTTTGTAGTTGCAGAAATTTTTATTCTCTTAATTGTACTGGCTCACAAACCAACTTTGACTCTGTCCAAAACTCTTCTTAGTTATTCTAACCTAAGCTAATCTTTGGCATTTTCATTATATTAAATTAAATGAAATTACAAAATTTAATATAAGTTTAAAAATTAAATCAAAGTATTTAACTATATTATGTTAACTTTTTGTTGTCGTTGTTGTATTGCTGCATTTTACAACACTGTTTTGGGCAGAAGTACCCTATTTTTCTAGGTTGGGCAGAAGTGCAGAATTTTTTAGTTGAAATTTTGTGTCCAAAACCATACTAAATGTTTTCTCGAGTTCCCGATTACAGGTCATTGTATACCCTATGTATTAATGAAGTAACTATGGATTCTACTGTAAAATGTAAACCTAGCCTAAGAAACCTATAAGCCCTAATGCTGACGACCCCGCAATCGAACAAGAGACTATGAATTAACGATTTACATCTGGAATGTTCGGACCCTTAGTAGGGATAATGCCCTTTCCCAATTGACGGACGTTGTCAAAAAATGTAGAGCTGACATAACCGCCATACAGGAAGTGCTAAGAAAATGTCAAAGATTCTGCAAAGCATTCTCCGTGAACCTAGTATCCTCCTGGGCGATTTTAAGAAAACGGTATGATCCCGTAATCTGTTCATTAATCCTTAAGCCAAAGGTCTAAGGTTCTTCTTAAAATTTATAGTACCAGATTTCAAAATCAAGAAATTCACAAGGCTCCTGATCAATCTACACGCAACAAAGATTATTATGTTGTGATCAACAAAAGTTCTGCATTCAGTGTGCTTGGAGCTTGTACATTCAGAGAAATCCGGCTCTGGGTATCTTCTTGGTGCTGCCAGGTTGTGCATGGGGCTCTCCGCGCTTATAGCCGTGACTTCATGTTAAATCCAGTGAACGAAAAGACCAGCAAACACGCGTATCGAACAATTGCCCAGCCCATAGCATTAGTATCGTATGGTTCCGTAGTCGGTTAATTAATCCTTAAACCGAAGGTCTAAGGCTCACTGACTTCTTCGACTTGTAGTACTTATAGAATTTTGTGTTACGGAGTGCATAGCTGATTTCCGAAACATGTTGAGGGGTACGAATGGTACGATCAGGAGTGTCATGAAGCCGCTGCCCTGATAAACGAATCTTGCAGAGGACTGCTACGCGATCGGTGCGAGAACACTATGTGAAAATGAGGTGGGTAGAGAGGAACTTTTCAGACTTCAAAAACGTGAGCATCAAAAGCGCGAACTTGCGAAAATCGAGTTTTCTCAAAAGAATAGAAAAAATTTTAAATTTTGAGCGGCCTACTTTTCAGCCTGCCCTCGCTTATGTGCCCAGCATACTATGTATCTATTGTTTCATATATTGTTTTTGTTGTTTTGAAATTCTGTTATTAATAGTTGAACATAGAAACTCGTTTGTGGTCATGTGTTTTTGTTTATTACACATATGAAAATTCTAATAATTGTCTGAATCTCTTGCAAAAACTTAATGGCTCCCAAAACCGAAACCAGTCTGTAAATGTGCGCACAGCAAGTTCGTTACCTAAGTCTTTCGTTTTTGCCATAGGTTGGCCAAAGACCTTGACTTTCTTTGTAGCTTTTCTTCGACTACGACTTGATTGCAATTAGCCAGCCATAAAAAAAGAAGAGGCACTCTACCTTATAGTTTAACTTACAACGCTTTATAGTCAGCTCGCTTTGAAAGTACAAGTAAAAAAAATGAATTCCAAGCGGCGCTTGTTCCTATTTGTTTACTTGTCTGTAGAAAGTCAAAGTCAATTATTATTATTATTTTTTTTTATTTAAAATAAAAAGTTTCAACACATGTTTGTAGCTTATTAGCTGTCATTTCACTTTGGCCCAGTGCGAAATTGAAATAGGAATGGTCATAAACTGAATACTTCCGTTTTACAAAGTAGATTCCTTAATGTAGTATAAAAAAGTCAAGGCACTTACAATGAAATACCCTGCACCCGTTTCCACGAAAAAATTATATTTTCGCACACCTAGTACGGAGCCCTTATTTTAGTCCCAACTGCTATCTATAAATTTTTGTTTTATGGCGTTGTTGAGTATTAAAAAACGATGTTGAAAAAATCCACCCACAAGTAGAAAAAATAACGCTTTAAAGTTTGTTTAGGGAGAAATTCTTATTTCATCAAGTCTACATACATTTTGGGAATTTTTGCACAATTCGCAGCAGCTCCGAAGTGGATGAAAGGGTCGATCAAATTTTGTTTGCCGGTAATTTTTTTGACCTAATCGTCTTACAACTTGGAACATGGAGATAAAAGAAAATAATGGAAACAACCACTACATAAAAAAGCACCGTATTCTCTACGTCATTGGTAGTGGGGAATCGAGGAGGCGGGGGTTGACATGCAAAGCCCTCTTGTGTCGGTGCCCCCTAACCTAATACACTTATTTTTTCAAGTTTGTTCATAAGCATATATAAGCTGTAAAGAATTTATGGTTTGCCACACCTTCTTATGCCTGTTACATACATTGCACAAACCTAGTATGCTCATGAATGTACGATACCCTGCTAGCAGGCGATGTTTATATTGTCTTTGCTGCAACTCATTTTATGAATGTGATGTTGGGGATGGGCTATAATTTTAATCCTCAAGTCCGAGCAGCTAGGTTGCTTTGAGGCAACTTTCGCTTTTCGTGATACGTGTACTTTTCAGGACAGGCCTGCAGCACTCAAAAAATCGGAAAGAGTATAAACCGTAACAACACGAAAAGTAGTTTAAGAACTTGAAGTTAGTGCCGCTTCGGACGTGGTAATGTGTTCAGCCACCTTAGCCATTTTGGAAAGCATAGACTAAAACTATTCAAGTGGTTGCAAGAAATAAAAAGCTGATCCGAGATGAGAGATAACGAAGTGGATTATGCAGAACAGCAGCTGAGGGATCTTTATTTTAAAACAAACCCGTCAAAGAAGAAAGAAAGCCGTCTATCAATGCTGTTGCAGATTTAATACAACAGCAAACATATTCATCAACCCAGATGATGTAGGACACTGCTAAATAAGAGTTGAACAGAAGAAGCTTAGCTTAGATATTGGGTGGCCATTCATCGTCGCTCACATGGTGGGCTTCCTACATAGTTTGCAAAATAACTGCCCTGGCAGCAGATACTTTGAGAGGCAAACGGAGAGTAGGAAGTAGGTTCAGTAGGTGAGTTAATCCAAGTCACACCCTCCTCACTCAACAAACAAAAAAAAGGCTAAAGAAGAGGAAAGTTGGAGCCAAACTTTTTTTAAAGAATCTAGCCTTATAGTTTCTGCATATAATTTTAGTCAGAAAAAATTGGAGGGGTCATGCAAATTTTTGATCAAACTTGAGCAGACTATCTGTAAGAGTCCACCTTGATAAAACACATTCAGTGCCAAAACCCTTTTTCCTTTTGGTTTTTTTTGGAACCTTCTTGATAAAGATTCATGCACGACTCATCAGCGTATTCATGAAGACGGAATTAAAGATACTTGCGTTCAAACTATTCCCTCTTGAGTGTCTACTCTGTTCCTCTCCTATGGTATATGACACAATGTCCGAAGCTGCCTGAATGCTAGCGATTGTTCACCACATATCTTAACTTATCAATGGATCTAATTTTTTTAATATATAAACTTCCTGTAATAGAATGAATTGAAGCGCAAACTCGAAGCAATTAAACAAAGGGGTGAATCTCATAAAAAATCTTCGTGAAAACTTTAAGTTCCATCAACAGTGTACTTATGAGCTGTTCTTCATAGAACATGTTTACATTTTTAAGAAACTCAGACTCAATATTATTAACGTATACTCACATTGTAGAAGAATATTGAAAATTTTAGAATTTTACTATTCGAAACGGCTTTTCATAATAGCAAAAATTTTAATAAACTCAAAATTCATTATCTCAAGGGTGTTATAATTGTACATTGGATTACCTGAAATGGAAGTGCCTCATTCTTAAATATCCGTTTATCCACTTCATATGCAAATTTTGTGTAGAATACACAAACAATATGAGCTCTTTTCTTTCAAAAATCTCATTTAAGCATGAAATTACGCATGGATTTTACTTAGTTCTGACAGCTTGCGAACAGAAAGTGTGAATAACTTATGCCTAGCTTTTGTTTTGAAAAGATACAAAAGGCACTAAGCCTTCCAAAACGAAGATCAATTAAATATGCCACAAAGCATAGCTGCTTACTCAGCTCACATAATACTAAAGCCAACTTTTATCTTCCGCCTGCACATTTATCAATATGATAAAGCGCAGACTCTCACCGGCTACGCATTCAGAGCTCCGAACAGGTAACTAGTTTTCACCAGGTTTTGGAGTGGCTGCAAATGCGGCGGCCCAAACATACATTTCAAGGTAATAAACTATGTACACTTGCACACATAAGTCTGCGCACAGTGCCCACACAATTTAAAAAATTGCGCCCATCAACTAAATGTGGAAATTATGGAAACAATTTCTAAGACGATTTCCGATAATTGCATAAAGAGAATTTTGAAAAAGATCTGGCTATTATAGTTATATAGCCTGTTGCGTCTAGAACAAATGTTCTGATTCCAGCAAAATAGTATAATAAACCATATGGTGAGCTGGCTCCCAAAAATGTAAAAACAAGTTGATATGCCTTCCTAATCACCGGCCATCAATCCCAAAGACATTTGAGGAACAAATTCATATATCCAAAAATATACCTTGAGGTAAAGTGTATTAAAATAGATTCAAAGTAATCTTTCTGAAAGAAAGATCATTCCTAATACATAAACAAAGCTCTAGAAAAATTTAATTGTAACTGTGCATACATAGCCTTAAAGATAAAAAAAATTTGCGTACAAAATTGGATTTTTAATTTTATTTGCACTGTGCGCAGACTTGAGCCTGGCAGTGTATGCCCAAGCGACACGCAGATTCAAGTAGTCCCAGACGGTAAAAAGTCTGGTTGAATGTTGTCTCGTCACGTCTCGTCCCGTCTAGTCTCTAGAAAATGCATTTCCATTTCATTTAGTTGGTTATTTGTTTGGTTTTGTTTTTGTTTTCTGTGCATGTTGACCGTGCATGTCATTCGCATTTTGTATTTGAAAGTTGTTTGTTTCCTGTTGTGCACCGTGAGCAAATGTTTAAGTTTAATTAAAAGCATCACTCAATTTATTTATATGCACTTTGAGTGTTTATTAACGACCACGATGCGGGAAAGCCTTACTAATTCAAAAGTGTCAAAAAATTTATGATGCACGGATTAAGCGAGAGACTAACTATTTGACGTCTAAAAGCGACAACAAACTGAATAGGAAACGAGCACTGTAGCATAACCAAAGACAATAAATCAATAAGCAGAGCATAAATCTGACAAAAAAAAAAAAAAAAAAAGGACATGCAAGGACATCGCACTTGGGTTAAGTATTGTGTCATGAATTGGCCGCAATTGGCTGCCACTTTAAGAGCTTTTATGATGCACACTTAACAAGCTAATAGGTTGCACTAGAGCAGCGGTGGGCACTTAGACGGCACGCGTGCCAAAGAGCTTTCACACGTACGAGAAAAGAGCTTTTTACCGTAAAAGCTCGTCTCGTACGTGTGAGCTAGTTTTACAATGGAACGCCAAGCAGAGCCGCATGGCAAGACACGAAAGAATAAAACTCGATGATATTGTCGAATTTAATGACAACTATGCCAAAAAAAATAAAAATTTGTCCATTTTACCTCGGTTTTGCGAAAGCTCTTTTTTGTTTACGCACACAGGCACAAAAATTGCATTAGTAGTTTTGCCCACCGCTGCACTAGAGGATTGGGTGCGTGACAAATAAGCAGTCACGAAAAATAAATTAATTAGCTTTAAAGCCGATATTGTAGCATGTTATGCGACGGTAATCGGTAAAAGTACCATCTCTCTATTATATAAAAAAGTTTTTTTGTCGTGTGCTCTGTGGTCATCGCCATCATTTATTTTTGCTGCCTAGTGTGGCCGTATAATTTTTAATACCAAATGCTTTACCAGAGTTCGACGCTAGAGGGCGCAAGCAAAATTATAAACTATTAAATTATTCGGGCATGTTCCCGATTTCGATTCCGAGTAAAAGTGTCGGAATCGAAATGAATGGTGTTCTGGATTTCGATTCTGACCAGAGTCGAATCATTTTGAAAAGTTTGCCTCTCAGCTGTCTAAATGAAAAAAAGTATTTTGCTTTGTTTAGTTAAATAAACGCATTAATGTCACTATAATTAATTTTGTATTATTTTTTAATGTTTTAAGAAAATTTAGATGTGCTCAGTTGAACTCAGTTTATTCCAAAATTTGTCTATAAAAATTGTGTGTACATGTAAAACTAAAACAAGTGGAATGAAAGTAAGGTGTTCCGGATTTTGACTCGTTTTGTCTTCGAATAGTTATGTCTTAAATTCGAAGATAATTTTATAAATGGATGGCTGAAAATATGTATATAAAATAAATTGTATATTTGTAAAAAATGGCGAAGCGTCAGGATCATATCGAAAATCTTCAAAAGTATTCCATCACTGTGTCACAAGGGAGGGGGGTCTATTTTAACTTTTATAATATTTACAACTACTTTTTTTTATTTAAATCAATGTATTTTCGCGTTTGTTTAGAAATAAGAAAAAATGCTGAAATTGTGTGCGCTTGAATTCACTGAAAAAAACAACGACTTTGTATAGAATTTTATGCTTTACAATACCTGTGACGTTTTTTATTTTTGCAAAAAAAATACGATTTTTGTGACATTTGACCTTGATTATCTTAAATGAACTAAGAAGGTTTACCTTTATGCTTAATTGACCCTATTACAAAGTACTAGCTAATATTTATATAAATTTTTGCTGTCAGTGAATTCAAGCGTAGAATGCGATCATTCTTATTTCTAAGCAAAAACGAGAAAACATTTAAATTTGAAAAAAAAAAAAAAAAAAAGTAAAAAAAAAGCAGCAAAAGAAAAGTGACCCGCTTCACTAGCTTATCTAAATCACAATTTTTATCTTAAAATAAATTGTACTAGACTATACTACTGCTTCATTTCGTAGTGTAAACCCAACATTAGTATTTTAATACCAAGCAATATTTATCGATAACAATTTAAGTGTATCGCCAAAAGTAAACAAATTTGTGTTTTAAAAGCGCGCCGGCATTCGGAGCTGAAAACAAAACACAATAATGGCCAGCACCTCCAAAAAAGTAAGACAAACGCAGGAGGACGCAGTTACAACATGCGACGAAAAAGTGCGATATATTCTCAATTTTATATTAACACAAGCAGCAAGCGGTGTTCCCATCAAATGCAATGAGATGCTTAAGTCGCTAGACATTAGCCAGCGTGAGTACGCAAGCCGCATTGGAATAATCACCAATTTGCTAGAAGACATTTACGGCATAAAGATATGCGCTGTGGAGGGATCGGGCCAAAAAATTATGTGCTACACCGAGAAAGCCATTGTGTCGATTGATGAGTTAACCGATACTCAGCGTGGCCAACATTGTTTGCTCGTCATTATATTGGCATACATCTTTATGTGCGGCGAAGTGGATGAAACCAGACTATATCGCGTCTTGCATAGCTTACATATTGATGTGAATGAGCCGCACGCTGTCTTTGGCGAGAATCTTAAGAAACTTATTGAGGAAACATTTGTTAGACAACTATATTTAAAGCGCGAGCGTCAACAATCCAGTGGCTATGAAGATCCCAAAACAGTGTATAGCTGGGGACAACGCGCAGAAAATGAGTTTACATTTGATGAAATGGTTAAGCTTGGCGCTAAAATATATGATGAGGAACCTGCAATGTTTAGACAGCGTGTGAAGATGGCCAGGGGCCTTACCGATGAAGAGTGCCTAGATGACGGTAACGCATCCCCTGACGAAATGGAAATAGAATAATTGGTGTTATAAAATTAATGTTATTTTATATCTTAAAATACTATTAAAATAAACATTAGTATTTAGCATAGTCTGTGTCCATTAAAAGCTTGCCATCCTTATCCTTTAGACGCACGCGTCCATTCGAGTATCGCGTCTCCTGACTGCCATCGGGAAAAACACGTTTCACAGTGCCATCGGGATACTCGCGCCGCTTATCCAGCTTTGTGTGTATTTCTTTTTGACCATTTGGCATACTCAATATCTTATCACCATTGCGTAGCTGCACAACATGCGTGCCATCTGGATAGCGCCATTCCTCTAGCTTCTCGGCGTCACTGGGATCCACAAATTTTATAGCATTGTTAGGAAAATGTACCTCAATTCTGCCATCCTTATGCCGATGCTCAGTTTGGCCATTTGGAAATTCGAGAATTTGCAAGCCGTCCAAGTATTCGGTATGCCAAGTATTCGTCTCTGCATAGTAATACTTTATAGTTCCCGCACGTATGTCCGTTTCTTTAATATCCTTATTGAAATATAACATGCGCACAGTCATACCATCGGCGCTTATCTTCTTAAGATTGCCATTAGGATACAATATATCTTTACTACCATCAGCGTTGACTATTTCACGTTTAAACTCGTTGGCATTGTCGTCAGTGGACTGTGTAGTTGATTTTTTGGCCTTGCTGCGCTTTTCTTGAGCCTCAAAATTCTCAATTTCATTTAGGTCACTGGAACTGCTAGAAGCATAGCTCTCCTCTAAAGGCTCTGGCTCCTTATGCTTTTTGGCCCTGCCCAGGGAACGACTTCTGCTCCGAGTTTGATTAATCTCGTTGCTGTGACGGCGTCGTGTATCACGCTGTTTCGCTAGTTTTTCTGACGCATCTTCTTCTACGGTGTGTATTAAAGCCGGCGTCTGTAAATTTTGAAAGTTTGAACATAGCAAAAATGGGTGTTAACATAAAAACTAATACCTTTTGGGGCGCTAGGCGCGCTATGTTCCTATTAATTTCTTGCAACATTTTGTTATTGTTCTCGCGAGCCAGCTTTATCAGTTCCTGCTCCAATCGTTTGTTCTCCCTTTGAAGAGAATCTATCTCATCGCGATAGCAGCGCTGTTCCTTCTCAGAGGCACGAAGCTGTGCACGTAAACGCGCCTGCGCGGACACGTGCGTCTGTTCCTTTTGCTTCAGCTGCAACTGCAGTGCCTCCACATCTTGCTTGAGCGCTGCCACTTCTTTTTTGTCCTTGCTGTTCACACTGGACTTTTGCATACGCATTTGCTGATCGAACTTGCGACGTTCCTCTTCAATTTTCATTCGCTCGTCATGCAGATAGATCTCGGCTTGAATCTTCTCGTCATGCACACGCTCCATGGCCTCGATGTGCTCCTGGGCGTATTTGTCCTGCTGCTGCTCAAGCTTTTGTTTGAACCGCAGCAGCTGTGTGTTTTGTTCCTTAAAGCTAGATATTTCCAACTCTAGATCTTCCAAACGCTTTCGCACCAAATCGGCTTGATTTTTGAGATCCTGCTTTAATGACTCATCGGCCGCTGATGGTTTCTGTTTCGTCTTCTGGTGTTCCAGCGCCTGAAACAAGGCAGTCTTAAATTGCTCAAAGAGCTGCACATTCTGACTGCCCTGCAATGTGGAATTATCTATGTGTTCGTGTGTGTCATTAGAATCGGAAAACCGTACATGCACATGTGTCTTGCCGACTTGTATGGGCGTAAGCGTCGACGTGCTATTTAATGCAATCACCGTATCTTCGTTTTCATCATCATCTTTATTATTTTGGCAAAACACCTCGCAGACCTTCGGTTGCAAAGGCATTTCCCTAAGCTGCAGTGGAACCAAAATTTGATCGCTATCGTCATCATCCAGCTTAGTACGCTGTTCTTTACGTGCCATAAATGCGCGTATGCAGCTGGAGTTCGTGTCAATACTGCCCTCACTGGCTTTTTGCTCCAACAGTTCAAAGAAACTAATATTATCGTCATTCTCGACGCGTATTTGAGCCGTACGACGTTGTACCATAGGAATTGGCTTTATTTGTTGTGTGTCTAAGACCCTAGCCCAACTCATACCAGTCATAGGACTGGCTTCGGATGACTGTTCATCATCGGCAGATTGACCTTTGACGTGTTCCGCTGAATTAAGCTCTACGAAGCGCACTTTAGGTGATACACTGGTGTTTGTTGAAGCATAGGAAGACTTAAGATCCGGCGTGGAACTGCACATGTTTTTTGAGCTGATCAACATCTGCTGAAAACGCTGCTCATTGTAATCCAAAGGCTGTTGTGGATTTTGTGGTGTATTCTTGTGAATTTTTACTTCGTTACGCACTTTCAGAATGCTGCGTCTCTGTTTGACAGGTGCTGGACTGCGAAGCTGTGGATGCGAGTTTGCAAATTTGTAGCGCGGCAAGTTATTAATACGCAGCTTATCTGGGTGAATCTTAAAGCGTTGTTTTAGGCCGTCGCCTCGTCGTAGATATGGTTGCTTAGGCTTTGCAGTTGCTGTCGGCGCATCCTCATACTCATTAAAATCATTCAATTCTTTACCTGCATGACGCGGCACTTGTATATCGAGCTGTTGTTCCGTGCCTAAAGCAGTGTCCTGTTGATTGTCTTCCTGCGTTTCTAGGATGCTGCCGTCTGCATCGTTATCGTCTATTGCAGAACTTTCGTGTCGCAAACCCAGCTTTTGATACATGTTACGCTGCTCCAAGCTTAAAACTTGGCGTTGCTTGGTTTGGCGGTCTTCGAGCAGGCGCTTCTGTTCCTCTTGCCAGCGATTTAATGCGGCCAGACGTGACTGTATGTCCATCTGTCGCACATTGGAGTCCACATTGGTGGCAAAAGGCTGTTGCATTTTATCGTATGCGTCTTAAATTTTAATTTTGAATTGAATACTATTTTGTTTTGTTTGGAATCTCGTTTTTGAAACACAAGCCAAAACAGTGTTGGAAAATTTCGTCCAAATAGCAACGCCGAATTGCTGCCACTATTTATATTTTTACTACAACAAATAATACCACAAAAAATACTTCATTCAGAATTTATAAAAAGGTATTTTTTACATCTTTTATTTTATATAAATACAAAATTTATAATTTTAAAAATTTACCCAAATACTTTCCAGTCCACAGCAAAAATAAAAATGGTAAAAATTCTTCTTTGAAGCTACGTTTTTAAAACTTTTAACTCAAAATTACCAAAAAAAAACCGTAATGGGAAACAAAATTCAATGAAATAAAAAAATTTGAAGTTACTTTATTCCTTATTATTATTGAATTATTACTGCTCACATTTAAAACGCTTTACATATCTGCATCCTCTCTGTCTTCCGGGTCTCCTTCATCAAAGTCACGCACATGCACATCAGCATCCTCACCGTACTGCAATATACCATCAATTTGCATCAAAAGATCACCCACGCTTTCCTCATCTTGTGTGTCCAATGGAAAAAAGCGCACCAAACTGAAAAATAATGAAATATTTATCAACTTTAATTTGAATTTAAAAACATGCCAGACTGTTGCTGTATTCGCAGTGGCAACGCCGTTTTGCTGCTACAGTCACCCTGGTACAATACAATGGCATTTTTGTTGCGTCGCATAAAAAAGTAGAACATTGAGAACGTGAAAAGTTATACTAGAATTTACGTAATTAATTCTTTGTAACAATTGCATATCCGTTTATTGCTTTAAATGTTTTAGAATGCATTTAATTAGTTTGCGCCGCAAAATACCAAGAACAAGTGGCCATATATTGCTTTGCTAAAAAATCCCAAGCCCATTTTTAGGGCTTGTTCAACTAATATCACTTTATTTTCGGTATACCAATATTGGGCTAACGCAACACAAAAAACACCTTAAACATAAACAAACTAAAAAACGCTGAATTTACAGCGAAATAAAAAAGTAACGCATAAGTATATTTAAAAATGGAAGAAAGAAATGAAGAAAATGATATGGATACAAATAATGTATATGTGGTGCGCTCTGCAAAAGGCGTGGACATGCTCTGCGTTGACGATTATCTATATCATTTCGATCGTATTGGCAAAAATAATACATACCGCTGGCTATGTAATCGTCGCAAGGATAAATTAACACCTTGCAAGAGCCGGTTGTCCACCATGCTGCCTGACCCACTGGACAAATCCATACATGTCGTGGTAGACGTGGCTTCGGGTCATCCACACGCACGTTGTAGCGCCCATGAAATAGCAAAAGTTTCACAACGCAAACGATTGTCCAATATCGAACCTGAGCCCTACAAAACAACGCAGCCGAAACGCGCCCGACTATATGAACGCGCAACGGCTTCAATGAATCCACCGGAATGGATATCCACTGAGACTGCAGTGCCAACTAATCTTAGTAGTTCCATTGTTTTGGACTTTGAGGTGAGTCGTTGTAACAAACCTTTTAAACTCAAGTTTACAAAAAATATTTCCAGGACAAAGATCGCGTTTACATGCTGCGACGTCGCGATGGCCGTGTCATGATATGCACTGACGGACATCTCTATTACTTATGCAACAGATCTTATAAGGGTGATATCTATCGTTGGTCCTGTGTGCGTCAGCGCGATATTGACTGCACTGCATTAATTACTACCGAAACTACTTTGTCCGGTGGACATCGTTTGCGCTCTATGGAACCTGATTCGCACTTACATCCACATTACTCAGCTGGCAAATTAATGCATATGTTTGCCAAACATCAAATCATTTTAGTGGACGATGAACAAACCAGTGAGGTCCTGGAAGATTGTCCCGGTGTACAGTATTTTGATCCTGATCAAAGTTATGAATCAGATCCAATGAGATGCGATGATTTGGAATCACTTATTGTAGAAGATGGCGAAGAGAATGATAATTACAGCTCTACGGTTGCCGATCCGGACGACAACATAGACGTAACTATGCTTACTGATTTTGATGCAAGTCGTGAATGTAATTGGCTAAATGGCAACGAAGTTATTGAAAGCTATGTAGCTCCAGCGACTCATAATCCGCTTACTGAAACAGACTTGTCCAAATTTACTTTTTTGCCCTCGGCCAAGGGCAAAAAAGTGCTGTGCCTTAACCGGCATCTCTTTCATTTCGATTCACAGAGTCGCTCCAATGGCCACATGTTTTTTACATGCATTTTTCGACGCGACAAGGAGCATCAATGTCATGTGCGAGTCACCTTGAAACCGATAGAGCGTAAGCCACCTGTTGTAATTCGCATCAACGGCGAGCATACACACCAGCCGGACTTACAGGAGATACTCAAGCGCATGAATCGTCTAAAAAAGCAAATGACATCTGGTTTGCTGCGAACAAAGCAAGAAGAGGAGGAGTACATTAAGGTGGAACAGGATGAAGCTGAGCATGCAGTGGAACAAATGCAGAGCTTTGAGGCTGATAATCTAACTGCTTCGGAGAGCATTGATAGTACGTACGAGCAGTTGGAGGATCATTTGCAAAGCAGCAATTCACATCGCAGTGTCGTCATGAAAAAGGTCATTGGCATTGATGGCATCAAAATGGAACCAGCAAAAACAAGCATGATAGTCGAGTACAACATGAAGGACGGCTTGGAAAATATTAGCGCCAAAATTCAAATTTTGCCTAACGCCTTGGAAGGCCTCGACGAGCACCAATCGCATAGTATACCACCCACAGCAGAATTAGCCGAGGAATTGTCGGCTGATTATACGGCACCACAACCAGAAATTACTAATATGCGACGACGCAAAGCCAATGCAACTGAGCCGGACGCACAGACAAGCACAACACAAATTAAACCCGACATGGATTTGACTAAAATATGCACCTTACGTTCCGCCAAGGGCAGCGAAATGCTTTGCGTCGATGGCTATATTTTTCATGCCAAAAATCGTGGGCTCATATCACGCAATTATTGGGTTTGCATTAAAAGTAGAGATCCAAAAATCAATTGCAAAAGTCGCATTTCCACAGCCACTCAAAAGGATGGCACCATACGCGTGTTGCGTGTTTACAACAGTCACACTCATGATGTGAACTACATGGACATTAAAAGACGTCTTTTTAATGAAATAAACAAAAGAAACAATAAGAAACTAAAATTTCGTCCCTTGCACTTCTTATCGAAATCGATAGAAGAAATCAATGAGAAGTATGGTGATTTGGCTATAGATCATTTAAATGTTTCCAATATAGCCCATGACATTGTGGTGCATAAAAAACCGCGTGTGAGTGGAGGCAGTCTTAATGATAGTGTTAACTCTAAAAACTCAAGAACAGAATCTCCGTATTCCATGGATGAGCACATAGAAGATTGTATCATTGAGGAAGGGGAAATAATATCAGAAGATCAGTATATAATGGATGAATCAGGTGAACCTACCGTCATGGAAAACACCGATTCTATTATTGAAGAAGTCGAGGAGGCAACCGACATGGATAACTTTACTTCTATTGAGTAAGTGCTTGCTTAAACAGCCCACTTAAGACCCACACATAAATCGCATCAAGTAACACCTGTCGAGCAAGTTTACTTTTTATTGTTCAGGGTATAGCAACTTTGCTATGCTATTTGTAACGCATAACATTAGACGGACAGATTTTCATATATGTACACTTCAAATGAAACGGCAAAATCTGTCCATGGATTCAACCCCCTTCAGGCAAATGTCCGAGTGTCTATTTCAACTCTATCTTCTATTCAAACATTCCTGTTTAGTTAAATAATAAAGCTTGGAGTCATTCTTTTCAATTCTTGGTGTTTAATGTAGAGTTTATAGGAAGCGGGTTACTAAGAACAAAACAAATTATTTTTAAAGACTTTTCCACAAAAAAAGTCATTAACTCCCATAAAATCTTTTCAACTTAAGAATAGCATAGTCGTGGATAATATCCGTTGAAAAGGGTAGAGCTGTGCTAACAAATAGTAAGAGAAATATGAGTAGATGGTAACAGCAAAAAATGTGGAATTGGGAGCACGCAAAATCCAAATAAAATTGTTCGTTTTCATTACAAGCCAAACTACAATTCTATTGCTAGGAAAGGGTATGCAAACTTTGGCAGTTCCCAATTAGAGTTTTAGGCGACTATAACTTTGAAATTTATTTAAAACATGCATTGCGGCTAGTTTGGGGCGTCAGTTGAGTTTTAAAGCTGCGACGGAACATTATAAATTTTATCAAATTTATCAAAGGTAAGAAAAGTTTTAATATAATATCAGTCTGCAAAAAACGTTCACAATTATAGTGCATAAATATAGTAAGCAGCTGCATACTACACATACATGTATTTATGTATTATGTATACATACAAAAATACGATACCAAAATAGTCACATAATTCCAAATACTTTCGCTTTTTACATATAGCAAAAAAGCACCGTGAATTTAAATAGTTGTAGACGACGTGTTAAAGGTAAACCGGTTCCTTGAATTATTTCATAAAGCAATCAAGAAACTAAGATTGGGTTGACAACTTGTTGCTCTTACGAACATTGTAGTAATAACTAACCTATAAAATATTACAACTTCTAATCAAAATAATGAACTTTTTTATAAAAAGTCGTGGGCTCATATTGTTTAGAGTTAATGAATATTTTCTACGATTGAGACTCAAAACGAAATGAATTAGAATTATTTTTCGTTCAAGGCAAAGTGATTTAAAAGGCCAAAAAGCAGCATTCAGTGTATACTTTGTGTGCCCAGAAGTCGGTCATAAATCGGCTTTCAATGAAGATTTTATAAACTTTTTGCTAAATTTAATTTATAATAATAAATCTATATATGAACGCAGTTCATTAATCATTATTTTGCCCATTATAGAAACTCCTATACCATGAAGCTATACGCCGTCTCCGATGGACCGCCCTCTTTGGCCGTACGTATGACGCTTAAGGCCCTGGATATAGAACATCAGCTAGTCAATGTAGACTTTTGTGCATTAGAGCATCGCAGTGAGAACTATGCAAAGGTAAATTAAGTAATTAAAAGTACATGTTAGCAAAACTTAATTAAATTGTTTATGCCTTAGATGAATCCGCAAAAGGAAATTCCAGTGTTAGACGATGATGGCTTTTATCTATCGGAAAGCATTGCCATTATGCAATATCTATGCGATAAATATGCACCAGATTCAACACTATACCCTCATGATGTACATCAGCGTGCGCTGGTTAACCAACGTCTATGCTTTAATATGGGCTTCTACTATGCACCAATTTCAGCGCACGCCATGGCACCTATATTTTTTGACTACGAGCGTACGCCTATGTCACAAAAGAAGGTAGAAAATGCTCTGGAGGTACTTGAGACATATTTGCAACGTTCTGGGACTAAATATATTGCCGGTGATGATGTGACCATTGCAGACTTTGCACTAATCTCAGCCACGCTGTGTCTAGAAGCTATTGATTTTGATTTATCGCCCTATACATTGGTTAAGCAGTGGTATGCCACATTTAAGGCCGAATATCCTGAACTTTGGGAAATAGCTAAAGGTGGCATGAAGGAAATTCAAGAATTTGAACAGAATCCACCGGATCTGTCGCATGTGGAACATCCGTTTCATCCCACACGCAAAAATGTAGCTTAAGCTATATACTAAAACTTATTGTTAAGCAGAGCTGGAAACGGTTATGAACCGAAACTGTTCCAACCTGACAATGTACCGAACCTCTTCTAATTTTGGCAGATTGTATTGCAGCTCGTTTTTTTTTCAAAAAGGTTCGGTTCAAAAATAAAAATTGTGGAAATCACAATTTTTTGTATAATAAAAAATGTATATGAAAAAAAAGGATGAACAAAGTCTAAATTTAAGTTAGTCAAAATTCGTTCGATAGAGTCGAAAAAATATCACATTTTATTTTCTAAAGGTTTTGTAAACCTTGATACCTTGGACGCGTTCATAAAACCGAATAGGAAAATTCAAAGGTTAACCGCACTAGTTTTAAGCATTAAAGTAAATTAATTCTTATAACGACTACATTAGCATTTGTATTTCAATAAATCTATCTTCAAAGGTTAACCGCACTAGTTTTAAGCATTAAAGTAAATTAATTCTTATAACGACTACATTAGCATTTGTATTTCAATAAATCTATCAAAATGTGTTTAACACTTACCTAAAATCTTCAATAAGCGCACCAATAGATTCTGTTAGCTTGCGATATTTCTCGCCAAAGGCATTGCCTATGGTTAGCTCGCCCATAAGACTGTGCGCATCGGGCTCCAAATATAGCTCTAACTGTTTGCGTGCCTCAGCGCTCAGCAGATCCACTTTGGTCAGCACATTAACATGCGGCTGTTCCATGTTGGCCATAACACTCAAAGCAGCCATTGTGCCCGATATAAACTTGGCGCCATCAACCATAAATTGAGAGTCCAAACAGAATACAACGCAGATGCGAAAATTCCAAGACTCTAGCAGCTGCACAAGCTGTTTGCCCATCTTTAAATGTGTAAATAGTTCAATTTGTCCAGGCATGTCGAAAAGTATATAATCGTCGTCGGGCTCGCCTAGCATGAGCTCATCTTCGCCGCCGCAGAGCTGCGCTTTTAGCCAGTCCTGGTTCTCTATGAGAAACTCCAGGCAGAATATCAAGCCGCCATTGGGTCCATATTGCAGCTCTTCATCCTCCATAGCATCATCCAGATGTATAAGTTCGCGTATATCCGTCAGTGGTGTATATGTAAAGTGCTCTGCAGCCGGATCGAGATTAACAACTTGTATGTTGCGCTTTGTATCAAAAGCATGCTGTTGCATATAACTGCAGTAAGTGGACTAATAGTGGAATATTATTGTTTATTCTTGTGTTTAAAAGATTTTGCATACCTTGCCACTGCCCGCAGGTCCTACTACAATCTGTGCAAACCGCATTTTAAAATAAACAAACCAAATATACGTCGCGTGCTGTTTACTTGCTGACGACAAACAGTGTGTGCACACTTGCAAAAGCGTACATTAATAGCTTAACAACGTGGCAACGCTTTTAGGCGCGCTTTTTAAAAGGTTCACGGTTCGTGCTGTTTACTTGTTGACGACAAACAGTGTGTACACACTTTCAAAGCTACTAACAAAAGCTTAACACTTGAGATGTGGCAACGCTTTTCAGCGCACTTTTTAAACGCGCTGTAAGACAACAGTTGCTTATCAGCTAAAACTGATATCTGATCGGCTTGCCAGCTGTCGCTTACTGCAGTTAATTAAATCTTTGATCACACACAAAGGTCAGCTTAAACTCTATGCTTGTTGTTGTGGCACATAAATTTACATATGACGAAATTGATTTATCAAATCAACGCGCAATCAAAGCGCTCAATCATGCCGCAAAACTCATACCACCCTGCCCACAACTCTCGTCCCTAAGCCTAATTACTGATAAACATCTAAATTGTGCGCACGCTTCACACAAAATCCAACAGCTGTCTATCAAACGATGCTATGTGCGAATGCGACCACCATAGTTCATGCCGTACCTTTCATTTTGTTGTTAATGATTTTTTAAACGCCCCGTTCTGACAATCCACGAAAACTAACATTTAAAAATAATAATTTTTATGTTTTTTTTTTCAAATTTTTATATAGCTTGGTGCTCCTTGTGTGCATGTCGGAAGACCGGAAATAATTTTCTAGTTGCACTGCAGACCTCGGTCAAACGAACGTACAATGCGCTCACCCTCAATTCTACTGCACTTGTACTTTATGGTGTTGCTCTGTAGCTCGGTTTGTCTGTTTTTTAATAATATCGAACATTTGCCAGGTGTTCAATAGTTTGTCTCTGCTGATAAGTGCATAATTTAGTTATAGCTTGACCAAGAGCTTGAACTGTAAATGGGGTGCAATAAGAACAATTATAGTGCCCGAACTCAATTAGTTTCAAACATAGTTTTGGGCTGTTAGCGTTCAAAATGGTTTCGTTTTTTTAATCTGTTTGTAGTAGATAAATATCTTTAATGGAAACAAAATAACTGCAGTTCAGTTTTGGTACCAGTTTTTGCATATAAATATCTTAATGTAAGTCCTAGCCCGTTTTCAAGGTAGTTGAAAGAAACTGCAAATTAGCAAAGTCTAGACGTATTTTTAGTCGTGTATTCATATATTAGATAATATTTAAATTTTAGTTAAAAGGTTAACTTTGCATTGTTATGGCCTTGAAAAGTGAATGATTAACTTAGTATGCATCAAAGTTGGAAAACTGCATGTGTTGTTGGCTAGCTCGGTTAAGCTAATCCGTCCGGACACAAAGTTTTACCAAATTTTGTAAATAATTTAATCAGGCAGTTAGCATCCACGCTATTAAGGCCACTTACCGAAAAACAAGTAGCTCCGCCGCCTGCTGCTCCTGCTCGCAAATTCCATAACGCTGTCTTTATTAATTTGGGGGCAGCCCGAATATGATGAAGAGTATCGTTTCCTCAATTTCCACCTTGATCATCGCAGTGAGAATGCTACAGTCTGCCCGACTTTAAAATACCCTTCACCAATTTGATACCGATATGCGGTAATCAGGCATCACCAAATGGATGCCAGTGCATCTGAAATGTTGACTTCTGATGTTTTGATATTTGTTTTAAACGACTTTAAGACGTCTCCGAATCGCGTGATGGGTAAAAAGAATTCTTTAATTTTAGCCTGCATAACTCTGCATTCCTTTTTTTTGTGGCTGTACCTTTTTCACAAACACTACTAAAAACTTTTTTAATGGAGCTTGATTATATGTATTTTTAATTCTTTATCTGTTTTTTGCGGCAGATCCTTCTACGTAGGAATGGGGCAAGATATCGACATGAATCGACAAACTTAATCTGCTTAGAGATACAGAAAATAGCTACATGGACTCAATTGTATATGACGATCTTTTGATGCAAAATATTTTTATAGTTCGTTGAATTACATGCTCAGAAGAACAATTATGTCATCAAATTCACCAAGTCCTCTAAAAGTTGGTCAAGCACGGTAATGATTATGCCCTAAACTTTACAAGGCGTATACTAAGTTAATGCCAAAAAATTGTGCTTGGAACACCTTAATGATCAGGAAAGCAAAAGAGAACTTTTTGTTTGTCCTTCAGTGTGTCCATGCGTCTGTCCTTAGTGCCTGTTTCAAAAAGACCAATAGCAAGAAATTTGGCAAAAAAGTGCGTTATTTTTATATGACCAACTTGCCCGCCAATGGAATTTTGCGGATGACTCATCCCATTTGGGATTTTTTTTTTTATATGAAGTTTTGTCATTCCGTGCGAAATATTTCGAACTGCGTATAGGCCTTTAACCCCGAACCTTTTCGATTAGAAGCTTCAAAAAACAATCTATAGTTACCGAAATCGGTTCATTCGACATATGCATTAAAATATGTTCCTCATAAATGTATGGGCACTGTAGAAATTAAGGAAAGTACAGGGTATGTTATATATAGGGGGTTGGCGTTTGTAGCAAGTAGGAAGCGGATCCCCTATGTTCGCCAAAGCTTACTGTATACAAATTTGTCTGTAGATTAAAGATCGAACAAGCTAAAAAACATGCCTTTTATGGGATTGGATTTTCTCCTTCTGCCCGTTTCATACGAACTTATTACACATTGTACCTTCAGCAGGGCCGGTGATGAGATCAACTTCCTCCAAGAGCGCTCTTTTTTTTTTTTGAAGAATATAAACGATTTACGATTTTTTAAATAAAATACACCGCCTAGACGCATTTGTCTATCTGAAACACATTTACCCAGATAATATTCTTTTTAAACTCAGCACCACAGACATGAAGATCCAAAGTCCCAAGCGGTGCTCAGCAGTATCTTCAATACATAGAGCCTCTCAGTTAAACTTTTTACCAATTTTTTTACGTAGTCTTCATGCCTCCATTCTGTTGATGAAGTTTTACAGATATTTTTTCGTGATCATGTTTTAATATAGAGTCTCCGTAATCTTGCTGTGTATAGTATCATTTAAAGATTTCTAGTGGGATTTTCCGTACACATTGCCCAGGTTACAATTTCTATCTTGCCTATCTTGGTCCATAAAGTAAGGGGTCTTTCTGGTGTATCGGAGGGTTGCATGGGTGTGTTCACAATGTAATGTTGATGAGCTCAGAGTCGATTGGCAGTTTTCCGTAATCATTTTGTCTAAGCTAAAAATATAGGCTATATATAGCTATTTGTGGGAACCAGGCGCGGATCCAGGATTTGGTCATAAGGGGGGTTTTTTACTTCGAAGTGTATATAGGTATTCAGGGCTGGCAAAAAAATTTCAACCCACTTTTCCAACTTTGGGGGGGAGCACGAACCCGTAAACCCCCCGTGGTTCTGGCACTGGTGGGTACTATATCTTGTGGCTCTTAACTCACAGTAGCGGAGACACGAGAGTCCTGGGAATTCGATTTTCGTCTTCAATGAATATCTATGTCCACGCCGCATTTTGGAAAAAAAATTCGAGAGAAGAGGGTTGTTCAAATTTTGGTTTTGATCTCCGCTACTAGATGAGTTATGTCAGCGTTTCTCCGATTCAGATTTTATTAAGATATGCATATAATTTTAATTTAATATTTTTATTCGATTTTAAACTAATCCACTAAATATAATATAACATTTAGATATTAGCAAACTTAGAGCAATTAAATACCACAGAACATGTTGTTAATAATATTGAATTGAATACATACATTTGTATGTAGTATGTGATAGGTGCCACTATATTGAAGTGTCGTTGACTAGATTGGTTGACTAGCAAGAGTTTAAATAGAACCAATTTCTCATTTATAGTTTTTTATAGACCGGCGCCAAAGATGCTTGCAGCAGCGCTGGCATCGCTCATGTCACCACTGCCATTGTAATCCTCGCTGCTGTGATTACTATTTTGATTCTGGCTCGAATTGGAGCTATTATAGAGCGGCTGCTGTTGACTTATGGGTGGCTGCTGCTGCGGCTGCATGGGCGCTCGCGGATCCTCTGGAGTCCAAGTGCGCGCATAGAGCTTGCTGCCCGGATAGCGATCGCCCTTGCGATACCAGGACAAGGAATGAGCAACACCGCCGGCTGTAAAGTAATAGAGCAATAAACAAAAATCAATCAAATTGCTTGCACTGACCAAGAAGTCAAAAGGCGTTAAGGCGACGCCCAAACAATTAAAATTGTTGCAAATACCATTAGCAAGGATATTACAAGCCTATCAACTACTAACTCGAAGCAAACAAAAGGGTTCATTTGCAGCTTTGTTGTTGCAGCTGCTGCACGCTGTGCCCGCCATTTGCTTTAAGCAAACAAACCCAGCATCATAACAGCAGCTCAACCCTGCTATCCTAGCCGACTGCGTCCAATCAGCTTGCCTGCAGGATAACATTTTATCCGGCCATCCACTGCCACCGCATTGCCAGCCCACTCCGTACAAGCGCCCTCCACCCCAATTCACCCAATTTGTAGCGTGTCGAATTTTTCAAGTGCTTTATGCGGGTGTTGCTCAAATATGGCATCCCCGGCTGCCGTTCTTACCACAACTGTTTGGCTAATATGTTTCCCATCCACAGCTTCCACATAGTCATCCTGTGAACATATGCCAGGCGTGTCACTTCATGCAGTCCCCCAGCCAGCACTGCCTTCTTTAGTTGCACTCGTTCACATGGGGGCGCCCACTCCTCCCCAAAATAAGTTCTATTCAGTTTTCTTTGCAGTTTTGTTGCGATTTTCATCTAGTATTTTCGGAACAATTTTAATGCTTGCAAAGCATGAAAACGCTTTTGCTGTCTTGGGTACTACTTCCCCAGCCCTAAATGATAGCTCTTTGGTCCTATAATGTGGCCCTGCTTGTTGTCTGGCAGACATCTGCCGGAGTGTAACGAATTTCCCACGCTATGATTATGTCGATTTCGCTTTATTGTTGTTGTATTTGTTTTCATTGCTACCTCTGTTGTTCCGTTGTTTTGTTTTTTTTTGTCGATTATTATGTACTATGTATGTAGATAGTACCATGTTATATGTGGGTGTTGTTAAGGGAGGTGGATACTATGCGCAAGGTGTCTACCATGTAGAACTTTTATCGTTACAAATTATATTGCCATACTGGCATGTTCTTTTGACAGTGCCTGACAGGGATTGGAACTGGAGTTGGAAATAAATTGATAATGGCTGTAGTTACTTTTTGTCAAAAAGCGGCAACTAAATAAACTATTGCCTATATAGGCTTGTCTTTATAGTTTAAAGATTAAAGCCATTAAATAAATTGACAACTAAGCTATTTTTAACTTATTTAACTTTGTTGGAATTGTAAAAATTTTAATTCTTGCAAAAATTAAAAGTAGTTTTTTGCTAAAATTTATTTGTTTTTCCAATTCCCTCTACCAACTCAGCTACCCATCTTTGTGCGTTTGCAATGATGGCGATTCGAACTCTGGTACCTAAATACTATAATGCGATTATCACCGATATTTATGGTCCGATTATAATGATGATTGGTAAAAAAAAATTTAAATTAATCGCACCTCCCATTCAATAGTTATATTTTTTACCCTGTACCAAGCGTAAGAGATATATTACGTTTCTGCGAATGTATGTAACATAACACATCGGAGACCCCCAAAAAGATACCTCCAATATGGTCAAGAGGACAAAACAAATGTATCTAAATCTGAACGCCTAGACCTTGAAGACTATAAGAGCTAGTATAACCAAACTTGATATTTAGACTCCTTATGTTACCAGCCAGATCTGGTAATCTGGATCTTCAACAAATAAAAGTAGTATGAACTTTATTTGTGACACGGCTACCCTTTTGGATTTTGTGCCACTGTATCCGAATCCGAGGTTCAACAAACCGAGAGTTCTAACATAACTCAGAAACCTGACGTGCTAAGGATTTCTTGACCTCAGAATCGAATTTAACGACCCCAAAAATATATGAAACATTTTTTTTTTCGATGTTATGTTATAACAAAGCAACAGAAAAATAATTGATTTTTTTGGTTCGAAGGTATGCTTAATCCAAGATCCAAAAAAAACTCAGTCACGGCAGGGTTCTGACTCAACATCGAAGACTCCTAAATTCAGCGACCCCAAATACCTATAAAAAATAAACATCGTTGAAAGCCATAAATCGGAAATTTGTTATCTCAACCTCCATATAGGTAGGCCTTTCATATGTAAAGGGTACACCACTTGTTTTTTGTGGGACTGTGTACAATAAAGAGCCATGGTTGGTTGGTTGAAGAGGTGGCTCAGTCTATGAGCCCAACTAGCGCTTTCGCACCGTTTTGTTGCCACATCCTCGTTTCCAACTCGTTAATTGGTTGTTTGTGTAGACAGCTCGGTTAGATCCAGTCCGTGCGGTTTAGGAACCTCTGGAGGTCGTTGATGTTTATTTCCGCCAGCTCCCCAAGTCCATTGAAAAGCGGCCTTCCTAGGGTGTTCATTCTCTGCTTCCAAAGAGCAGGGCATTTACAAAGGAAATGAAGAACGGTTTCTTTTTCTTCTGGCTGGTTGCAACTGTGACAGTGAATGAGGCAGCCTCATTTTGGCCGCCTGTTCTCCAATAGGCCAAAAGCCAGTGACGACTGCCGTCAGTCTAGAGGCATCTCTTTTATTCCTGTTTATCAGCGATGTTGTTTGTTTGAGGTTGTATCTAGGCCATACTAGTACCACATGTTACAAGACTGTTCCATCTGCTACCCGCTATTTGAAGGTATTTTGTGTTGATGTCTCTCTTGACCATGTTAAGTGGTGTGAACGCCGGTTCCGCAAGAGCCTCGCTCATGCCAGATCCATTTCTTATAAAGAGCCATAATACGCGAATTTTTTTTATTACGGATTAAAATAATTATGGCATAAAGAAACTCAGTTTTCAACGTAGCATTCTGCCCTATTGTTTCCCAGACGTTATGGCCTACACCTATTACTAATCTGCCTTATGGGAATAACTAAAAAGCTAGGAAAACAAAATCTCTTAAATAAGTAAAAGCGAATTTTGGATGAAATGAAAAATGGAAAAAAAGTCTTTATCAGGTCAGATATTGTTTTATGTTAAAAAAAAGATATATGGGTTCATTATACGTAAAACAAAAATATTATGAAGGCTTAGTTTTGAACCCACACAGGCAAAAAAGTCGCGCTTGACCTAAATTTGGGTTAGGTGCATAAAAGCCAAATTAGAAACATCCCGAGCTTCTTTAACCCAGTAACCAATTTTTCACAGAGATGCAGTTTGTTGGATTAAATTTGGTTAAAATACATACATAATTTGGTTAGAATACGTACATAAAGGATGACGAACTATTTTCTCGTCCTTTCTATTCTTTTAGTCGGTCAGCATGGATGCCCTCTAGCCAATGCTCCGACTCTTCCTAACATTAGGAATCTTTGTAAGCCACAGAGATTTATAAAGGTTTATGTTAAGTTTAAATATATATTTGAGAGTTGGAATTTAATTGATAGAAGCCCGGACTCACCAGTTCGTTTACAAAATAAAATGTCCTATGGTTTTAGTCCCAATGACTACTTTTAATAGTGATTTTGGGAAGATGTTTGCTGCCGTTGTTCAGAGATATAGAGATGAAGCGTTGCTAAAGAGTATAACCTACTTGGTTATCTAAATTTAGTTATTCTGCACATTGATGCTGATGGAATCACAAACCAAATGTGCTACGGAAAGCCCATTAACTCTCCCATTATTAAAGCTGACTTTTTTGTAGCCCTTACCAATTACAGCTTCCCAAAATGTATTTATTGTTCTGCCAATAAACCTTACCCTACCAATAATCTTATCTGTTTGAACTGAATTTTCGAATTCCCCTTAGAGGCATAACCATAAATAAAGACCTTGTCTCGCTCCGAAAAAAAAATCCATGGTATTTAAAACTTTTCGTGCTATATAAAAAAGTATATTTAAATGCATCTTTCCTACTTTTCTAAAAAATATTAATATATGTTTTGACACAATTTGGACGCAGAAAAAAAAAACAGAACTTAAAAAAAACTATAAAAAAAAATATTTTATAGTAGAGCGGCTCTCGGAAACCCCTTTTCATAAACTGAAGCACATTACCCTTTAATCATCAAGTGGCATGCTTATTAGCTATGCAGATGCTCTCCGGCAGCTTTAGGTATTGCTATGGCAGGCCATAAACTCGTTCGGGTCTCGCACTGTCATACATTTTGAATAGAAAAATTATTAACCAAAAAACCGTAACTAAAGCTACTTTTATTAGCAGGCACACACGGAAACCCTAAAACCAAATCTATTGTACTTTGTCTTGGTGCTCTCACCCTGCGGCAAGCCATCAACCATGTGCGTCAATGAAGCACACCGTGATCGATGCGACGGCAATGAGCAAAACAATTTATTTGGCAGTCACGCAACGCGCTGCTCTGCGCTCTCTAGCGAGGAAGAGGAAGAGTGTGAAAATTCTAATTAGTTACAGTTTCCCAGAATTAGCAGTACTGCAACCCCCAGCACAATAGACCACAAGCTAAGCTACAATGATGAAGTTTAAATATGCAACTAGCTGGAGAACAAAATTATGTTATTAAATGCTCAAATGGACCGAACTGGACTGAACTGGAGTGAACCCACAACTGGTCAGCAACGCCTACATAAATATTGATTGATTGTTTGTATTACTTACTGCGATCCTTTAATATGATCTTTTTGGGCGGTTCCTTTTGATAGTTGCGCTGTAAGCTTAGTCCCGGCTCGTTGCCGTTCTTGTCCTTTTTGACCATCTCGCTGAGAAATGTTATATAGCTAATGGCCAGCTTGAGCGTGTCCACCTTGCTCAAGCGCTTCTCGTAGGGCAGCGTTGGTATGTGGGAACGCAGGCCTTCAAACGCCTCATTAATGCTTTGCATGCGTCGACGCTCGCGAAGATTGGCTGCCTGCCGTTGCTGCGCCATCTGTGAGGCGCACTTCAAGCGACGTGACTTGTGCGTGCGTCTGCTGTAGATTGAATACAAAATAGTCAAACTCTATAGCTAAATTCCACATCTTACGGCTGCTTACGTCTTCTCATTGTTCTCCTGATCGCTGTTGAAGCCACTGCTATAGGCATCGTCATCATCATCGCTTTCCGAGCTATGCTCATCGCCAAAAAAGAATTCCGAACTGGAACTGGAGCCATTAGTCGCCTGCGAGCCTTCAAAGAAATGCCGCGCCATGGTGGCCTCCAAATCAAAATTATCCATGGAGAACATTTTGCCCAAACTTGAGTCGCCGCTGCTCATCTGGCGTGTCCTCAACGCTTCTGTGTATCTTATGATTGCCAATTATGCGCTTAATGGGCGCTTAAGAGCATTACGGCAAATACCAGGCCCCCCCGCCCGTTTAGGTTTACGAACGTTTAGCGAACGTGTGGCGGACACGTGCTGCAATTATAGGGAGCTAGTGTTGACACCAACAACGTTGACACGTGTCCTTACTGTTGACTCGACTTCAAGATCTCTGCGAACAAAAAACAGGATATGTTTTATTGGTCTTTTATCTGACATTTGCTTTTTATCAATTTGTGTTTATAACTCTACTTGTTGAATTGATGAAACATATGTTTTTACATTATGTAGATAAGATAATGATAGATATACATATGTAGTACGTAGTCAATATATTAGTAGGTAGTTGGCAGTTGATTTTCTGCACTAGCTCGTTGAACTTGTTGTTTGGGAGAACTTTACGATAAAGAGTAAACAAACGTTTAGCATATCAATTTCGGTAAACTGAGAGATAGTTAACTGGGTAAATTTTTTTCAAATTCTTGGAATTAATTAGTATTGGTATAATATTTACTAAATAGGTGTAACCCAGCCGTAAAGTGTCTACACTTAAAACGCAGGGACGTGAGTTCGCACTCCTGTGTAGCAACATTGATGGGGAAAAATGTGGAACAGTCGCGGCGGTGTCCGATGAATGGATGCCCTTCACACACTTTTCCCTAAAAAATTTGATTTGCTCGAATATATTTTTCCATTTCTTAAAATTTATAGAGGTATTCAACGGACGGACGATAGCTGATTGTAAGCATTTTGATATTAAAAAACTTTGGGTCTGCTTTGACTCTACCTGACTGTTGCAAACATTGCGCAAATCTATGATACACTTGAGTCCACAATTATTTAAAAAGTTCCAGAAAATTTCATGTTTACATATACTGTGCACCCATGGGGTCAAGAATATACGATACTAAATTTGAAATTATACTTCTCCCTTTAAACTAAATTTTAGTTAGAGGATTTCCAGATTTTTGGCTTTTACAAATTTTAATTCTTCGTATTTTTTTTTATTGTTCCATAGGAGACAAATTTATTTTATTTTTTGATATCGGGGTTACATTATATAGCTCCCATAGAGGTGTTCCAAAAGACCTCGAAAAAAACCAAAAAAAAATTTTTTTACTTTTAAGCCATAAGGACAAGGGTATCACAGAATTGTGCAGTTTTTGCAGACCATGAGTTCTTGTTGCCAAAATGCTTCGGGTGGCGATAAGTCATTTCCGTTTGACTGAATAATCTTTTACAACTCAGAGACAATAAGAGCTATAGATATCCTAGCGCATTGTCCGTACACAGGTTTGTCGATTTCTTGCAGCATTCCCTCACAGGAGAATTTCGCCTACAGCCATATTATAAAAGCCAATCTGTCAAAATTTGGGCATGTGCACCCTACGGCACTACAACCTAGTGCTGCCGGTAATTACGATCAGAAAAGGAAAACTATTTAGTCCCCCTCACTTACAGCAAGCTAGGTCCAATTTGTTATGTAGACTCATGTGAACTTGATAAACAAAAACAAATTGACTTTTCTCAAAACACACACCCTGTCCCCCTACGATAATAAATTTTTCTTGAATACAGGTTTATACCCTTTACCCAGGGCCGTAGAGAGAAAATCCGGGCCCGGGGGGGAAATGTACCATCCCCTCTATTACACCTTTTTTGAATCACGACAGTCCCCTTCCCCCCTCCCTCTCGGCGGGCATGCCTGTACCCATGGTGTCAAAGGTATGCTGGATTTGTGCAATGTATGTAAAAGATGGAGATGTGGCAGATCGTAAGTCACTTTTACTAAAATGCAAAAAAAGCTAGCCACCAAATTTGACCGACTATTCCAAAAATTTTAAATTTTAAAATCGCACTTTTATAGGCTTTATTGTAGCCTATAATAAAAATATGCAAATAAGAACCAACTTTTTAGCTCCAGAAATTAAATGTTGAATTTAGAAACTCGGTAAAGATCAGTAATCGACAGGATTTATTTATTTATTCTATGCCATCTATTTTTAGATCTTTGCTAACTTCTTGTGCATTACTTACCACTTAAGAAGCTGTATAAATTTATTTTATTCCTGACAGACTAGACAAATTCCAACTCCGATATCGAAATTTTAATACTTTTTTTAACACATATTTTCCAATTGCACATCAATCAATTTAACACCCAAAACTATCAACACACACTCATTTGGAAACTTCCAATTAATGACGAGTATTTCGATTAAAATTCAACCGTTTTCGTTAACACTCTCTTGTGGCCTTGCACACGGCTGTGCTCGGTACCGTGGAAGCGCGTTTTGTAGTGAACCCGTGTAGTGCCACACTGCGAATGCCAGGATACAGACACTGTTGATAAGAACAAGGAACGCAGAGGGGTTGTTGGCGGATAAAACTTGCCAGGGCTGTCTATTATACATATATCAATGGCGGTGCCAGATCAAAGAAAAAAAATCAACCAAATGGGCGTTACCTTTGGTTTCGCCAATCAGAGTGCAGCAGGCGCCACATAACGGTATCTGCCAAGGGATGTCTTTGCAGCCCTGGGGTGTTATAAGCTTATTAAGTTTGGTGATTTGTAGGGTGCCACGTGCATATAAAAATGTACTACTCTATATGATGTCTGCGAGTATGAGGTAGATATCAAACACCCAGTATGGTGGGTATGGGTCTATTGTAGTCACATTAAATTGTTTTTTGATTTTGTGCGAGTTTATCTGTTTAAGCGGAATTATTGCCCGAGTGGTATTAAAATTGATGGAAGGAAGGAAGGGCTGCATACGGTGAAGGTGTTTCAGAGCTATGACAAGTGTTTTTTTATGATGATATAATTTGGGAAGGGGTTTCGAACTGGCTTGTGCATAAAACTGTTGCAGCTGCAGAAATTATATAATCAGGTGTTTTTTAAGTAGCTGTAAAGTCTGTTGGGGCGGATCCCAATAGTGCATCCACTACTCTCAACTTATATTTTGCTCAAAATTCTACATTAATTAGTATTTAATTGTTGGAAAATTTAAAAAAAAGTTGCGGAGTTGAAGGTGACGTTTTGTGACAATGTCAACGATTCATTGTTGATTAGGCTCACATGAATCTGCTTACAAATGGCATATTTTAAAGGCTTCTAAAATTGAAAAAAAAAAAAATTGGTTATATACCAGACTTGATGGCAGGGATTTTATTCTATGGGGCTTATATCGGTATTGATCAAGTAAAAAAAAGGTTATATACCAGACTTGATGGCAGGGATTTTATTTTATGGGGCTTATATCGGTATTGATCAAGTAAAGATGTAGAGAATATAATTTTTTCGTAAAAGTTCCTAATAATCTCCATTTTTTGGTAGAAGATTCAATTGATTATATTCTTTCGCACCACAATGTATGGAGCAAACTTTTCCATTTCGTTATTTTTTTAACAGCAGCTCGGAAAAACTTCTCCGTGAACGATAAATTTTTCAATTAAATTTCTTATTAAAGAGTCGATGCAAGCAAAGAGTATGTGACACTAAAATTTTTCTCTTAAAACAACTAACATACATACATACAATACAGATGCGTATTGAAAAACCTTAGCAGAAAACTCATATTAGTGTAATTTATAGCAAAAAGTCAATCTAGAGAATCTTCTTGAAGAATGGAGTACCGTCTACTCTCGAACATGCTACCGCTTATGCGAAGCCTAAAAGAGCTACAAATAGGTTTATTTTAAAGGATCCTCTAGACAAAGGGTTAGCCCCTGTTTTGTAAATTTTGGCTAAAGCTCCCGAAGTTTCAAATGGATTTTAATAAAATGTTCATATATGGGTGGTTAAAAAAGAATAAAGATAAGTGGCAAATAATAAGTGGAGCTTTCTCGAAAACTGAGAAAGAGTTAAGATAAGACGAAATACCTCCTATCTACAAGTAGGGGCAAGGCACCATGTGGCTTAGATAGTAACAATTTCGAAGTTGTTAAGGATTTCGTCTACTTGAGAACAAACATCATCAAGGAGAGACGTCGCCGGACAACTCTTGCAAAACCGGTGTTACTTTGGGCTCAGTAAGGAGCTCAAGAGTAAAGCCCTCTCCACATACATAAATAGCCCTGTGCCCTTATCATACCCGTGCTTCTTTATGGACATTGTCAACATCCGGTAAGGTAACTTTACGGGGGATAACCAATTAGCAAAAGATAGAAACCGCTGGCGAGGCATAATTTCCGCGGCCAAGACCGATAACTGGTTTTAATGGTCAAATATATAGATAGATGAGTCTACATTCCCGGTTTTTGTGACAGAAGCTACTTTTCAAACAGTTTCGCAAATAGCTTGATTTTGTTTGCTGTTATAGGGGATCATTGGCATATAGCACCGGATGAGGTGCCCTTACCCTTTCGGGGTAACAAGGCAGGTGCGTAGTTAAATTGGAATTCTATAAATCCAAATCAAACTTTAACAAATTAGCAATAAGAATACCTTCCAACGCCCAAACGACCCAACTCTCAAGGAACCACACTACCAGGCAACAACTTGCTTAAATTGAAAACTAATTTGTTTATACAGCTGCACAAAAATAGCAGCGGCAATGATAACACACAGACACACAGATACGAAGGGCACCAGGGAAGGAGATAGGAAACAGAACACTACGTCACAAAATAAATTTGTTTATCATGGTATCCTTAGTGAGAGACCGCTGACGTTGTTGTCGTACTCATCGTTCTGATGATGTTGTGCTGGAAATAAAAAGGACAACAAACAAACAGCGATGAGTTGAAAGCGTTGTTTCCTAAACCCTCCCCCTCTCCTACATTTTGCTGCTCTTCGTAGACAGGGGTCGCATATTTTGACACCCCTTTTGACAGAGTGCGCCCTAAAATATGCTGCAAATTTTGCAGACGCATTTTAAGTGAGTCGTTGGAAAATCCTAGACAATGCAAATATTTACACTTGGCGACGTGTCGCCAACAAACTACTCGCTAATGCTTAAAAATTATGCTGGTTGACAAATTTTCTATTAAGATTCGTGGAGGGCAGGATAAAGTCACAGAATATGTAAGCTGTGTCTGTTGTAAGTAACATTTCATTAATTAGACTTAGGAGCTCTGGTAATTCATAAAAAAATGTTATCCTTATGTGCGGTGCGGTACCCGACAGAAGGATACCCTGCACACGCGCTTCTTATAAAAGAAGTTAACTACGACAAGTTTTAGACCGTACAACAACTAAGCGGGGGGCGGGATTGCTGAGTACAGTAAGGCCTTTAAAGGATTTTAGTAAAAAGAAACCAAAAATCCTTATTGATAGTAGTGCGCAACTGTGCTCACCTAGCACTATCACTCGCAGTTGGAATAATCCTGGTCCAGAAAATTGCTTGGAAATTTTTGCACTGGACATTAAGATCAAAACGCCATTTTTTGGGCATAAACTTCCAAAATGGTAATAGAGGTCTAAAAACTAGTAGATTTTAAAGGCTTGCCTAACTTAGAAACTTGGGTAAATTTCCGCTTGATTCGACTACGCCCATACTTATCTTCCATACAATCCCATCAAATTGGGCTTCAAAAAATTAATTTGTTGCTAATAAATTATTTATAAAAAACTATTTACAGTAAGAAAACAATATATATTTCATACAATTATGAATTCATCTTCAATTTTTCAATCCCATCTTGATCCAACTATGCCAATTATTTAAAAAGCTATTACGTCCTGTGGAATGGACCTATTACTCAGGCTAAGATTTATGTAAGAATCGAAAGACTCCATTGCTCTGTTAAAAGCATCTAACTATATAATCTACTTTTCTTTCTTGAGTGTTATCTTCTATCGTTCTTGTTTTCTTGACTTCAAACTTCTGATCCATTTTCTCCAAGACATCAAACTTGAGGAAACCTTTGAAACTTTATTTTGTGCATTGGATTCATTGTAGGTATACCATAGGTAGGTATGCATGTGCATTGAAACATTGAATCGAATAGACCACGAAAGGTGTAAAGAGACTGTTGGGAGCTGCTGAGCTTTTTCAGCAACTTAAACGCACTACAGAATTTTTGATTTAAAGTACGCGTTTTATTTAGTTTAATTGTGCATAGTTTTATTTATTATTATGCCCGTGACATTAGTTTTAATTTGTTTAGATGTTTTTAGGTGATGGTATGTATTGTAATTTAATGTTGGATGTAACGTGTGTGTATAAATGTAATTTAGATTTAAGAACTTGGTGTTTCGCGCCTTTACTCAGCTATTGACTTTTTACAACTAACTTAAAAGACGACAGAAACATATGCTTATGCCTTGCGGCGAAGAGTAGATTATGAAATAGTGCAAAGAGAGGATTTACATTGAGTGAAAGATGAATGTAGAAATTACGGGCTGGCCACGCAGGGCACATCATTTACAGTAAATGTATTGTACAATATTTATATTATTAAATAATTTACTGGGAATTGGCTGCTGCTCCGAACAGAGGCTTTAGCAGAAAATGTTCAGAGAACCACCCGAAAATGAATATAACATAAAGAAGGAGATGTCGGATACTCCCCAAAATTACCTAAATTATGATCAGCGTGACTAGAGATGTCGATGTATCCGTGTCCGTCTGTCTGTCCGTCTTTATGAACGTCTAGATCTCAGATATGGTGAGAGCAGTGGTGGATCCACGGGGTACTTTTCGCGCTCGGACCCCCAAAAGTTGGAAAAATGGGTTGACAGTCTTAAGCGAGCTATGATATATATACACTTCGAAGTGAAGAACCAAATCCTGGATCCGCACCTGGAGATAGAGAAACCAAACTTTCAGATTAGATGTGTTATTGTATCACGGAAGCATACAAAGTTCCCAAGCACTGTTGCTCCTTTGTTTGAGGATATTGTTACCAAAGACAATCAAAAGTTTTTTGGAGTACTTACTTATATACCGAATTTGACAGGGTATCTCAAAGTCGTTCGCGCCCATCTTTTTATACCCTGTACCGTATGGTACAAAGGGTATATTAAGTTTGTGCAAGCCGAAAATGTATGTAACATACAGAAGGAAACGTCGGAGACCCCCCAAAGTTACCTAAAGTATGATCAGAGTGACTAGAGAAGTCGATATACCGATGTCCGTCTGTCTGTCTGTCCGTCCGTATGAACGCCTAGATCTCAGAGATGGTAAGAGCTAGAGCAACCAAACTTTCAGATTAGATCCCTTATTATTCCATAGGAGACAAGTTTATTTTATTTTTTTGATATCGGGGTTACATTGTATAGCTCCCATAGGGGTGTTTCAGAGGACCTCGAAAAAAACCGAAAGTTTTAGATGGATAATTCGTTTGTTTATTAAGATATTGTAACCAAATTTGGTATTCGCGAGTTTTTTATAGTTCCCAAGCTCTGATTTGATAAAAATCGGTTGACTATATCATATAGCTCCCATAGGACCAATCTGTCAAAAAAACGTTTTTTGATCAAAATTCGTTGTGTTTCGTTTGTTTGAAAAGATATTGTAACCAATTTGGCATTCTGAAGTTTTTTAGAGTACTCAAGCACTGTACCAAATTTTATCAAAATCGGTTGACTATATCATATAGCTCCAATAGGAACGATCGGTAAAAAAAAACATTTTTGGTTCAAAATTCGTCAGTTTTTGGTTGTTTATGAAGGTATCGTAACCAAATTTGGCAATCAAGCAATAAGCAATATACCGGATTTTATTGCCGGCTAGTGGTACAGGGTATCCCAAAGTCGTCCGCGCCCGACTTTAAAGTAAGCTATCTTTATACCCTGTACCGTATGGAACAAAGGGTATATTAAGTTTGTGCAAGCCGAAAATGTATGTAACATACAGAAGGAAACGTCGGAGACCCCCCAAAGTTACCCAAAGTATGATCGGGGTGACTAGAGAAGTCGATATACCCATGTCCTTCTGTCTGTCTTTCTGTCTGCCTGTCTGTCTGTCTGTCTGTATGAACGCCTAGATCTCAGAGATGGTAAGAGCTAGAGCAACCAAATTTTCAGATTAGATGCGTTATTATGTCAGGGGATGCAAGTTTATTTTATATTTTTGATATGGGGGATATATTATTTAGCTCCCATAGGGGTGTCTCAGAGGACCTCGAAAAATTCGAAAAGTTTTAGATACATAATTCGTTTGTTTATGAAGATATCGTAACCAACTTTGGCACTCAAAAGTTTTTTAGAGTTCCCAATCACTATGTCAAATTTTATCAAAATCGGTTGACTATATCATATAGCTCCCATAGGGTCGATCGGTCGAAAAAACGTATTTAGAATAAAATTCGTTTTGTTTCGTTTGTTCACGAAGATATCGTAACCAAATTTGGCAATTGGAAGTTTTTCAAAGTACCTAAGCACAGTACCAAATTTGATCAAAATCGGTTGACTATATCATAAACGTTTTTATACCCTGTACCGTATGGTACAAAGGGTATATTGTGTTTGTGCAAGCCGAAAATGTATGTAACGTACAGAAGGAGAAGTCGGAGACCCCCCAAAGTTACCTAAAGTATGATCAGAGTGACTAGAGAAGTGGATATACCCATGTCCGTCTGTCCGTCTGACCGTCTGTCCGTATGAACGCCTAGATCTCAGAGATGGTAAGAGCTAGAGCAACCAAACTTTCAGATAAGATCCGTTATTTATCCATAGGAGACAAGTTTATTTTATTTTTTTGATATCGGGACTACATTATATAGCTCCCATAGGGGTGTTTCAGAGGACCTCGAAAAAAAGCAAAAGTTTTAGATGGATAATTCGTTTGCTTATGAAGATATCATAACCAAATTTGGCAATCGGAAGTTTTTTAGAAACCCCCAGCACTGTACCAAATTTTATCAAAATCGGTTGACTATATCATATAGCTCCCATAGGACCAATCGGTCGAAAATTTGTTTTATGTACAAAATTCGTTGTGTTTCGTTTGTTTGTGAAGATATTGTAACCAAATTTGGCGTTAAGGAGTTTTTTAGAGTTCCCATGCACTGTACCAAATTTGATCAAAATCGGTTGACTATATCATATAGCTCCTATAGGACCAATCGGTCAAAAAATCGTTTTTTGTACAAAATTCGTTGCGTTTCGTTTGTTTGTGAAGATATTATAACCAAATTTGGCATTTATAAGTTTTTAAGAGTTCCCAAGCACTGTACCAAATTTGATCAAAATCGGTTGACTATATCATATAGCTCCTATAGGACCAATCGGTCAAAAAATCCTTTTTTGTACAAAATTCGTTGCGTTTCGTTTGTTTGTAAAGATATTATTATAAATAACCAAATTTGGCATTCAGAAGCTTTTTAGAGATCTTCAACACTGTACCAAATTTTATCAAAATCGGTTGACTATATCATATAGCTCCCATAGGGCCGATCGGTCGAAAAAAAGTTTTTGATTAAAAAGTCGTCTGTTTTTGGTTGTTTATGAAGGTATCATAATATAATTTGGCAATCAAATGTCTTTTGGTGTTCTTAAGCAATTTACCGGATTTGATTGCAAGCAGTGGTACAGGGTATCCCAAAGTCGTCCGCGTCCGACTTTAACGTACGCCATCTTTATATTTAAGTAAAAAGTTGCGTTAACATTTTTTTTTTATTTTTATAAATTGAAAATACAAATTTATGGTATTGGTATTGTACTTTCATCTGAAAGACTTTTTCGTTTTGATTTTGCGTTCCCTGATTAATTATACATTTGCAAGCTGTGTGAGCTACATTAACATCTTCTGCTACGTCATATACCTTACCTTGTAAATGGTCGGTTGTTCAACAAGGTTACGATTATGCTAACTATGGCAAGCAAAACTGAAAGTTTTCTCTCCGGTTCCCTAGTTCTTCCCACAAAAACTCCAACAAGCTCCCGCCATATAATTACGATTTGGTATATGGTCAAGGACCATACCAAATTATTAGCTAGATATATTTTTAGTTGTTATTATAATTTATTTAGCGCCTTGTCCAACTTAAGTTCCAAGCATGTGCTTGAACCGTACCCCTCATTTAAAGTTGTACAAATTATGCACACGTCACAAAACACAATCAAGCGTAACCGCCTCGTCGTCAAAGCCGGACGGGTTTATATACTACACTCATTGCGGGATCGCATAACGATATATAACGATATCATTACACGCAATTGCCTTGCGAGGAGGGGTTGAGCGAGTGCGTTGTCCTTTTGTCAAAACTTCCAAAGGATTTTCGAATTCGTTTTTTTTTTCGATTTCTAATTAAAAACCCAAATGTATTGTTAAGGTAGACAAGTAAAACGAGGGCACAGATCTAGGCCCATGCTTATCACACTAGTAGTCCGTAGCCGGTACACCACGGTGCGGTGTTGACATTGGGCATTAGGCTAGGGTAAAATCCTCTTGAGTGCATGCCTGGTCGAGTACGTGAATTTTAATCTCATTTGAAAAGTTTTTATTTTTTATTTTTTTAAACTGGCTTAGCAATAAAGTGCAAAAATTGTAATCCAAGGGGTTGCAACGCGCAATTCCTGAAACACACAACAACTTTTCCAATCAACAATTTATTTATATATATTCCAGCCTCTAAAATGCATTAAACAAAAAAATAACAACAAATATACTTTGGATACTGCCAAAACGTGACCCAAAATCCCAGCTACAATCTTATAGCCGCATATTGTGAAAACTTATGCTCTGGTGCAATACGCTGGGCAAAGGTTTTACCCTCAAAGCTGAACTCCGTCATGGGTATACTTGTCAGTGTGGTGAAGCCCAATTTTTCACCAATTTTTTGCGTATACACAGTGGTAAACACCGATGTGGCTATCTCTGGACGTTCCTCGCATATATCCGGGTTAAGTTGTGCACGCAGCTCAGCTGACAACGTATTCTTCGACATGGCACGCGCAAATTCCAGGGAATACTGTGCAAGTCCAAGGCCGAGACCACGCCGACCCCAGGCTGGATCAACTGCTATGAACTCAATTTGAAAGGTACAATCCACTTGCCATTCTTTGAAGACATTAAATTGATTTTCCATGCGGTCCAGACAAGCCCCAATAGCTTCAAAATTTCGTGAAGTACAGCGCTCCACGAAGTCGTCCATTGTTATATTTTTTTGGGGGTTCTGTGTATAATGTATAAAAGAGCTCCATTTAATAGTTCGGTGAAACTTCCAGCTTATACATATATAACTTTGCGCAATATAAGTCAAAATGTATGTAACACACAGAAGGAGTCGTCGGAGACCCCACAAAGTAACCTAAAGTTTTATCAGAGTAACAAGAAAAGTCGATACACCCAGTCTGTCTATCTGAAATGGCAAGAGCTAATGCAACCAAACTTTCAGATTAGATCCCTAATTGTCATACTGGATGCAAGTTTACTTTATTTTTTTGATATCGGGGTTATATAATACAGCTCCTATAGGAGTATTTCAGAGGACCTCGAAAAAAACCAAAAGTTTAAGATGGATGGTTTGTTTATGAAGATATCGTAACAAAATTTTGCATTCGGAAGTCTTAAAGAGCACTGTACCAAATTCGATCAAAATCGGTTAACTATATCATATATATCATAAAAGCATCGAAACCAAATTTGGCATTCGGATACCCCAGGACCTTAATAAATTTAAAAATTTAAAAAATTTAAAATTTAATTCCAAATTAATTAGTCGTAATTGATTATCGGAATTTTCTATTGCTGTAATACAAACTCTTGATACATCAAAATTATTTTCTACTTTTTAGTTCGGTTTACTAATAAAAAAAAGGGGTACAGTCGAGGCGGTGCCCGACAGTGGAATACCCTGTACCTTTTGTGTCAAAAAAATTTGTCCTGCATATTCCATCTAAGAACTTTCCAATTAGAATTTATTTTTTTTTGGTGAAAATCGATATTTATACCTATAAGTTCCCTAAATTTTTACCCATTTTGATGAAACTCGAATGTTATAACAAAGAACTTATTAAAAGTATACGGGGTAAGTTTCAAGTTGGTATGTTGAGGGGTGTGGGAGAAAACACGGTAAATGGACTGCGGGGGGTGGGGGGACCGCATTGATAAAATTTGGATGTGGGTTTGTTCATTAGAGCCACATGAATGAGCTTACCAAAAATTGTGGTTCTAGGTCACTTGTAGCCATAATTGCGTAGAGTCAAATATTGACGCAGTTTATTGGCAAGGGGAGGTGAAATTTGCACATTTTTGACTATAACTTCAGTTGTATTTGTCCGATTTTGTTCATTTTTTACACATAGATGCATGTAACTACAACGCATCGCTCTGTTAAATACTAAAATACTAAACGGTGTGGCTAAAAACCGCGAAACTCTACTACAAGGGATCGGGGGAAGATATTGACATGATTCAACATACTTCATCTTCTTAGGAAATATGCGCACCAGCTGGTAAAGTTTCGTGTCTCTAGCTCTTATAGTCTCCTAGATCTAGGCGTTCATACGGACGGACGGACGGACATGGCTCAATCGCTACCCGAGGTTATGATAAGCATTTTGGTATAAAGGACTTGGGGTCTGCCACGCCTCCTTCTGTCCGTTACATACATTGCACAAATCTAGTATACCCTTTGTACCTATAGGTACAGGGTATAACAAGAATAATAAAAAAACGTTTCGGATAGAATAAATTTGCTTTGGTATAAAGTATAGAACGCTTACATAGAAAACTGTCAAACCAATAAAATTCCAGTTGCAGAAATCAGGGTGGAATCAGAAAAGGTTTTCCCAACGATTTTTGGTGCATGTGTTTCCATACAAAGAATTCCATTTTCGGGTCCCTCGTTTCGAAGAGCAACAAATTATCACAAGTCGTCCTTATGCAAAAAAGATTGATTGGAAACTATTCGTTAAAATAAGAGAGAACTACCAAAATCTGCCAGACTACAAAAGTATGAAATGAAACGCTTTGCAAAGCACCTTAATATATCGAATGACTTTACTCGAATAAGCCATAAAAGCAAACCCATCATAAAGGTTATTCTGCAAAGTTCAAAACATAAATCTAAAACAGTAGAAAAAACAATATACGTTATCTAAAAACCATTAAATTTTGCAATAGCACAAAACTTGGGGTCAATATTGACGATCAAATGACCAGAAAGTATAGTGTCAAATATAAATGTGACAATGTTCGATTGTCTTTCCAAAATAAATAAAATGTTAAAAAGTAATATTTTGTATTATTTTTAACGTTATATTGCTCAGTTTTTCTATGTTTAACCGAAAATTTCACGACAGTTTTGGCAATTATTCGAATACACAGACACCTTTTGGTTCAAATAGGTGTACACAAAATTTTGGTAGAAATCGGGCGCGGACGACTTTAGGTTACCCTGTAATGTCACATTGCAAATTCGTTATATTGCTTAAGCACTCCCAAAAAATATTGATTGCCAAATAAGGTTACGATATTTTAATAAACAAACAAAAAACTAACGAATTTTCCACCAGAAATATATTTTTGACGGATCGGTCCTAAAGGTGCTTTATGATATAGTCAACCGATATCGTTCAAATTTAGTACAGTGCTTGAATATGTCTCTCGTGACATAATAATTGCTCTAATCCAAATGTTTGGTTGCTCTAGCTCATACCATCTCTAAGATCTAGTCGTTCATGGGTATGTCGACTTCTCTAGTCACGCTGATCATACTTTAGGTAACTTTGAGGGGTCTCCGATATCTCCTTTTATATGTTACGTACATTTACGGCTGGGAAAAACTTAATAAATAAAAGTAAAATTTGAATAAAGGTCGAGTGCAGGCATATTATATTTAAACTAAACTAAATAATTCAAATATTTTCAAGTTCTCACCAAAATCTTGTTGCAACAGACAGCCACAATTTTGCCGCTGGTTCTGTGTCTTGCTGCAAAGGAGACTCCATCTACGATTACAGCGCGTAGCATTTGTGTTATCTCTGCGGTAGCCACTGGCGACTGCTTAACTAGGGCGGCCAGACATATGTTCTCATGGTTTAGAAAGACTTTCAGGAAGAGCTAAAAGAGTAAAGTAAGAAAATAATTGTGATCAAAGCAGAAGAGCAACCGCCTAATCAATATACATTTTTGTACGTTTTTTTGTACCCTGTAGACTCATTAAAGAAATCTTCAAAATTCAAACACCACAAATTCGGTGGAACAATGTAGACATTAAGGAAAGTACAGGGTATATATATAACCGTACAAGCCGGATTGGTGCGTGAAGCATACAGGGGCGCAGCCCCCTAGTTTTCCAAGTGCAACACACCAATGCATTCACACAGCAATCATATTCGAATGTATTTGAGCATTTTTGTACAATATTAGCAAATAATTTTTTAACAAAGTCACGAAAAGTTTGAACTTATTGGCGTACTAATACCTTGAAAATAAATTAAGCACGAGCGCATAATTTCGGTTGCTATCTTTAAGAGAAACCAAACATTTTTGGAACGTGCGAAGTAATAAGGACAGATAGAGTTATTGCATGTCAATAAAACGCGCACCTTTTTGGTTAATGACTACACTTAGGTCAAGATGCACTTGAATAGGTAATCATTATACAGTCAGCAAACAAATTATTCGCACACGCTCAACTCTTGAGTCTAATGTGCTGTAGCTGAGTGCACAATTTATTATGATTTTATTTAAATAATTTGAAGAATAAGATTTTAATAATGCCTACTTTTTTAAAAAATGCAATAATTTTATATCGGGCATAGAAAAAAATTAAGAAAAAAGACTTAATATGAAGTCACTTTTTCACGCAGAACAATTACTCGTATAGTTATTAAATAATAAAATATTTTATTGCAATAAATATCTGGTTGGACTTTAGACTGTACATAATTAGTAGGCCTACCTTTGATTTTAATAGCAGCATTTAAAATCGCGACGGACATTCCCATGAGCTCGTACGACTCTAAAGAGGCACATAGATTTGAAAAATACTTTTTACCAATTTTCTTTATAATAAACGCTTTATTTCTTATAAACTCTATAGTATTTAAGTAGAAACTCTTGTATTGAAAAAAATTATTTTTTATCTAAAATTATACTCTTTCAAAGAGTATTATTGAATATATCGTTTTTTATCGCCAAATTCATAGTTTACTTTACAAAAATTAAAATTTAAAAAAAAAAATTAATTTGCTAATTTTTTTTTTTTTCTTTTTTTTTGCAACAACTCAAAAATTCAATTATTTTTATATATTGCATTTATCACATGTTTTATTGTCGCCAATCCATAATATAAATTAATGTCAAATCAGGCCGTTATATCAATGTAGGAGTTAGGGAACTACATTTTTCAACGATCGTCTTTTTAATCTAGTTACTGGGCTATCATTGAGTAAGTTTTTTGCCAGCCTGTTTATGTGTCTGACTAGACGCTCATTATATCGGCTAACGTGCTTGTTGATTTGGATGTCCACGGTATCCGGATTGAGTTTGTGGTGCAGGGTCGAATCCCTTACGTACCATTCGCATCCAGTAATAAGGCGAAATGCCTTGTTTTGGAACATCTGTATACATAAGCGATTCGAGCGACCCGCCATACCCCAGATCTGGATAGCATACCTCCAAGTAGATGCCACTATTGTGTTGTAACGCGCTTAGAGAGTTAGCCGCTTGCCAAGTATCACCCCAAGATATTTCGCTTCACTTTGTACGATGAAGGGCAGGCTATCTAGCCATACTGCGGGTGAAGTCTTTCTCTTTAAAGTATATAAAACCGAGGGCGATTTTCCATTGGGCAGGGAAGTGCTGCGTTCTTATTATTGCATTGAAAATCAACGTAATGGAAAGGAGAGCTTTCCTTGGCAAAGCTCGCAAGGTAACATGACATATTCTGTATTCACCTTTGGGGCCTTTGACTTCGGAAGCTTTGTTATAGTTTCCTCAAAATTTTTAAATTCATTAGATTTTTATTATTGCAACTCTTAAACCGAATTTCCTAATGTAAACTAAAATAACGAATTATATATAGGTACTTAATATATTTATTGAAAAACAGAACCCATGTAAATTTCGGTTACACTTTTATTCATAAATATATACATATTCGGCTTCTTAGTTTTAAAGCTAGTTTGTAAGCTTAACTCTAAAAATTGTCTTTATTCTATTCAATAAATTCAATTAACGAACTAATTTTCTAAGGTACCATCTTTAAAATTCTGCTGGGTGAGGACTGGAGCAGAAACTTGACAAGTAGAGCAATTATGCGTATTTGTCGGTAAAGATTTGTGTCTCTGACTCTTGAGGTCTCCGAAATCAAGCTACCTGTTCATACAGACGTACGGACGATCTTACTAAAATGGCTTAAACAAATTGTGGTCTGTTACGCCTCCTTTTGGCTGTTACATACACTACACAATATAGTACATATATCCTTGGATACACCGTATAAACTGATTTTCAAAAAAAAAAAAAAAAAGCATAAAAGCTAAAGGTGCACGAAAAATTGTGTACTGACTGTAAGCATTTTGAATAACGTACCGATTCGCTTTCGTCGTATAAATCCGGTGTGATGCGCACGATTTCAAAAAAACTGATTTTCAATAAAAAAAAGCATAAAAGCTAAAGGTGCACGAATAAATTGTGTACTGACTGTAAGTATTTTGAATAACCTACCGATTCGCTTTCGTCATATAAATCGATTTCAAAAAAACTGAGTTTCAATAAAAAAAAAGCATAACAGCTAAAGGTGCACGAATAAATAGTGTACTGACTGTAAGCATTTTGAATAACCTACCGCTTCGCTTTCGTCGTATAAATCCGGTGTGATGCGGACGATTTCAAAAAAACTGATTTTCAATAAAAAAAAGCATGAAAGCTAAAGGTGCACGAATAAATTGTGTACTGACTGTAAGTATTTTGAATAACCTACCGATTCGCTTTCGTCATATAAATCGATTTCAAAAAAACTGATTTTCAATAAAAAAAAAAAGCATAACAGCTAAAGGTGTACGAATAAATAGTGTACTGACTGTAAGCATTTTGAATAACGTACCGCTTCGCTTTCGTCGTATAAATCCGGTGTGATGCGGACGATTTCAAATTCCTCTGCAAAGGAAAATAAACCAATCCGGAATTTATTTGCATATTCGCACTATTTTCTTGTCAATTATTTTTATTATTATTATTTGTAAAGAAATAAATAAGGAAAAGCTGCTTAGTATGCAAATCAGACGAACCATTGCACAATGTTGATGGGGTCGTCATACTGTCGTTAAAACTATTACAATTTTCTTTTCTGTTTATATATTTTTTTTTTGTCAGTTCAAGAATGAGAAACACACACGTACGCCTTCAAAGCTCGCACAGAACTAAAAACCCATGTGCGAATGTTCAATATTAATAAATGATATATAGGCAGCTACGGTACTCGAGTGCGAGAGCGAAAAAAAAAACAAACAAAAAAAATGCGAAAAGTTTCTTAACTATGTGTAATTGAGATTTGTTGTGCGGCGTGAGGGTGTCGGGGCAATATATGGGGGCAAGTTTTTTTTTCTATGCCTAAATTGATAACAACAGACATGAAGATACATTTAATTTGAATGTACTAGAAGTAGAGTATATTATGCTCGTTTGTGATACTGCGAGCACTCAATTGTTTATTTTTGTACTTCCCTTAAATACTCTGTGTTTAATTTAATTCAATTAGTATGTTGTCGTCAGCAGCTTTGATGTTTTGTCAAGTCACTTGAAAGCACGTGCTACTTTTTGCTGTGTGTTCGAAAAACTCAAATTGTAAGCGAAAACTTTTTTTGGTTTTCGAACACCGCCAAGCTAAAACTCTTTTTTAGACGCTGCACTACACTGTTGCATAAAATGCAATTAGAAGACAACGCTACATAAAACATATACTCTAAAATCTAGATATATTGGCAATCAACGGATACAATTTGGTTATAATTCAATATTGATGGCAAAATTATTCGCTACACAAGAAATAAAATTTAGTGTGTGATAGGGTCTAAAAACTAATGACACACAATCGTCAATCAAAATTCCAATTCGCTTTTACCTTGGAGTTATATAACTAAGTTAGGAAAACGCGTAAAGAGTCTATTTGTTCAGGGGCAAGAAAGGTCACTAACGATTGCTAAAAAGTAATGGAACAGATTGATTCCGTGGGGAGCAAAAAAAATTTCTTAAAATGTCAGTTTTTAAATTAAGTAAGGAACATAAAAAAGTAAGAACATTTCGGGTGACAAATAAGTTTCTACTTACTAGCATTTAATTACATAGGACAATCTGGTATCCTTATTGGTGTTAAAGACTCATTGTTGACCTTTAAAAACCTATAAGCGTCATTTGTCTGAACTATTAAAAACACAGTGGCAAAACATTGGAGGTAACTCCACATGACATTTTAAACCGTCCAAAACCACAAGTGTCGTACGAAAACAATGAATTTAGGTTCCTTAACGCAAAACACGTGGAAAAACCCACAGTTGCACAACAAATTTTTTGTCACGTCAAGTGTATGACATATCCTCAAAAAAAAACCTGGCGTTTCGGAGTTTTTCTCCTTTGAACTTCTCTACTCGACAGCAAGCGTGAATACCCTAAGAGTATATTATAGTCGAGGTGTCGCGACTATAACCAACCAACTTTCTTGCTCTTATATAAAGGTAGAATACGCACAGCTGTGATCGGTTTAAATAAACAAATTATTTTCATAAATAAGACATGAATTTTATTAAATATGAAGACGTTAACCTGTTTAAACTTTTAAAAAATGTATTAAAATAAGCCATTGTTATTTTAGCCTTCCTTAAGATTTTTTAACTTTTTTAGTTTCGTTAGCCTTAAAAATTCTTATTATACTTACTCTATATCGATGCACGACGTAACTGGACTAGAACCATTCCAGATAATTAAATTTATCTCCATAATTGGACTGTCCAATGAGCTCTAGAGCTTGTAGGGAGCACAATAGATCCTAAGGGTCGCAGTGCAGTTTTCCCCTCACAATTTTCATACTTACTCTATACTTCTTATCTGAATTGAAATTAAAAAGCGTCTTTATAATGAATAGAACGAAAAAATCGTTTGACAAACGGAATTATATTACGCACTGAATTTTTAAACATAGCCAAATACTTTTTAAAACGCTCCATACAGGAGCTATGGATGTATTTATAAGTCTTATCGCAACAACAGACAATACTTTAAATGTATTTTATTTATTAACATGTGTGACCACAAATAAAAAAATAAATATAAAATTCTGGTACCCTCGTGCTATACTGTGCCACACTTGGCCACTTGGAAAAATAAGAACAATAATAAGAAAAAAAATTAAAAAGCATTTCCCCTAAGCATGTCGACCATGCTACAAATAAAAGTTTCCCAACGAGTCGATGTATATGATTATTAATACTAAAATTTGCCTAATATATATATTAATTTATTTTAAACCAACTGCTATTACTATCTAAAAAAAAAAATTTTTTAATTTAAAATCACCCTCTATTGAGTCTTTTTTATATTAAGTGAAGGAGCATGTACATTTCAAATTCAGCGCCAAATAAAAAGTGTTGCCCTAACTTATTACAGCAGTCTATCGATAGCATAACGACAAATTTATCGAAAATACCAAAGTATACAAATAGAGCAACGCTTAACAAAACGGCACAACAAGCGGACAGATATGGCGTCGGTGGTGTAATGGTTAGCATAGTTGCCTTCCAAGCAGTTGACCCGGGTTCGATTCCCGGCCGACGCACAATCAAACTTTTTTACACTTAAATTCAATTAGGAACAATTTTTGAATTCAATAGTTTTTATTTATTTGCATAACAATTTTTTTTTAATTTAATGCGTACTTTTTAATCTTTAGGCCAAACAATCGCCACATGTTCACAGGTTTTATGCAAGGGATTTATGAGCTCATCAAAGCGTTTACCATTATATGAAAAATCTTTATAGTCCACTGTGTTGATCACCTTAAAGTTTGTGGCCTTGCCCGCCTTCTGGGAATAAATAGAAGTCCATAATGCGGTAACCGCAGCCGGTCGTTTGTCCCGCAGCTCAAGCGGAATATCCTCCAAACCTAAGCCCTTCGACAGCTCTTGAGTCAATTCTATAGTAAATTTGGCCAACGCTTTACCTAAGCCCAGGCGCTCGTGAGCGGGTAAAGTGGCCAAGAACATAAGCTCACAATAACAATCCATATTAAACATGGCGCATACGTCCACCTTATTATCAACTGCAATCATAAAATCCATAAGACGCAGAGCTTGAGGGCTTTTAACACATTCGTTGCGAAACTTCAGAAAGAAGGGTTCTTTGCCATTTGCTGGCGAAAACTATTGAAGCAAAAAAATTATAAGTTATTTTTTATCCACAATATTTGAGCAATTTATGTATGTACCTGCAGCTTGTTAAAAGATACAGAAACAACGCGTTCAGTGGGTACATGCTTTATAATTAAAGACACACCATCCTGCGCCGTCATATGGCATAATTTACGCAGCTCCAGACGTGCCTGCTTATTTTGCGGCAAGTTTATTTCACAAGCCACGCAAACAGACTCATTATTAAAGAAAGACTCATCTAGAACCTGTAGTAATTTAACCAAACAAGTTTGAAATAAATTAAAAAAAAATTTTTTTTATATTAGAAATAAAAAGTTTGCTTAATAAAATCTCAACAAAAAATTTGGTTGTGCGTCGGCCGGGAATCGAACCCGGGTCAACTGCTTGGAAGGCAACTATGCTAACCATTACACCACCGACGCTGTGTTCAACCTTTCGCCAAAATGTTGTTTCGTTTTACAGCAGCATTTATATTTTAATTATTTTAAAATTGTCCACGTATCACAAGTTATAATAACAAGAAAAATATTTTAATTGAAATGAAATTATTTAATTATGGAATCGATTTTGAAGATTTCACAAAGAGGGCCTTAAAAAGCTTATGAAAACACAAGAGTTTAAATACATATGGACGAGATTACGTTAACTTGTGTGGTAGAATTCAGATTCATATAATGTATATAAAAAAATATTAAAACACATCTACATAAATAATAGGTATGTGCTAAAATAATCTAATTTTATTTGATTGTCAAAAGCACCTTAGGTCACTTATCATATTCAAATTAAAATGGTCTATGCTGCAAGCTTAGAAACTATGCATAAGTGCTAGTTGAAACGTTTAAAATTACATTATATCAGTCATAATATATTATATATGTGTAATGGACCACATATTCTACCATATAAATAAATTTTAAAATATATGTAAATCAATTACTGGCTTCAGGACAAGCTCTGATTTGAGCATGATTATGAACCCCGAACGATACGGCGTTCTGGCTCTTAAATAAAGCAAAATAACTCGAAACTTTTTAGTCCTGCACAGTTACATTCAAAAGGGTTTAAACAATCTATTTATTATCTAGGAAACCTTATGCAAGCGAGTAAACTGTTTTAGTCAACCATTAGTAAAATAAAGTTTTTTGGAATAAAGACATATTTATTTATTTGAAAAGATTGGATTGCGGCCAAATATGTATATATGTATATGTATATATTTTTTTTTTGCCGTAAAAAGTATTAAAACGGAAAATAGATATTTTTACGAAACATCGCGCAATGGAAGAAGAAAATTAAAAAAAATAGCGCACCATAAACTTATGTTTATCAGGAAAACCTTTTTGTTTTTGTGCCGGTCAACATTTTGATTGTTATGGCGCCTTTTCGGCGGACCCTAAAAAATATATTGCATCACGATATACTTACGTCCAAGGCCTCTTCCAAATCTTGCGCAGTTAAGGTGCGCACCTGATATGCACCTGTAATTATTATAAACTGTTTAATTAAACCTCAACACTTTCACTTTACGCACCTTCATGCAAAGTTGCCCAAATTCTACCGGTTTTAGTGCGCATTTTCTTAAGAAACAAAAATTTTTAACGCCTATCGGTGCGGAAGCAATAAAAACAACTGTTGCCAACCAGAACAACCTGCTGACTGAAGCTAAACGACCGAACTAACTTAGGCAAACAACTAGAAGCACTCGACAAAGCTTATCTATCAGTCGTTGTAGGTCGTGTTTACAAGCGACTATTGATAGCAGCTATTACTTTAAATACTTGTTGATTATTTTATTGCACTTGATTGCACATTGTTGCTGTGTCATTTTTGTAAAATCTGCTAAAGCCTCAACAATTACTCTTGAAAAAAAAAAACTCATTTATCTGAGTTCAAATAAAAGCGGACTTAATTGGCTGTGTCGATTACCGGCACGCAACTATCGTTATATCGATAGCTTGCTCGTTAAGCGCTTTTCACCACTAGACGTGTAAAACAGCTGACAGCCGCAAAAGTTAGTGCAATAGAAATTTTTAGAAATTGTTTGCTAAATGCAACGTAAAAAAATTACGTTTTTAATGTGTAATTACATACAAACGCGTAACTATTAGTCAACTGATGGCTAAGCGTATTCCTACACTCTTTGGCGTCATGGCAACTAAAGCCTAAACAAATACAATACACAAATTTTTGGGGCGCATCTTGGAAACAATTGAAGCAATATGTTTTTACTGGACAAACTACTGCCATTCGTCTTTAGTTATATAAGGCCGTTTATTAAATGGTTTTTACACGTCTTTACCAGACTTTGTGAGCTACAGCGCATTTGCTACGGCGCAAAGCCGGGTGCAAGCCGCACGAAACTTGTGGAACGCTCGTTGCTGCTTTCGAAGCAGCCAGAAATCAAGGGACTCATAATTGAATTGGATGAAGCAGCGCCCTATGCCAACGATGCTGAACTTCTTTACTTTGCACCGCGCGCTGTACATGTGATCTCTAAAGTCAAACGCATAAAGCCCAATGTGCATCCAGACTTTCCAAGGCTTTTAGGTAATTGCGTCACAACAATTTGGGGCTACAAACGCTTGATGAGTGTAGTGGAGGAACTGCGTGCCGAGAAGTATGATGCAGAGAATTTGGAGCATGAGCAAAAACTGCTACAGCTGTGGCAACTTTTAATGCCAGATGTGCCACTAACGGCGCGTATAACAAAGCAGTGGCAGGATATTGGCTTTCAGGTGAGTAACGTAGCGCCCAACAAATATGTTATAAAGGAAGTATATGAAAACAAAAAGAAGTTTGTGAAATATAAAGTAATATAAATTGATTTATTTAGGATGTATTAAATATTTATCAGTCATATATATTGCCCTAGCTTAAGCTTGATATCCTGACAACCCAAGAATGAACACTATTATATATGCAAAGTTGTTGATACAACCAAGATAATCAAAGAAAAACCCATAAAAACACTTCATTTGCATTCCTAAGTTAAAATACTTGATTTTGACTTGAACAAAATTGTACTCTGCCCTTATTAAATATTGAACTAATGACACGTCATTTTTAATTTTAGGGAGACGATCCAAAAACCGACTTTCGAGGTATGGGCATGCTCGGTCTGGAAAATCTTTTATACTTTGCACGCGTCTACAACGATGCATCAAAGCACGTGCTGCTTCACTCTATGCACCCTACTCTTGGCTATACTTATGCCATTGTGGGCATAAACCTTACATCCATGGCTTACAATATGCTAAAGTCGGGCGCCTTAAAGACTCATTTCTACAATCAGGCTGCGCAGCATAAACAAAACTTTAGTACATTAGAGGATTTTCATAAGCTGTACTGCTATCTTTTCTTCGAATTCGATCGGTTTTGGATGGACAGCGATCCTCGTAATATTATGGACTTTCGCGAGATTTACCAGTCCTTTGAAATTACCAAGTTGGAGGCCTTGCACAATGACAACACATATTTTAAGACCAATCTTGTTGTAGAATCTGTTTGATAGCATTTTACATACGCTGTATTTATGTAAGTATCTCAATCAAAACTACTGACTTAATAGAGCTCGAAACACAGAAATTATATAAAAGCGGTATTTATGCGTTTATTTGAGAGCTATATAATTTATGTATATTTTATTATACATATTTTATTATATATATATATATGTTTTTATGCAAGCATTAAATAGTTAAATAGATGCAAAAGTGACGTAAATAAATATGTGTCCTCTAATGGAATGTCTCACATAAATAATACTTTAAACTTTAATTATACTGTGTCTAAACTATCTTAGGAGCGAAGATCAGACGATGTTTCATTTTAATTTTGATAGATCAATTTCAATTTGCTTATAACTTATTGGATTTTATAAAATAAAATTATTGAAAATTGCACACACACATGTATTTTACAAAAACAAACTGCTTAAATTCATATAAGAATAGAAGATAGTGTAACCACAGCTGTCAAATGCATGCATACTAAAAGTTTAAGTAATAAAAGAAGCAATGAATATCACGTGTTAACATACAAATCAAAATTGTATGAAACTAACAAATAAATAAAAAATAAATTCCAATTGCGATTTGCACAAAGAAAATCAACTAGTGTTTACTAAGGCCCTGTTTCCACTGAAACACATTGCATGCGGGATACTTATAAAATCCAAAGAGTATATATATAGTTTTCATACTCATAGACAGTCCAAAAGCTTATGTGGTGTTCTGTAAATGGGTATCGCCCGTATCGATATTGAGGCGAAATTCATTCACATTACTCATTGGACCAACATGAGTAAGATTGCTATGAATCAATTGAGCTATCTTGTGCGTAGTATATCAAGTGTAAACAGGCTATTAATATAAAATTCCCAAGTCGTATCAATACTCAAAAGAGCGGTTGTTGTTGGTGTTTTCGCAAGCAAAAGTATTATCATTTCAGATTTGAGCTGAACTAGCGATAAAACTTAACTTCCGCTTCGACGCAGTCTTTGAGTAGCTCATCCAGCTCATCACTGGCATGATTTTGTAAGCTGAAATAATTATTCAATTCCTCTACACATGATGCCTCCAAACTTCGTAAATGCTCTAAGGCAGCCGGCTTGCGTTGTGCGTGTAGCTTATGCAAAAGAGTTCCATCGGCCTCTGGCTGCAACTTGGTCAATGGCGATATGCGAGGATTGGGCGCAAATACAAACGGCTTGAACACAGACTCGCTAGCATTGGGCGTGGCAGTAAACCAGTGACAGGAAATGCCACCGGCTGTAAGCACGGAAACATTTGCAGCACGCGAGCTAGCTGCATTGCTTGCATCTCGTAAAGTTGAGAACATGTCTTGCTGAGAGTATGAAGAACCTTCGGATGGCTCTACACCGCACCAATTAAGTTCGTGTTTAACCGCGCCATTGTCTTCATTTGCAGCCTGCCATTCTGCCGCGTGCACACCTTCGCTGAACTTATCCATATCGTCAATGACAGTTAAGCCATCTTTGGCAATGCGTAGGTAGCTTGCAGTTTCCTTTTTGGCTGCCCAAGCTTTGCCAGAGCAGCTTATAAGCCAGGCAGCAGCGGCATCACACACTATAAAGTTCAGCTTGGCTGTTTCCTTGTTGTGACTAACCACGAGTTGACCAATTTGGTCCACTGCTTGCTCAGCGCTGGTGGCTCGAGCCAAAGCCAAGCTGTAAGATATTTGATAAGCTATGTTAAGCTTGCTTTAAAAGTTCAGCCACTTACCGCACAATATCGGTGCCCAACAGACTTTCATCCGAAGCCGTTTCGGGTGTAGTCCAAGTTAAACCTACGACAACGCCGCGCTCGTTTGCGCCAAAGTCGCCACCCCATACTCCCGGCTTGGGCTTTTGCAATATGACACGCAGCAGCACATCTTCGCCAGACGCTTCCTCAGCAGAGGCGCCACCATCAGTCTACAACACAGTCATAAACATGTACATGAGTCATTGATTTATCAAGTGTGGTTTATTTGTGCTTTCACCTTTCCCTCCAATACATCGCTGACATCATAGTAATGAACCTCTTGTGCCACACCTAGAGCTTCTGCATCCTCAGCATTGCGTCCGACAATGAGACTGCCATTAGCAGCACAAGCTGGCTGTACAATAAAACAATCAGCGTTTGAAGACATTTTTTCACTCAAATATGCGCAGACGAAGTTGTAAAATTGATTTTTCCCAGCTGTTTGCGGCGCCGTTGGAGTTCTTAATTTGTCTGCAGCGGCAAAGCAAAAGTACGCACACCAGCAGAAACTTCAAATTTATATTCACTCAAACTGTGATTTATTGCTAACAGCACTGCGATTTTTCGTACAATAGCTTAAATTTATACAAAATTTAAGACGGCTTGAAAACTCCAACTGGCACCGCACAGACAAAGAAGTACTATCGATTGAGCTATCGTTCAAACCGATAGTTTTATGTTGCCGCCGATAGCAAACAAGTTGATAACTTTTGCTTGATAGTAAATGTTTTTAAAAAATTGATGGGTATGCTATTATTTGCTTATAAAGTTGTTTAAACATCTAATGCAAAGCTCCTCTCCTATAAGCTATTTTTTGGCGTTTGTTAAAAGCTGTATAAATTGGAACGTTCTTTGTTTCATCCTTTTACCAATGATGCAGTATGATTTTTATTCCCAACCATTCACATGATTGTTTGATAACAATTCAGATGGCTTAATGACCCGTTAAATAAAACCTTACTTTTAATAAAGTCGATCTAATACCAAACAAATCATTATGAAAACTTATTGCCTCCAATTTTAATGAGTCATGGTTTGTAGAATTGATGATTTTCCTTTCAAGAATCCATGATGTAATTACATTCTCAACAAGCTTAGACCAAAAACAATATAAAAAACTAAGTTGGTTTACACTCCTTTGTATGGTCGTTTACACATCTTAGTCTTTCATATTTTCTTTACTTGGACATTATTATTTTATTATCGTTACATTCTTATAAAGATCCATGGGTTATTGTTTGGCCATTTGTAATGTTGTCTTTAGTAAATTGTTTGAAATTGTACCATCCCGCAACTTTGTGTGAAAATAGTTCAGCACTCACTAGCAAGGCGTTAAGTGGTAGTTCAGTAACCATTATTTAAATTAAATGTCTAATTTTTCGACCAGCAAAACTTTGTGGATTTGTTCTGTATTCTCCAGTTTCCTCTAGGTGTGGTGTACACGCTGCTTCTACGCATCTAGCTAGGATAGTAGCTTTTTGCTAATGAAGTAGACGTTAGTAGGGGTATAAATAAGAAACTCGTTTAAGAGCTAAAACTTACCATAAGTCTCAATCAATGAGGATCCCCAGAATAAGTAAACTTTGGACAGCAATAAAAAAGAAAATGATTGAAACAACCAAAGCTCGACAATATTGAAATGCGATACTTGTGCCTCAAAAGTATCATTTGTTCCGTGCACCATCTGCATTTGATATTTGTTTATAGCATCCTTCTTGTGCTTCTAGCACTTAAGATTCCTCGTGGACTACATGAAATGTATAATCTATATTTGTTTTATAAAAACTAAATACATAAACAAATTATTAAAAGTTTTAACAAATTTGTAAACAAACCTACAGTCCAGCCGATTTTTATTTGTCTTGGCATTTTGATACAACTTGTTACAGATTTTAAAGGTAGCGTCGTCTATTCAATAGACTACCAGAAATTCCAAACCATTTAAGACATTTATTTTTCGCCTTGCCGGCTAACTTGGCATCTTGTTTATAGCCTGCATTAAGGACCGCAAATTTGGGAGAAGCAAATAAGTGAATACTTCTGTTTATAAATCTCAATTAAACAATAAAAACAAAATTTAGAGCAAAAACCGCGCGTCCTACTATAAAACAATTTAAAGTAGTAAGACTTAATAAGTTAGAAACGTAAACTAATGAGTTTGAGAGAGATAACACAATAAGCATGAGGATGGAACAATTTCGGAAAATATCGATATGTTGAAAAGACAACTATTAAGTGTTGTAAAAGTGCAAAGCTACTGATTGGCATAATCGCAGTCCCTGGTCCCTGGTTCGAGCAAGCAAGTCGACGCGTATAAAGAAAAACAATATTCGTAGTGTAAACGCAAGCCGTGTTAATGTGTAAATAAGGCTTGACAGTATAATTGCAGTAAAAAATGCAATTAAATTTCTATAGTTTAGGTAGCTTAAATATAACATAAAACTTGTTACTTTTTACAAGTGTCGAGAAAACGTCGTAGTCGACGTCGCAGCGCTGCTTTTGTGTACAGTGCGTAGATGCTGTTATCCCGTTCTGGCATACAGCAACTCCAATAGACCGCGTTAATGGTGTAAGCGAAACAACAACAAACAAGTTACAAGGTGCGTGCCAGTGCGCTATTGTGTGTTTATATGTGTGAGTGTTGTAAATACTGCTGCATGTTGTTGTTTTTGTTGCTGGTGGATGTTCAGCGCCTTTTTTCGTGTGTTGATTATTTTACTTGCGTGCGTGTTACTCGTGGGCGCAGAAGATAGTAGTGGCAGCTACCTAGCAGTCAAATACATACGAAAAATAAACTAAAACAATTAAACAAAATTGTTATTGCATAAACTTATAAAATGAAACCGATAACGTTAAATAAGTGCTGTGCGGCAAGTGTTTTGAAAAGTCGCTTAGCTGTCTAAAGAAAATCAATATTTTCATGGGCCAGCTAGCTTCCAATAAGAAAATGTGCGTAAGTGTGCGTCCGCTTTAAAAATAAAAAAATGTTAAAATAAACAACTCATAAGAATTTTGTAAGTTTTAGGCTTAGTTAAACGCGCACGGCTTGCAGCCGCTCCCTAAACAGATATATTTCCTTGACAGCTTTTTTTTTTCTTTTGGTACATAGCGTTGCTTGACCACTTTGACCGCGCGCATTTTTCCTCAAATTTTGTGTGTATGTGAGTGTATAATAAAACAATTCTGCTTTAAAACTAGTTTTGGTTAATTTTGTGCTATGCCGTAAGCAGCAGCGTTTATTGTGTGTGCTATTTTTTTATTTAAAAGCATCTTTAAAGGCAACAATATTAAAAATCAATAATTTTCAAACTTCGAGTATACACATTTTTACAGTATTTGGCATGCTTTAATATTATGTGCTGTGGGTGTGTTTTTGTATAAGTGGCATGGGCTCAAAGCACAAAAAAAAAGTTTATTTATTGTATACACATACGCTGTACACAAACCACCCTCGCCTGACGTTGCCCCCAACTCCAACATCCCCCCAAAGAAAGCATCTTTTAAGCATAGAAGAAGATACATACACACGCAAGTCTACCCCCTTGCGGCTAAAGCGCGCTCCCTTGTGCGGCGTTTTCTAAATATGTATATGTACCTATGTATGTATATGTAAACTTTTGTATATAGACGTGCTCGTCAAAAGTGCATTGCTCTGCCGCTGCCGCCGTTATAGCTCCAACGCGTCGCATCTGTATTGTATTGTAAACATTCGGTGCGGCCTCGTTTTATGTATCATCTGTGCGAGTGTGTGTGTGTGTGTAGTCAGATTTACAGTGCCCAAAAACGCGCTTGATTTAGCAGTTGGCAACACGCGAACGCTTTACGCTGGCAGTTGGCAACACGTTGACCCAATAACGGTACACCAGCATGACACCCGTATAATCACACACACACACACAAATGCATGATGCTGCATGAATGAAACACGCCCGCATGGCGGCATGCGGCTGCCCGTATTGTTGTTGTTGTTGACTGTATACATAAATCTCTGCAGATGCGACCCACATATTTGTGCTATTTACTTTAAAAAAGATACCCCAATCGGCATAAAGTGAAACAAAAAAATCCAATTGGTTTTTGTCTTCTATCACACCAAGTGATTGTGTTGCTAATGCTGGGTTTACACTGCATCTCACAGGCCGGCCTAATTTTTCTTCACACCGGCACATTGTGTGTGTAAAACGTCACAAAAGTGAACATTTTTTTAAACACAAAACTATTAAAGAAGCTGGCAAGACTTTTGGTAATATCTGTGCCAATATTATATATTGACTTTCTTAACATTGTGAAGGCTGGGCAAAATTCATTTTGTATTAAATTTGTAAAAAAAAAAATACATTTGTTTTGAAACTTGGAGTTCAGTTTTATATCAAATTTTTTGTCTGACAAGCTATATTATGCTTTTGTGGATCTTGATTTAACAATGAAGTTTATCGTTATAGTTAACCTTTACGCTTACAATTGCCTACATATTTTCGGTTTTTGAGCTCTTTTCTTTAGCTTAGGTACTTGGGATTCATTCGTACGAAGTTCCCAAACTTTTCTGCTACGCATTTCGCAAACATTTATTTATTTTTATGCGTCAAATTGATGTCGTCGACACAGCGATCGAGTTTTGTACATAATTTAGGCAACTTCTTGCATTTGACAAGTTTTGACACGTGAGACCAGACAGTCAATGTCACTGTCATTCGTGACAAAGGTTGTCACAAGTGTTTTAATTGGTTTCAAAATAAGTTACGAACATTATGTGGCACAAAGTTGTGAGAAAGCAAGTGAATACATTTGCATGTTCGAGAATGTTTAGACAGAAGCAGTTTTGTATTGAAATGGTGAACGGCTTGAATCTAAGTGAAATAGTTTGCTGGTATAGAAGTTTGGGAAGTTATTTAGAAAAAAAGTCAACTTACCCAATTTACCGTCTGTATGGTAAAAAACGTTGAAGATTTAATAATTTTGACGCTATGGGTGCAAGGACAAGAAAAATAAAAATAAACAAACAAATAATGATTTTCAAAACGATCTGCTTCAATTTTTATTTTCACTGAAATTTAGTGAAAATACATTTACTTTAAAACAAAATTTACAAAAAGCTTAAATAGCTTAAATGGTTTATTGATTTTTGTATTTATGGGTTCATTTAAAAGTATATACCCTAATTCTCCTAGAAAAAAAAAATGAATTTTTCCACAAAGGCAAAACTTGGCGTATCTAATAATTAAAGTTTAACGATGTTTTATTCAATAACGAATTCGTGAAACTAGGGATAATACAGCCGCTGTGCAAAAATAAATAAAATCTGATGCTGTGCGTAAACGAAAGATGTACTTTTTATAAAAATTCATTTCGAAATATTCGCGTTTATGTGGAGCGTTGTTAATAGCTCTAACATTAGTTTTACTGGTCAGATTTTTATGATAAGAAATTGCAAACAAAATTTTATATAGCCCCTTAAGTTTATTTTTACTAAATTTTAATTAGGTTAGGGGCGGCTGCTGGCTAAAAGCCAGCATACTTAGGCCTGGGTCGGCCCTTTGTGACACCGCACAAATTTTAATTAAAGCAGAACCAATTTTCCTGTTGATCTCAATGTGGTACGAACGAACAATTTCAAATAAGTATATGCTTGTTACGGAAAAAATTTTACTACAATAAGACAATGTAATAAATTGTGCCAATTACTGCCACAGTGTTTATGTAACCCCAAATAAATACATATGTTTTCACCAAAAAAAAAAAAAAAGAAAAAGTATGTAATCTTGTAATGTTTCAAATCTGTTCCAATGCTTTGGACAATTCATTGTAACGCTGTGAACTTCACAGTGTGAAGCCAAGTTGTGTAAACCCTGCATAAAAAAACCCGATTGCGCCAAAGTGACGAAAAATTTCAATTGGTTTTTGTCTTCATCGCATTAAGCGATTGATTGTATTGCATACCAGGGAAAAGTAAATTAAATTTTTTTTGTCTTTGTTTATGTCCTAAAGAATGTTTTTGTTTAGATAGCTGCCTCCAGGTTCAATGAACCGCTAAAATCAGTAAATGTTCGTGTTTTTTTTTTTTTTTTTTTGTGTGTGTTAAGTGAAATTTGATTAGCTGATTTTTACAACCTTGCATAAATTAAAAAAAAATTATTTCGCATGACATTGAAACTCAAATTTCTGTGTTGATATGTTTATTGACACAATTTATTAAAATAACTTTTTAAATAAACAACAACAAGGCAAAAACATGTGAAGTGTGTTGGCGGCAGAATTACCTTGACATTGAGAGCTTTGTATGCATGATACGTATGTATGTATGTGCATTTGTGATTGTTTTTGTGCGTATTTGCCATCTCGTTTGCACGCTTAGCGGCATTCAAAAGTAAATAAATTAAGTAATATTTAATAATGGCTGGCTGCGTTTTTGTTGTGTGTGCATTAAAGGCAACGCTGATGTTGTGTATTAATTGTTTTTATGAGTGTGTATATTATATACACTGTTTATGTGTCAGCTTGTGAATGAATGTTCTTGTATATAAGAGTAAAACTGTAAATGGTGACGACACACCACCAGCCAATGACCTTGCATAGGTGTGGGTGCGATAGCATCGATAGTAAAACTATCGATATTTTAAGTTTTATCTTATTTTTCTTTAATATCGTTAATTAAAGTAAGATTCTTATACTTTTTGCAGGCTCGGCGCGTAAAATCAATCCAACAAAATTATTTCATTCAATGCACAAGTGGAGTTAAGCTCCAGCGACGACAGCACCATTCATTCCGCCGCGTTGTCAAAAAAATTGGCCAAAATTAAAAAATTCAAGCTGGAAGACATGAAGGAAATGGTGGGCGGTTGTTGTGTATGTTCTGACGAGCGGGGCTGGCCGGAAAACCCGCTCGTCTATTGTGACGGCCAAAACTGCACTGTTGCTGTGCATCAGGCTTGCTATGGTATTGTTACCGTGCCCACTGGACCTTGGTATTGTCGTAAATGTGAGAGTCAGGAACGCACCTCACGCGTACGTTGTGAATTATGCCCATCACGGGATGGGGCCTTAAAAAAGACGGGAAATAGTGGCTGGGCACATGTAGTTTGTGCTCTTTATATACCAGAAGTGCGCTTCGGAAATGTGACAACAATGGAGCCTATTATATTACAATTGATACCACAAGAGAGATATGCCAAGAGTAAGTAGTTTTCCTTGCTGCATAACGTGTTTGCGTGTTTGGAAACTTTAGTATGTACTTACATCTTTTTAGTTAGTGTTAGTCCGATCTGATTGTTTGTAACCTATTTCAAGTAGGAAATATTATTTTAATGGGGGCAAAAAAAAGCACATAAACCGATACTATTGTGGTTTTGGAAATGCATCGAAAATGGTTATTATAATATCAGAGCAAATCCCACAAGTTTAGGCATTTGAGCGTAATTACGAAAATCGATTGCGTGGGATAGTAATTCTTTTCAAGTCTATACAAGGCTATACTGTACCAATAGTTAGTGTGTTTAGCTTACATGTAACATTATTTTCAAAAAAAAATAATAATTTATCCATCATTGAAAGATCTTTTAGGGTGTTAACGGCTAAACTTAGCTAGGGGTAGGAAGGACATTAATAAACTCAATTTAAAAAGATTATCTAGAATATGCGAATTGTATGTACTGTCAAATTTTTAGTTCCTAAATCCAATACTCGATGCTGACAATTTTGGAATAGTTAATACCTAACTATATAAAACAGGGACCTTAACCATACGTCTCATTATTAAGGACGCAATGTGTGATATGAAAAAAAACTATTAGAAATTATTATGACAACATGTTTGGAACGATTTGATGTGTTACCATTAACCTTCCTCGCCTTTTCCAGCCTGTTATATATGTCTGGAAATTGGTAAACCGAATCGAGCAAACGTAGGTGCTTGTATGCAGTGTAATAAATCGAATTGCAAACAACAATTCCATGTGACCTGTGCCCAGAGTCTGGGACTGTTATGCGAAGAAGCCGGCAACTATTTGGATAATGTCAAATATTGCGGCTACTGTCAGCATCACTACAGCAAATTGGTGAGTATGTCGCCGCTAATTGTTATTCCGTCAACTCAAATCTTTCAACTTGCAGAAAAAGGGCGGTAACGTCAAAACTATACCGCCATACAAACCTGTACAACATGACACCTCCTCTGATTCATGTTCATCTCCCGAAAAGGAAATCGACTCAACCATGAATTCATCGGCCACCTCGGCCACAAGCATCAAAATATCAAGCAGCTCAGTCAATTCGAGTTCAACAACCATGTCTAGTAGTGGTATTTCATCATCCTCAACTAAACAACGCAAATCGAATGCATCAGGCAAATCTTCGAGCAATAGTTCTACGGCGCCAGCTTCGTCGAGCGTAGCTCATGCCTCTAGTTCATCTAATCCGGCTGCCGCTGCAAGCAGCGCTGTTGTAAGCGGCAGCAATGTAAGCGGAAGTCTACAGCCCAGCAGCAGTAGTAGCAACAGTAGTACTAATAGCAACGCTCCAAGCAGCATGCCTAGCGGCAGCAATGCAGCTGGGACACATTTAAGTAACGCTGCCAGTGGCAGTGGAAGCAGCAATCCAAGTAGCCATATACCCAGCAGTAGCGCTGCCATTAGCAACGCACCTGGAGCTAGTACAGCAAGCAGCAAAACCTCGGCCAGCAACTCCTCCGGTTACAAAGAAAAAGAAAAACATAGTAAAAGCTTGTCAAAACAGTCCAGCTCAAGCAAGGACAAGGATAAAGATGGTGGCAATGTAGCCAATTCAACAGGAAATGCATTTTCTAATTCGTCAGGCTCTTCATCTTCGTCATCCTCCTCTTCATCGCGTGACAAGTCCTCAAAGTCATCTAAAAACAAAGATTTAGCTCAATTAAATACTAACAGCAGCGCAACAGCAGGCCTAAACACTGCTTCAAGTGCGCCGGCTAGTAGCAATAACAATAATAACAATTCTAGCACGCAAAATTCTAGCAGTGCAGCTGCCAATTTGAGCAGCTCGGCAACTACAAACGAGCTTAGTAATCATGCGCATAATCCCAGCACAAACACAACTGCTGCTACGGCTAGTAGCAATTTAGGCACTTCTAGCAGCAAGCTGTCGATGTCCAGTCAGATGGCTGCCAATCTAAGCAGCAGCTTTGGTGCGGAGCTGCACACAAGCAGCAACAGCGCCTTAAACGAACCTGTATCCTTTGCAGGCAGCAACAGCGGCAATAGCAATGTACCTAATAGTTCAGAAAGTTTGTCGGGTGCTGGCACGTCTACAAACAATGGAACTGGCTTGGTTGGACTGGGCGGCGTCAGCTCTAGCGCTACAGCAACAAATTTAAGCACAAACAAGAGCTCTAGCTCTGGCGCAGCAACCTTGGCCAGCAGCACTAGTGGCTCTGCTTCTAAAAAACGCAAGGCAGAGCTAAAGTCGAGCAATGTGTCTGCTTCAGCTTTGGAGGATGGCAACAGGTTAGTCTAAACATTGCTAATGTAAATAAGTTGACATTATTAAACAATAATCTTATGTATAGCTCATTTCGGGATATGACTAAGGATGTGCATGTTACTTTGACGCCGTTAACAGACTTTGAAAAGGAAATCGAAAAGAGTTCTAAAAGGGTGAGTTTTAATTATGTGCTTTTGCCAAGGCTAATTCATTTGGTTAAATAATTTTATATATCTAAAATATAAGAGAATAGAATAGTAATGCATGTCAAAATTTTGAATATCATCAATGTTTAGATTAACTTATATAGTTTATTACTTTTGACTCAAGACTTGTTGGAAGCTATATCTGACATAGTAACAATTCATTTTTGGTTGAAGTTCTTTGAATAGAGCGAGAATGTGATATATTGTTAATTATGTTAAGCTAGAAAATGGATTATTAAATATTAGTATACTATATAAGGAAAATATTATATTTGTACATTCATTTGTTACATTTGCTTCTGTTACATTAAGCTTCCACTTCAAAAACTTTTGTTCTATCTACAGAGTTTTAAAAGCTTATAAGAGAAAGTTGACTATTGCAAAATTAATTAAATTTAAAAACGACTATATAATTATAAAACAATGTAATTCTTAGAGGCAGAAAATCAGCAAGAAACAAACAATAATGTCAAAGTAGGGACAGCAAAAAATTCTCTGCTAATAATGAAGCAAAAAGTTTCTTCAACTCCATTGTCACAAAACAATATAATAGAACAACACTCAAGGCTAAATCTCGATATTTAAATGAGTTACTACACCAATAGATTGGATTATTTTTGTTAGGAAATTTCATAGGAAATTGTTGTAAACTAATCACATAAAAAGTATATTATTATCTAAATCTAAGCTGATGCCAAAGCGTAATGTTTTAAATTTTAGTTTTATTGTTAAAATATTGTCATTATTGAAAAAAATGTACTTGTATTACTTGAGAATTCGCCAAGATCTTTTACGGCTCATTCTTAAAAAAAACCTAATGTTCTGTATCCCTGATAAAAAATCTTTATTATCTATTCTTTCTCATCTTTGAGAATCGACACAAAAATAATTGAGGCAATTTTACAAATCTCTTGAGTGTTTTCTGCAAAACTCTTGAGTGTTTTTACGCTCTAAGAATAAGTCAAAATTACGTCAAATTTAAATACTCTGGCAAATACAATGTTGTATTAAAACTTAGGCGCTTGTCTATATAAATTAACACACACTTGTCTGTAACTTGTCACAATGCTCTTGTAGAATATAAATTTAAAGAAAGCATACACTAGATCGTTCAATCTATTGTTATACGACTATTTCACTCGTGCACGCTGGGAAAGCTTTTGGCGCAAGCGCCTTGTCAACTTTCGTATCATATTTATATGCGAGCAGGTGAAATGCAATTATAAATGCATACACCTGAAATATTTTGTGGAAATGTGGGCGTTATGTGTGTGTATGTGAGCGAAAACTCAGGTGTACACATGGAAATGCCAGAGAAATTTTGCGATCTTTCAATAATTTTCTATTTTTGTTTGCTGATTTGATTTATGAACATAATGTGTATATTAGATGTAGGTAGTTAATATATATAAATACTATATACTTATGTGCTCGTACATTGCTGAGATGTGCGCAATGAGCTGTGTACAAAAAAATATTTTAAATACCTTAAGACTTAAGTGCCTTGCAAATTACCTGCCGTAAGAAGATATTTTGCAATGCTTAGATTACTCTAGTTATGTTTTTTTATAAAAATTTCCATTAGGCATTGCATACAACTTAAGATCTGTTGCTGGGTATCTTTTGTGTTAGATTTAACAAATAATTTGCCTATTATATTATACTTTAAATGTTAAGAGGATTTCTTGTTTAAAATCTTTTTAGTCTAGACGATTTTAATTTTAATTAAAGTTTAAACTAATCGAGTACTGTATGCTTACTATGTACCCCTCTAAGCAGTCTATTCTTCATGACTTAAGTCTGAAATTGAAGAAGGGAGATAAGTGATAATGTTAATACCGTGTAACGATACCTACTTTACTCATATTCTCCAAATTAATAAGATATAAAAACTTAAAGCACTTAAAATTACCTCAAATATCTATAATTGCAATTTTGTTGACAAAATATTGTTGCATTTTAGTGCTTTGTCATGTTGTTTGTGCTGGAAAAATCTATTCTCAATAAATTCGCCATTAATTTTTTTTTTGCTTTCATAAACACAAATGAACGCATAAAATATAAGAAAATTTATATATTTTTTTGTTGCTTTGAATTGTTCTTATGACTGTTGATGACTATATAGTCATCCCTATCGTATGCTTTGACGACAAACCCGCTTGGCCCGCTTACGTGCCGTGTGCAGACATTTCGGCCAAACATTTCGGTCTGGTTGGGTTGATGGGGCAGCATCTTCGAAAACGTTGACAAAATTTTGTAGCGCGCTCAGTCGAAAATCGTTGTTAATCGAAGCTGAAAGGCTTAAGTAAAATTAAGAAAAATCATTTTTTGCGAACTTTTATTATTACGAACGAAAAGTAAATACATATATTTTAACATACAAGCAATATGTACGCACAATTTAATAACTAAGAGAGCTAAGTGTAGTGCTATTGCATTTTTTATACAATTTGTAATATCGGTTGAAGTTGCTACTTTAAATGTTGCAGAAACTATGATATTATGGTCGAAATTTTTTACGCGTGTTGCAGTTTTCTGAGTTTAGCTGTGTGTTTCTGTGGTTTTCGTTTAATTTTAGAACACTGTGCGTAAAAATTCGAATGCATAATTTGACCCGAAAATAATTTGGCTCCACATGCGTTAAAAAAGTTTCCTATATACATATTAATAGCAATTTTTTAGTTGGAAACAAGTCGAAAAGCTTTTTTTGCAGCTGTTTTGGACTCAATGAAATCCAAATTGTCTTTGGGGAGTTGTTAAGTACAGTGAAGTGCGCTAGAAGAGAACGTTGAGCACATTTCTGAAACTTTTTAGAAAATAAACACAAAATTAGACTCATAAAAATAAAAATAGAAACATTGTTTATAGTTGGAATATTTTACATACCTTTTTTTATAGTTTCATTTAAAAATTGCGGTTTCGATCATTTCCACATAACTTCGGAATATGCTTTAAAAATAAATTGGTTTAATTTTTTGTACAAAAACCACACGTTTGAAAAGGTTTAAAAATATATTTTTCCAATTTAAAGATTATTTAAGCTTTCCTCCCAAAAATAGATCAATACAGTAAATATCTATATGTATTTTAGAAACCACATTCTAAAGTAAACAATGTAAACACAGTTCTTCATGTTTTTGAAATCTTAAGTCTTACTTCATCTCATATGAATGATTTTTTAAATTACGACTCTAATAACGTATTTTATTTTGTTTAAATCAAAAATTTTTCACTTCAAGAAGTCTTAGACATCTAAAAAAAGGAAAACTTTTGTTTTTCTTTTTAACTTTAAACCGCAAAACAAAAGATATTCAATAATCTAATTCATTAAACTAATTGTTTAATCATTCAAAGAACCTAGAAATCTTATACTCTCTTTAACTTAAAACTGCATTACAAAAGATATGCAAAAGTTTGAGTCTCAAGTTAATGTTGACTATAAATAAATTATTTTTCGAAACTTTTTGACTACTTCAATTTTTAGGAAATCTTTTTAACAATTTAAAGCTAACTTGTTTTTGCTTTGTCTCTACAACACTTAGCATAGCTTTACTTCAAAGCTGTATACAACCAACTAAATAATGCAGATATCATCTTAGTAATCTCCCAGAGAAAAGACTTACTCTGCTATTCTTCACTTTGATATAAATCTGTAAACAACCAATTACAAGATAAAACTAAATATCAAATATCATCTTAACAATCTCCCAGAGAAAAAACTCACACAGCTATTCTTCACTACTTCAATAATTTGCTATAGGGCTGTAAACAACCAACTACAAGATAAAGCTAAACATTTCCTAGATCATCTTAGCAATCTCCCAGTGAAAAGACTCACTCAGCGATTCTTCACTGTTGCCATAGCCTTTTTTTCACACAATATTTTTCTTAGTTACCGCATATAAAACTACAAAAAATAAATATATAAAGAAATGAAAAGAAAAAACTTTTCCCAGAAGTGTAGAAAACATTGGAAAACCGCAAAGCAACGACGCTGCTCCTACAAACATATTTCCATCCCACTCTCTGGCGATAGTATTAGATGAAAATTCTGCTGCTGCTGCTAGGTCTGCTATAGTCTCCCATCTAAAGTTTCTCAACTCAAAACTGAAGACGACTCAACGTCGACTGTGCCTGCCATGCCAGGCGGTGCCGTGTGCACTCACAATGATATAGATTAGTTTGCGTTGAGCAATCTTCCAGTTCAGTACTCGGCGTTTCTGTGTGTTGTTTGTGCGGCGGCGTGTGCGTTGTACGTATTTGTGTATATACTTACATATATTATTATATGGAGCAGCAACTTCTAACCGATATTGCAACTATACTATATACTATATAAATTGCACTCACTTTAGCTGTCATCATAACATATCTAAAAAAACCATTGCCAACGCTCTAGATAGACTGACGAGAACGCAGACGACCTCTATAATTACAAAATGACTAACCAGGCAGACAAACGAAAAACATATAAAAATTTTATTTGTCATAGTCGCCAAAATATCAAAATCTTCTTCGTTTTTGCTATATCTTTTACCTGCTATATTTTTATAAGAAATGTACAATTTTTCTACACATATCATTTTGTCTATGTGTTTTGGGTATATATATGTACATATATTTATTTTTCAACGTCTAAACGTTATATTTGTTTAGTGTGTTTTAAAAGAAAACAAAATTTTTCTTTATTATAGTGAGAAATATTTTTCTGAAAACAAATCTCTGACGATTTATGTTTGTACATGTGTATCCAAACTCATTAATATTATGTACTATGTTTTGTATGTATTACGTATTGCCTATTGGGTAATTATGTAGCGCCTATGTCGACGTTCAAAGGGGCTAGATAAGGTTAGATAAATGTGATTTTAAAAGAAAATTAGCAAATAATTGCAAATATTGGCATTGAAAAGCAATTAGTACTTTTGTACTAAAAATTACACATAATGCATTGAAAGTGTCAAGAGTATGAAAAATAATTGACATGGTGTACAATCAGCTTTAACAAATATGCCAAATAAATAAAAGTTGAAAATAAAAGATATTAGAAATTCAAGAAGCACCCGTTACAATTGGCAAAATATGACAAGATTAAAAGATGATGAGCTTTTAGTAAGCATACCTTTGAAGCGACTATGAGAGCATCTTCACACTGCATTAAAAGTTGCCAAATTTTTGCATAATTAAGATGTCCCACTAATGTAATTTTATTTGTGCAATACATGTACTAAAAAAAAGGCAAAATCTTCACACTTAAAGGCCCTAATAGAAGCTTCAAAATGTTCTGGGAAATTTCGCCAATACAATCTGGTTTCTTCAATACTGGCACTAAATAAAATCTTTGAGCTGAAAGGCCCAATCGAAAGTTTCAAAAATTATTGGCATGTTCAGCATTGAAGTTTTAGTTGCTCAATACGTGTACTAAATTAATACTAAATTAGATTATACTCTGTTTGAGCTGAAAACAAATGAGGAAGCAACTTTTCGCAACAATATATTTTGCAGCATATGTGCTGTCAAGAAAATTTTAATAATCACTTGGTTACATACAAAACTTCTTGAAGAAGGCCTAACCTTACTATGATACAATACATGAACTAAAAAGCAATATTGCTTTAAAAGTGCTAAGATACCTTAACAAAAAAGTTAAATATATGTAAAGTGCAGAGATCCTGCACATCGATGCAATTTCTTTGAAAAACCTCAAAATGTTCGATTAAAATGATTCAGAACCTCAAGTAAACTTTAAAATTAAGAAAATATTCATGGTGAATTTCATACAAAAAAACAAGAAAATAATAAGTTCAAAAGAGAATCAAATCAAGAGAATCAAAACATGATTCATGATGCGTCAGGGAAATTTTTTAAAACATGTACTAAAGAAAAATTGAAATTTTCAAGAGTATAACTTCAAGTAGTTGTTAATATGATATGAAATCGATGATATGAAATTGGAAAACCTAAAATCTAAGATGATGTCAGGTGTGCTCTGCGCAATGAAAAATTATAAAACAAATTTATAGAAAATCGTAAATCTTCAAAATTGCTTTTGCAAAAAAAATTTACCAAACACACCTCACGGACTGCGCTTTCTTGCTTTAACCCATCCAGCTGCACACATGCATTGTGTACCAACGAACCAAAAGATTCTATGTGTTCTATTTTGCTCTCTGCATTTCCAGATAATAAACAATTATACAAATATATACATAAATTGTACAAGTAGCGTTAAAAACACATCCGATACAAAACAAAATGCCTTTCCAACCAGTTGCAGCCCCAAAATGTCCGCGTTGCAGCAAGAACGTCTATGCCGCCGAGGAGCGTCTCGCCGGTGGTTATTCATTCCACAAGGACTGCTTCAAGTGCAGCCTGTGCAACAAATCATTGGATTCAACCAACTGCACAGAGCACGAGCGTGAATTATTCTGCAAACTTTGCCACGGACGCAAATATGGACCAAAAGGTTATGGTTTCGGTTCTGGTGCCGGCACACTCTGCATGGACAATGGTTCACAGTTTTTGCGCGAGAATGGTGATGCAACATCGGTGCGCAATGGCGCACGCTTGGAGCCACGCGCCATTGCCAAGGCGCCCGAAGGTGAGGGTTGTCCACGTTGTGGTGGCTATGTCTATGCTGCCGAACAAATGTTGGCACGTGGTCGCGGCTGGCACAAGGAGTGCTTCAAGTGCGGCACCTGCAAGAAGGGCCTAGACTCGATCCTGTGCTGCGAGGCACCCGATAAGAATATCTACTGCAAGGGCTGCTATGCCAAGAAGTTTGGACCCAAGGGCTATGGCTATGGTCAGGGCGGTGGTGCACTGCAGTCGGACTGCTATGCTCACGATGATGGCGCACCGCAGATACGCGCAGCGATTGATGTAGACAAGATTCAGGCACGCCCCGGTGAGGGTTGTCCACGTTGCGGTGGTGTTGTCTTTGCCGCCGAGCAGAAGCTGTCAAAGGGTCGTGAGTGGCACAAGAAGTGTTTCAACTGCAAAGACTGCAATAAGACGCTTGACTCGATCAATGCCAGTGATGGTCCCGATGGGGATGTCTACTGCAGAACTTGCTATGGCAAGAAATGGGGTCCCCATGGCTATGGCTTTGCTTGCGGCTCTGGCTTTTTGCAGACTGATGGTCTGACGGAGGATCAGATCAGCGCCAATCGTCCGTTCTACAATCCCGATACCACCTCGATCAAGGCACGCGAAGGTGAGGGCTGCCCACGTTGCGGTGGTGCCGTATTTGCGGCTGAACAGCAGCTGTCCAAGGGCAAGGTTTGGCACAAGAAGTGCTACAGTTGCGGCACTTGTCATCGTCCACTTGACTCAGTGCTGGCCTGCGATGGTCCTGATGGCAACATTCATTGCCGCGCTTGCTACGGCAAGCTCTTTGGACCCAAGGGCTTTGGCTATGGTCATGCACCCACCCTGGTGTCCACCAACGGTGAATCTACAATGCAGTTCCCTGACGGTCGTCCCTTGCATGGCGCGCAAACATCGGGCGGTTGCCCACGTTGCGGTTTTGCCGTATTTGCCGCCGAACAGATGATCAGCAAGACGCGTATTTGGCATAAACGTTGCTTCTACTGCTCGGACTGTCGCAAATCTTTGGATTCGACAAACTTGAACGATGGCCCCGATGGAGATATCTATTGCAAGGCGTGCTATGGACGCAACTATGGAATCAAGGGTGTGGGCTTTGGTCTGGGCGCGGGCGCTTTGACAACCTTCTAGAGCACTACTTATATTTGTCTGACTATTTGTCTGTGTAATCGTTCCGATTTTGTTGTCCCTTACTCTTAAATATTTAACTTATTAACTACATATCCAATTAGCTAACTTAGCCTTCGATTTTGCCAACGTTTTTCGATGAACGACACACAAATTGCACAAATTTTTTTTAGGTTATGTGAGAATAAGCTTAATGAAAACATATAAAAATAAATGAAAAAAAACCTTGAAAAAAAAAGAATTTAATCGAAAACAAAATTTATGCAAACGAATTAAACTATCGAACGTAAACTAACGATACAATTTGCAAAGCGACATTGTGGTCCAGTGCAGCTATATGCACAATTTTTGGTATCAACTGTACCAACAGGCGGCACAAGAATTTAGTAAAGTGAAATGCCGGCGACAATTTTTTGTAAGATGTAATTTTGGAACGCAGCAGTCGTGATTTTTCTTTTTCTATTATCAATTTTCTTTTTAAAAAACAAAACTAAGCATAAGAACAAGTAGAACAACAACGACAACTATTTGTAGTTGTTGAGAAAAAAAAAGTATGTACTATGCTCCAATATATAAGTCCAGAAAAACTAAGAAATTAGCCAACCGATATGATATATTTTATATATATGTATAAACAAAAAAAAAAACAGCGCTGAAAATGCTTATGCTGTATTAATGAAGCTGTTGAGGAAGATGAAAAACAAAAAGTAGAAAATGATTTTGATCATGCATATAATGTATATTTAGCTGATTTACTTTTTACGATATACTTATGAAATCTCTTTATTATTTTTAATGATATATAAAAAATTCTAAACTGAACAAAATTTTGGCATATAAGCAACATCCAATAATATATATATATCTATGTATATGCCCCAGTGGGTTCCATTAAAACAAAACTGGAAAATGTTGTTTTTCTTATTTGCAGTACTCGTTTTTTTTCCTTAAATTATTTTAATTAGGTGTGCATACCTGTGTTTTTTGACCTGTAAATCAGTTTGTTGGATAGTGGGTGCTATATATAGGGTATGCACAACGCTCCAACAACTGGCAAAAAAACAACAACATTATCATGAAAAATAATTGCTCAACACTTGTATGTTCGTCTGTGTGTTGTTTCTTTTTTTTGGGCTATGTGTGTCTATTCAGCTCATTCGGTTACTCGAGAAAAACATTCTAAATGTTCCATAACCGTATCGAAATGATTTTCTAAATATAAATATGATGCTAATATGCACGCACTGAGTGCAAACAGTACAACGCCTTGGTCCATGCCGCTGTATGAGTGCGAGTGGCAGATCCGCTAAAGAAACTATTTGCAGAAGCTTCCCAGGTATTGCCGACAAAAAAAGAGAGAAAGCTTTTTCTTTTCGCCACTCAAAATGTCTCATAAAAATTTACCATGCTCCCAGAAGAGCGTGAAAAATGGCCCAAATCTCATCTAAGCATGTAGTAGTGTACGCAATTTGTTATTGTTTATTTAGTTGTTGTTGTTGATCGGCCACGTGTTTGTGATTTACTAGTTATTGGTTGCTTGGGGAATCTAGTTCCGTGGTTAGGTGTCTTAAGATCGTTTCAATAAAACTCTCAATGTTTTTGGTCCTTTCAATACTACTAGTTCCTTTAAATTCATTTAACTTACGAACTACTGCTGCCTTAGATTCCTTTAAAATTGCTAGTGTTTCTTTTTTTTTTTCCTTTGGGAACTACTCGGACTTTTAGTCTCTTATCAATTAAGAACTACCTTAGTTCCTTTAGTTCCTGTTTACTTAGGATTTACTCGTTCATTTATTTCCATTTGACTTACGACTTACTCATTAATTCAGTAGTTCAATTGAGAACTATTTATTCTTTTGGTTACTTTTTAACGAACAACTAATTTTTACTTAAATTCTTTTCAACTGAGAACTACAGATTTATTTTGTTCCCTTAGCAATTGTTCGGTTCTTTAGTTGCTTGTCTTATGAGTAAGTACTTTTATCTAGTTCTTTTAAAAATTGTCATTCTTTTGGTTCATTTCTATTCAAAACTATTTGTGGCCTTAGTTCCTTTAAGAAGAATCAGCTGATCTGACACTTGTTGCTTAGTTTTACTAGTTCGTGGTTATCTTTAGATCATTTTTTTTTTTTGTATTCTTTAGGAACTACTTGTTCCTTTAGTTCCTTTTAACTTATAAACTATCGATCTTTTAAATTGGAAAGCGTTTAGAACTACTCATTTCTTTAGTTCCTTCTTGAATTAGAAACCTTTTGTTTTGCCTCGTGTTGGTTAGTTAACTAGTTATTAGCTGATTTGGGAAATCGTGTATCTTTCGTGGTTGTAGTGTCTTTAGACCATTTCTTATATTGACTCGTTTTGTTGCTTTACAAACTGCCATATCAGATGTCGCCTCTACCGCCTCTACTCTGGCCAAGGTACAATGTAAAGCAAACGTCCGAACTCAGCACAAAGAAGAAAAGGATGGTGATAAGATTAAAATGGGACTCTGCACCATAGGCCTCACACGATATACTCCACTACGTCTGTTGGAGCTGCGGTGGTGAAGATGAATTAGAAAGCTTCAAACACCTGCTTTGTAACGCAACCAGTAGGAGGCCTTTCTTGAAAGACCTGGACTAGTTGGCAAATTCGACCACTGCGCACGCACTTAATTATTTAAGTAGGCATTTTTACTAAGGACTACTCGTTCTTCTAGTCTCTTTTAATTTGGAAACGTTTAATGTTTTTGATCTTTCAGGAACAATTCTTGCTTTGGATCAATTTTAATTGGGAACTAATCATTTTTTACCTCCATTTTTATTCAGAACTACTCAGGGTTTTAGTTCTTTTTTGAATTGAGAACTACTTGTTTCTTAATTTTTTATTTTAAAATCTTCGTTTCTTTAGTGTTTCAATCATTTACTATATTGCAATTCATTTGATTAGAAATTTCTAATTCCGAAAAATAATATTTGAAAAATTTGGGATATACGACTATTCCGTGTCCCATTGACTCAAGTTATGGCATACGCCTCATAGGCTCTTACACTCATTCAAGCGCTCTTGAGCGCTTTTACCTGGCTCTCTTTTGTATACTGCGCTCATTTATAGTCAAATTGACTCATACCAGCCTCTGCTTCCAATACGAAACACTTAAGTTTTAACACTAAACTATCCAACCAACCCACCATGTGCTGTCATCGTCTGACCACTCTCGCCCTCTCAATATCCACTAAATATATTATTCATATTTCTATAAAAATGTTTTTCATTGTCTACACGATTTATTTTGTTATAGTTTTTGCAATGACGTTGACCACGAAAATGTTGCCATGCCACAGATGCCGCCTTGGGGCTATTTCATTAAATTTTGTTTAGATTAAAAAAAAAAAAATGTGGTACAGTCGAGGTGGTGCCCGACAGTGGAATACCCTGTACCTTTTGTCTCGCAAACAATTTTTCCTGCATATTCCTTCTACGAACTTTCCAATTGGAATTTTTTTTTTTTTTGTGAAATTCGATATTTATACTTATAAGTTCCCTAAATTTTTACCGATTTTGATGAAACTCGAATGTTACGTCAAAGAAGTTATTTAAAGTATATGGGGTAAGTTTCAAGTTGGTATGTTGAGGGGTGTGGGAGAAAACACGGTAAATCGATTGCGGGGGGTGGTGGGACCGCATCGATAAAATTTGGATGTGGACTTGTTCATTAGAGCCACATGAATCAGCTTACCAAAAATTGTGATTCTAGGTCACTTGTAACCATAATTACGAGGAGTCAAATATTGATGCACTTTATGGGCAAGGGGCAGTGAAATTTGTACATTTTTGGCTATAACTTTTTCTGTATTTGTCCGATCTTGTTCATTTTTTACACATAGATGCATGTATCCACAACGCACCGCTCTGTTAAATTTCAAATGAAAATATTAAACGGTGTGGCTAAAAACCGCGAAAATCTACAGCGGGGGAACGGGGAAAGATATTGACATGATTCAACAAACTTCATCTGCTTAGGAAATATGCGCACCAGCTGGTAAAGTTTTGTGTCTCTAGCTCTTATAGTCTCCGAGATCTAGGCGTTCATACGGACGGACAGACGGACGGACGGACGGACGGACATGTCTCAATCGCTACCCGAGGTTATGATAAGCATTTTGGTATAAAGGACTTGGGGTCTGCCACGCCTCCTTCTGTCCGTTACATACATTGCACAAATCTAGTATACCCTTTGTACCTATAGGTACAGGGTATAAAAATTCAACGTCGATGTCGACGCCATAAAGGTCGCTCGTTGCCAGGTGTTTTTCGTGTGCCTGCATCGAAAAAGAAATAGTTGAGCTGCCACAAATCTTTCTGTAACATATTTTTAGCTCATCCTAGTCAGCATCTATTTTCGAGTGATTCGTTTTTGAAATTTTTGCATGTATGACACATAGCACTCAAAATGTGCTTATTGATAAACAAAATTAAAAAAATCATACAAGCATTTACATATATCACAGACGTTCATACATTTTATATAAAATATTTGATGAGCTGTACTATACATATTTTTTGATTTTCTGAAATTTGGTTTTAATTAATGTCAAACATCTTGTGATCATTGGCGCGAATTGGCAATTTATGCGTTCGCTGAAATTTGTATCTATTTAAAGGTACATTAAAAGAGCTCTTTAGGATTATGATTTAGATTAGTGGGCGTATTGATGGGCAGTTTTATTCGGCCACGTCAGTGCCGGATTTTCCTGAAGGCCCGAGATATTTCAGAGGGCGCTCTTTTGCTTTGGTAAGCAATCAAGTTCGTGTGCGTATATACCCAAAATGAAAAATCGAAATACTTGACAGGTTTCTTCCAGCATTTCCCATCATTTTAACTATGAGACTGTGTTTCTGGAGACTCTTCAGCTAGTTGTAATTTTTTGCCTAACATCGTTCTCAAATAAGCTTTCCACATTTCGTAAAGGTTAGACCAACTTCTTTTATTACTTCCTCATCTCTCTAACCTCGGTACTTACTGTCCATGGCCTGAGAACGGGAAGCACATAAAAAATATAAATTTTCGGCTTATGAAATCAGATCATGTTTAACCGATTTTGGAGTCGTTGAATACGAACCTAAGGCTCAAAAAACTGCAGTACGTCAGGGCTCTGGGTGCCCCACGATGTTTATTATATTCGCTTTATCCAAATCCAAGGTGCCTAAACCCTAGCATTTCAGGGTTTCTTCAAAATTCCTCGATATATGAATTTTTTTTATGTGAGAACCCTGACATGCTGGGGGATTTAAGATCTTGGATTGGGACTCAGCTTTCTTTCCAAAACGTTTTTTGGAGCTAGTGAAGAACTCCTCATCACCAATGTGGCCAATGGGTTGTATACCAGGCACTCCATTGTTGATGCGGATGAAAAATCATCTTTGAGGGCGTATCGTATCGTGTCTGGTATCATACTGTACCAAATTACCTGAAGATTCATTTTTTATCACATAACAGGGAACACCATTTAAAACGGGCTATACGTGAAGAATCGGTTAATGTCCAAAACTCGGCAAATAAAAATGAGAAAATATCCTTTAATCGCAGAGCTAAAAATTTAATGGAAATTATCTATAAAAATAATTCGTAATCGCAGAGTTCTCTGCATAAATTGTAGATCTGTAGATTATTATATTTTGTTTATTGATTTAGCGTTTCCAATAATTTTGTTTTGCTTTGCTGAAGGATGGGGTGTTTTTGCAGACAAGATTAACTTACCGCGTCAAAACGAATATAGTATGCGGAGTATGAAGCATCAAGTTTAAGTAAGAACAATTGAGCCGATAACAGTGGGAACATTCCGACTATACTATAACCTATACTTTCTTAAATTTCCACAGTGTTAATCCGATTTTAAGAATGAATTTTAGATACTGAATATTCGAAGATCAAAGTCAACTTTCTAAGATGAAAGGTTTGTGGCAAATTGTAAAAAACTGTTGCGGAGGTCAAAATTTCATATTTAATTCAACCTGAGTCTACATTTCACAGTTTTGCATATACTTAACTTGTTTTTAGTGACGACCAGGGCCGTAGAGAGAAAATCCGGGCCCGGGGGAAAATGTACCGGCCCCTCTATTACACCTTTAGCTTGACTCACGACAGTACGACAGAGAAAACTCCCGGCCCGGGGGAATCCCCCTCTTGTCGGTCCTGATGACGATTCTAGGCAAATGGTAATTCAATTTTGCTTTTTTGGCCTATAAGTGCCGAGTTAAGGGTAAGTCAATTGGTAAAGGTAATTGGTCTTAAAAAGATATTTTCAAAATCATTATTTCCTTAAAAAAAATCTTGAAATAAATAGCAACCAAGTTCAAACATATCTGTTCTACTCCGACTGCATAAGTCCGCTTTAACCACTGAGCACTTCAGAGTTTAAAGGAATGCCTAACATTTCAGCCACCACTGTTAAAATCGAGGATTGCCTGACTGCAAGGCCTACTTAAGTGGGCGTGTGAGTTGTTTGGGTGACACGGAAACCACGAATTTGTAAAAGGAATTTTTTTGTTTTTTTTGTTGGAAAGCACAAAGCCATAAATGCAAAAGGGACACGTGTCGCTCCTAAGCACACACACACACACACACACCTATAACTGGCATATAAATGCATTAACAACAATTGCAGGCAGGCAACACGCAACACCAACACTCACTCATAGAACACTCGTGGTACGCAAATGCAAGGTGTTGATTTTCTTGGGTTGCTCAGCGACCTGATGCCAGTTGGTTTATAGTTATTTTGCCTACGTGCGTCACGCTATAAATTTATTGTTTTGGAAAAGTATCCGTCAAAAATAATTCTTTACAACCATTTAAATGGAATCACTTAACAGAGTACATAGTGTAGGGTCTTTTGCAGGCCTTAAGGCGCAACATATCATAAAGTTTACAGCTCGAAGCCATAAAAAAGTCGTCATATAGATTGAATTTCAGGGAACTAGACGAGAAGAGATGTTTTAACAGCGCTTTATAAGAAATAAATCTATTTTGTTAAGAGGGTACTATAAGGGAGCAAGGTACGTTTTTTTACTACCTATTTTATTTATTTATTATGTATTATTATTATTATTTATGTTGTTATAGTCTTTATATTAGCTTCACTTGAATCTATGTGTGCAATCACGTACCAAGTTGATGCTCCTGAGCATGGTGATAGAAATTTTTTCTGAGTCCAACCATGGTGCAACTGAATCTTTCAAACTAAATTTCAACCACTTTCCGATTAATCAATATTATCTTATCGTAAAAGCATTGAACTACCATGAAAAATTTTGCAAAAGTTTTTCTGAAGCTTTTTAAAATGAAAACTAGGGCAGGCAATGTGAGCAAGACGAAGTATATGAAGCTCTTAGATTCGGCTAAGAACTCTACCTACGAGGATGTCAAAGTTTTCAACCATGCTTACAATGACGAACGACGCCAAAACCCTATCTTTATGCATAAAATTACGTGATTGATAATCAAACTAACACACTTTCTGATTTACGTATAGTATGGGGTTGGACTTCAAGTTGCATCATGGGAAGATAGAGTAAAAGTGATAAGCGATTTTAAGATTTAGGGGCAGCTAATTACCGCCTTTGTAGAAACAGAGGATGATTTTTTCGCGTTGAAAATTCAGTTGTCAAATAAAAGACAAATATCTACAAAACCGGTTAACATTTGGGTTGTTTTATAATAATTACGCTGGGCCCTGCTAAGGGTTTGTAAACTTTAACCAGCTAATGTTAGCTATGTATTCTGGCTCAAGATTGAACAGCTTCAAAACAACCCTGTGTCAACTATTGTACAGACTGCAACAATTCTAAAAAGTTGTTTCCCTTTTGACCAGTGCTAAACAAAAGCCTAAGCGGATTAATTTCAGAGCAGTCCAGTTGTAAAACATGCAACAATTGATTCAATTTTAATTAAATTCAATTGTATATACATAGTATTTATACTAAGGATTAAAACTGCAAAGTAAGAAAAACAATAACTTGGTAAATAAATAAAATATTTTTGATTTACAAGTTATGGTAAAGTCATAAATTCAAATGAAGTGCATTTGATCTACGCACAGTGGTCGATTTGAACTATCTAGCGAAAAAAAAAATTAATTTTGAATTATAAAAAAACCGCTAAATTTTTATTCACATTTGAATGTTAACTCACTATTGAGTCTGTCGATAACTTTTTTAATGTGTTATCGATAATCGCTAAGCTGTGAGCTTTTAATATATGTTAACATATGGTTTATCAGCTGCATCACAAATTTGTTCAGAGCTTTTTATACCCTGTACCGTATGGTACAAAGGGTATATTGTGTTTGTGCAAGCCGAAAATGTATGTAACGTACAGAAGGAGAAGTCGGAGACCCCCCAAAGTTACCTAAAGTATGATCAGAGTGACTAGAGAAGTCGATATACCCATGTCCGTCTGTCCGTATGAACGCCTAGATCTCAGAGATGGTAAGAGCTAGAGCAACCAAACTTTCAGATAAGATCCGTTATTTATCCATAGGAGACAAGTTTATTTTATTTTTTTGATATCGGGACTACATTATATAGCTCCCATAGGGGTGTTTCAGAGGACCTCGAAAAATGGCAAAAGTTTTAGATGGATAATTCGTTTGCTTATGAAGATATCATAACCAAATTTGGCAATCGGAAGTTTTTTAGAAACCCCCAGCACTGTACCAAATTTTATCAAAATCGGTTGACTATATCATATAGCTCCCATAGGACCAATCGGTCGAAAATTTGTTTTATGTACAAAATTCGTTGTGTTTCGTTTGTTTGTGAAGATATTGTAACCAAATTTGGCGTTAAGGAGTTTTTTAGAGTTCCCAAGCACTGTACCAAATTTGATCAAAATCGGTTGACTATATCATATAGCTCCTATAGGACCAATCGGTCAAAAAATCGTTTTTTGTACAAAATTCGTTGCGTTTCGTTTGTTTGTGAAGATATTATAACCAAATTTGGCATTTTTAAGTTTTTAAGAGTTCCCAAGCACTGTACCAAATTTGATCAAAATCGGTTGACTATATCATATAGCTCCCATAGGACCAATCGGTCAAAAAATCGTGTTTTGTACAAAATTCGTTGTGTTTCGTTTATTTGTGAACATACCGTAACCACATTTGGCATTAAGAAGTTTTTTAGAGTTCTCAAGCACTGTACCAAATTTGATCAAAATCGGTTGACTATATCATATAGCTCCCATAGGATCGATCGGTCGAAAAATACGCTTTTTGTACAAAATTGGTTGTGTTTCGTTTGTTTGTCAAGATATTGTAACCAAATTTGGCATTCAGAAGTTTTTTAGAGATCTTCAACACTGTACCAAATTTTATCAAAATCGGTTGACTATATCATATAGCTCCCATAGGGCCGATTGGTCGAAAAAAGGTTTTTGATTAAAAATTCGTCTGTTTTTGGTTGTTTATGAAGGTATCATAATCTAATTTGGCAATCAAATGTCTTTTGGTGTTCTTAAGCAATTTACCGGATTTGATTGCAAGCAGTGGTACAGGGTATCCCAAAGTCGTCCGCGCCCGACTTTAACGTACGCCATCTTTTATTGTAAGTAAATTTTGCTTTTAAGTTCAAAGAGTTTATTTTACTTCAATATTTTATTGATTTTTAAAGAGTTGAAGGTACGTGTTTTTAAAAAAAATTCTTTGGCCTGTTAGCAGCTTGCAACCACAATGATCTCTTTTAAGTAAGACAAATCCAAAGAATTCGGGGAGTGAAACTTTTGGGATTCAAAAGACAACTCTAACGTGATGATCTTTAGTTTTCGGATTCTGATTCAGCAACCGTGGGACTCACTGGACCGAAAAAAAATTTTGTATGGTAATTTTCAGAATTTCATAATTAGGACTTAGAGCGACGCCAAAAACATGGCAGGCCAAACTGTCTCGCCAGTCGTAGTGTAGTTAAGGCCTAAATTTTCCATAATGTACACGCATTAACTTAATGCAAAGAAAAAAACATTTTTTAATGTATTATTGACTATATGATATAGTCATCCGATACGGACAGAGCTTGACGTGTATTTAATATATTCAAAAATATCAAATTTTAATGGAGATAGTTTGATAAATAATGAAGATATGGCCAAAATCAATAACGTTTTATATAACAGCTATATAATATAGTTATGCGATTTCGATCAAATTCCGATTTCGTTGAGATAGAATGGTTATATGACAGCTAAATGATGTAGTCGTTCGATCCGAATTAAATTCGGTACAAATAAAACAATTTTCAAATAGCAGATTTGGTTGAGCTAATGTTAAATGAGGGAGATATGTCTAGGACCGGCTTCGGGTTATATGGCAGCTGTATAATATAGATGTCCGACCAGATTCACGCATATATGTATCTACATATAATATTTCCAAATTTTAAATTTGTTGGATATTTTCATAACAGATTTGCAGATACTAATTTTCATCCAATAGTTAGACCAAATCGACCACTGTACTACGACTGAATTATTAAAATTCGAAAAAGCAATTTTGATTTTTGCAGCTCTTCAACTTTTATTGTCTGGGTCATAATTACTTCGGGAAGTTTTCAACATCCCCTGTTCTTATTATTTTATTTTTTTTTATTGTGGTACTTACAAACACTATTAAACTAACAGTGCTGGGAAGAAGTGTGCTCAAGTTTTTGTTTACTGTAGTTGTAGTTTGTTGCCTACTGACTGTGTTGACGGTTTATTTCCTGTGTTCAGTTTGCCAGTAGCACGTGTGCATTAGGGAGCATATTTTGGACAACCATTTCATAATTGAAACTGTGACAGTGACAAAATTATAAATTATAGCCTGCCTACCCCTCACCACCAAATGGCAACAGTGTGTATACACCACAGTGGAAGAAACTTTGGACACAGCATGAGGTACATTTTGTGACAGACGAACCCCCATTGGGTTTCGATTGTTCAACTTGACAATAAATGTGGTTGTTGCTCATAAAAAGTAGCAATAGTAATTTCAAATTTTGCAATTTTACAACAAATGAGTTTTTTTTTTTTTTCCTATATGGTATTGCCCTGACTTTGAAATATCTACAGCCCGCACTTAACATTGTCATGTTTTTCGACCCCAAATGTCACTTGCAGTTTCTAAGTTAAAGGGGGTTATTTAGTTCATTTTATAGCAGTTTATTTGTAATGGCAAATCAATAATTTGACCATTTATTTCAGTGGTAACTCCGGTAATTGTAACTAAATATAATAATGTGTATTTGAGCATTTATTACACCAGCAGTGTTGCCCCTTTGGTCAGTTCTTTGCCGGAACTCATAAAACCAGCACAGATTTTATATATAGTATTTGTGAAGAGTCTAGGTCCAGCTGTGATGATTACGGATGGTACGTGGACTTCTAGTGTCTATCAAAACAAATACCTTTATATGCATTGGAATTTTTATACCGCAACTTTTATAGCAAAATGATCAGAACGACAAAAGAAATCTTTCTGGTCATGTCCATCTATCTACCTGTCCGTCCTTCTGTCCGTATGGCCTGTTTCTTGAAGACTAAAAGAGCTAGGAGCATGAAATTATCAAATTGGATGGAAATCTCGGCACTTATAGGCCAAAAAAGCAAAATTGAATTACCATTTGCCTAGAATCGTCACCAGGCCCGACGAGAGGGGGATTCCCCCGGGCCGGGAGTTTTCTCTGTCGTACTGTCGTGAGTCAAGCTAAAGGTGTAATAGAGGGGCCGGTACATTTTCCCCCCCGGGCCCGGATTTTCTCTCTACGGCCCTGGTCGTCACTAAAAACAAGTTAAGTATATGCAAAACTGTGAAATGTAGACTCAGGTTGAATTAAATATGAAATTTTGACTATTTAGGGATTTAACCGCCCATTCCTCCGCAACAGTTTTTTACAATTTGCCACAAACCTTTCATCTTAGAAAGTTGACTTTGATCTTCGAGTATTCAGTATCTAAAATTCATTCTTAAAATCGGATTAACACTGTGGAAATTAAAGAAAGTATAGGTTATAGTATAGTCGGAATGTTCCCACTGTTATCGGCTCAATTGTTCTTACTTAAACTTGATCGATATAAGAATTTTTATTCTTCTTCTACAGTATGTCCCAAATTAATAGGTTCACTACAGCCTGAAGGCTACGAACCTTTATAACTTAAAATTAACTTCTACTTTATAATTATATAAATAAATAATAAGTTCATCTGAATACAAAGTGAGAACAATTTCTAGTTAAAGTTATTCCACAAAAAGTGGGTGTTTCTATTTTAAATTATTGCAAACTCATCACTCCGCCGACTACCAGGCCCTTGCCACCCCTTTAACTTCTCAGCTTAATAGCCTTCATGAATACCTTGCTACCGGGAGGTATCTCATATACATATGCTGAGACAGCAGAGCACTTTTACGGAGAATTTCGCTCTCAAACAGGCCACTTCATAAAACGTTTGAATGTTATGTAAGAACCCTGATTGATGTGCGTGGTAAAATCAGCGACCCCAAAAATATATAAGAAAACATGGTCGAGCACCCGAACTCGAAATGAATTTTTAATTGTGGATTTTAAGATTATGGCAGGTTCCCATTTTTCGGACCATAGATTCGGATTCAACGACCCCAAAAATGTATAATAAACATGGAACGACCTTGTTTTTCGGAACTTGGATTCGCATTCACCGACCCCAAAAACTTATAATAAACATGTCCCGACATCCGAACCCAATAATCGATTTTTATATGACCGCTGCGTACCTCTACTTAAAGAAAGGCTCTGGTAACATTTCGCTCGGTACGACCTTGATATCAATATCAACGGGTTATCTTGGGTAAGCACTTTTGTTAAAAAAGTTTTCATTGCATTGTTCTCCGGCTTTGTATCAAAAGTTTCGTAGAGGTGACATGACATATTTGCTTTTGCTGCTTAATATAAATCTTGAAAATTTCATCAACTTCGCTAGGATAACGAAATCGGCCTCTTCCAGATAATACGAATCCCTATCAAATGCTGCCCTCTAATCGATATCGATGGTGGGTGTTGATTTGAAATTCATGAGGTTCGTGTGAATAGCTGATCAGTGGCTGGCTTTCCAGAACAATGTCGCACTGATAAGTTCCAATCCTTTCCTTTTTAATAAAAGTCACACGATAATAATAATACGATAAGAAGAAGAACATGCAATTGGCACAAACCGTCGGGCAAATTTTATTGAGTACAGGGCTCTCAAAAACCATGAAAGGCCCGGGGCTTGGTTTTTAGCGGGCACCTCCATTGAAAAAAAATTAAACTGGTTAGTAATCTGGAATTATTTACCGGTCCAATGGGCTCCAATGGGCCTGGGCTGACCACTCTTGTCGACAGCCCTGCTTGGGTATAGCACAAAAAAATCATGCAGCCTTCCAAAAGTTTCCCGTCAGTATTGAAGAATTTTGTTAATTCAGTGCCTAGTTAATATGATATTCAAGTTGGCATCAAGACATCATACCCCAATCCTTTCCATGCACACTGCGTTTTTCTTCTCTCATATTCGATTTCATCACATTTATAAATATATCCTGAAGTGCGTGCATAGCTTTTGAAGTCGAAAATATATTCCCATCAAAGGATTCATGTTTGTTTTTACTGCACCAGTTCAAATAGTATTATGTTGACATTTTTAATTTAACGTGGAGTTTTTTTTTCAAAATGCGCTTATGTTTATCCATTGACTGACTGTTTTGTTTACCAATATAAAATGAGTTTGTTTTAGGCCATACGCAAAGGCTTAAGTGTGGCTTGTTCCAATATTTGCCCATTACTCTATATACGCGTCTTTGTTTGGACGCTCCTTGATGATGGCTTTTTGACAGTTGAATGACCCAAAAGCCACCTGAAATTATGTCTGGGAGCTAATGACTGAGATGGTTGCATTTATTAATGCATAATATTAGTTTGGCTTTTTACTGTGCTTCAAGTGACGTCCCTCTGTTAAGTATCTCTTAATTAAGCATGCCAAAAATGGCTGGTCCCTGAAAACCCATAATGGCAATCCACAAAGGGCAACAATGACTTTTCTTTGTTTTAAAGCATTAAAACGAGGGCTCGAAAAGAGTAGCAACTTTTGTAGCGCTGAAAGATTGGTACTCTTTGGATACCTTTTTGTTTTCTTAAATGTATAAACTATCTGCAAGTCTAACCATATGAGTTTTTTAAGACATACTATAGACGAAAATCAGTAATAAGTTAATATCATGTTCTTTTCTTTTGCGTGCACAGAAAAATTGACGAAGCTTTATAATTTCTGAAGTGCACTAAGTCCTTAAAAATTGAGCTTATTGATAAATTCTTACGTTCATATGCAACTGTGGCAAATATTACCTTATGAACGCCCCTTGGTGCTTCAACTTGTTGCAAACTTTGGTATCTAATTTTTAAGCAAAGTAAACATCGATTATTTAAGATATATAGTACACGATTTTAATAATAGTTGTTTTTAGATGAATACAAATCGAAAAATGTGAAATAGTGGGGCGGTGCCCGATAGTAGGATACCTTGCACCCACTAGAAATTATTATTTGCGAAGAACTCTGAAAAAACTAAAAAAAAAAGATTTTTAATTTTGTTTGTACGGAGATTAAGTAAAATTAGAGGAAATAATGAAATAAAAATGAATTATTTCCAGAAGGGCAAAGAAGTTTTTTGAATTTTTTATGTTAAGTTATTAAAAATAAATTTTAAAAATATATATTAATCAGCAATTTGAAGGAATTACTATGTTAAACCAAAAAACGCTCTTATTTAATTTAATGTGAGATAAAATATTCTGAGAGATGATATACGAAAAATAATTGTATTATCAAGCTAAAGAACTAGATCTGACGTGTACAAAAGTGCAAATGGCTATAAGCATGCTAGTAATGCCCTAAGAAAGTAGTTCGGAAGGAAAGACACAATCTATGTGCTAATGTTTATAAAGAAGTATGTCGTGGCCGTCGGTAGCGTAGTGGTAGCGTACTCGCTTTACAAACCGAAGGTCGGTGGTTCGAATCCCCGCAGTAGCACTGGTACATTTGCTTAGCACTGGCATCGCTAGCTCAAAGACGCTATTTGCCAAAGAAAGTCTCTATTAATTTAAGACACCGCCGTTCGGATTCGGCTATAAACTGTAGGTCCCTGTTCTCTTTGAACAGTTATTAATAGAGATCCCCATGTCAAAAAAAATTGTTGTCAGTCAGGGAATTATTATATTATTATGTCCTATAATTAGTGTTCAGATAAATGAGCTTGGGGATTTGCTAACAATGTAACTAATTACAATAGGTTTGTAATACTGTAGTCTGAGGCTGGGGACACATTGGACCACAATGAATATGGCGTGTATGTACTCTCCTTTTAAGGGTATATATCCAAATAGCAACGACTACTGCATATTAAAATTAATTTTGCTACACGTCGTTGGCGCCATTGTTGCTGTTGGTGTGTTGCTATTGTTGTTTTGCGGGTTGCCACCTTTTTTGATTTGATTACATCGCCTGACTCCATTGCATGTCCCGTTTCCATGCCCATTCCTATTCCCATACCGATTCCCATTCCCATACTTAGTTTGTTTGTTTTGTAAAACAGGCACGTTCAATCGTCAGCACGTCAACAGGCAACAAAACCCGCTTCTTGCCGCCTCCTAACTCTCCCCTCTGTATTCAACACAATGTTGCCAAGCAGCTCAGCTAAATACCACTTAAGTGTTTATATTTTTTGCTGTAATTTTTTGGGCTTTACCTTTATATTTATCTGATATCTTATTGAATTCTCGTGTATTTTGCATTACAAATTTTAGCGTTCTCTCTCGGTTGGTTGCCTTCGGTACGGACTCTTCAGTTTATTTATTTGCAGCTGTAAAATAATCTTTTTTATTTATTGCCAATTGCTAACGTCTGCGGCGGTATTATACTTATTCTTTTTCTTATTCTCGTTGCTAAGCTCTTATTAACGTGTGATGCTATGTTTACACTAGCCAAAAGATTGCACAGATCGTCACAAGCAGTGTTGGTAAATTTTCAGAAGCAAAATAAAAATGAATTGCTAAATGATGCAATACGTTGTGACCGTTTTTAAAAAAAAAAAAAAAAAAAAAAAAAAAAATTATTTAATAAATGAGGTACTATTTTCTATTTCTTTGAAGTTATCGTTATAAATTATAACTTATAATCGTTTTTGCAAGAAACTATTTTAACAGGTGAAAAATTTTTGTATTTAAAAACAATAACTTAAAATTATGGCCTAAAAATGTAAATGCATTGGTTTTTGTGTTTAGAAATTTAATTAATTTTTTGTTTACAAATTTTTGAGAACTTAAAAGTTTTTGCATATCTGTTGCGCTTTTTACTTTTTTATTGTTTGGTTAAATTAACTTTGTCTTAGAGGTCCGCCCAGAGCTGAGCCTCAACGAATTTCTGAGTTTTCTGACATTGGTTAACACTGAAAAACTGTTTTTTTCTTCACTTTTTTTATTGCGATTTACTCTTTTTGCATCTTAAAAAACAATTGCTCAGGAATGGTTAAAAATGTTGCTCAGAAATGAAATATTATTATTATAATAAAACCAGCGAATGTTATTACCAGTCATAACAATTGTTAAAAAATGTGTACTTCACAAAAAACAAAAAAGTAAAACGCTTTTGTATACAATAACTTTTCCAATCAACATTCGATAAAAATATTGAGGTACTTGAACTACATAATAACTTAAAGAAGACATATTTTGTTTTTGCTCTAATAGATGAAATTTCCAAGCAACTTAATTTGTTCATTATGCATGCAATCAATGCATTATCGGTACAGTCGATATCATGACCCATAGAAGAATGTCGCGTTATACACCCATACTCTCTGACCCAGTTATACCCTTTTTTGTGGCCATCGATAGTGTAGTGGTAGCGTACTCGCTTTGTAACTCGAGAGGCACTGGTATATACCCCTTTTTTTTTATACAAAAAACGGTATTTTTTAAATCTTTTGAAGACTTCAAAATTAAAGGTAAAAATTTCATTTTTGTATACCCCCTCCCCCTAGTCATAAATCAAGCTATTTGTAAAACTTTTTGTGAAGAAGCTACAGTTACTAAAAAAGAAAGAGTAAAATCTATTGATGAGACTAACACACAACAAGAATTATGAAAGAATATATAGGTAGATATAAACTAATGCAAATTTACAATAACTGAGTAGCTTTAAGCCTAGAAGGTTGCTCGGGATCCATTGGACAAGGTCGCAGTGCTGTTGAACTAACTCAAATTATAATTATTTATGCAAAATGAAAACAAGTTTTGAATTGAATCTTTTTTCAATTGTTTCTTGGCGCATTCAGATTTTTCCAAGTGTTAATAGTGGCTTTGACATTTTGCATTTTTACCAGAGCTTTGGCTTTTTAAACTGTGCTGCTGTGAAGCTAAATTATGCCATTTCGTGGCGCAGTGTGAACCCAGCATTATGCCAAAATATGCTACTTTTTCTTTTTCCTGTTGTAAACATTGCCTTACAATTCAATTATTTTTCATTTTCCTGTTTTGAGTTTGTCCTCTTGAATCGCCGTCTTTGTCTGGCTATCTGTCTATCTATGTCTGCCTTTCAGTTTCCCTAAACCAGCAGAATTAACCTGCATGCAACTGCTGCTCCGCCCGCCCCTGTTGCTAGTAAGATTGCATAAAGCACCAACTCATATACACACACACACAGACACAAGTACGCACGCTGCAAAGTAGCAAAATTGCTGTTGTTTTTATGTTGCAACATGCTCTGACGCGCTCTCTCGGCGCTCACTGGCTCTCTGTAATAACTGTTCCCAGCTGTCAGAGTGATGCGAGCACAGTGGGAAGAGGTTTATGATGTATTTGACTTTGTCTATTTTTGTATTTTGTAGTAATAATGTTCAATTAGATGACCAAACAAATTCGTTTTATTTTCCTAATTTTTTATGTCTACATTATCGCATTTTGTTTTGCTAAGCTTTTCTTTACCTACAACTAAATTTAGCATATATTTGTGGTTCGTAGATACATACTTACATACAATGTACACACACACACATTTCTATTACGTCTGCAGAGGGATGGAGGGGGTCCGCTCCAATGCTGTTGACAGAAACGGCGACTCCAAATGATTGGCGTCGCGCCGTTGCTGTGGCCCCGTCGCCGTTTCCTGGTATTTGAAGTTGTCGCATTGATAACATTGTTGTTGCTGTTTTATTACAACATCAACATTACGACAGCACTCCATTGACTTTGCAACTGTATGGGTATAAAAGTGAGCGATACCTCCATAGATTCACTTTTACATGTGCTCCTAAAAAAATTCAAAGAGTGTTCTTTCATAATGTGTGTAAAGCTAAGATAACCCAGCATACTTTTTGTACGACATTTTGATTTTAAATTTGAGCTATTTACACTCACTAAAGTTATCCAAATTAAATTTGGTTTTTCAAAATATATTGATATGTGACTTATGCAAGGAATTTTATAACAGTGAAGTTGATACCCATTACTAATGGGCCATTAGCCTTATGCTTTATTTTTCCAAAAAAATACTTCGTAATTTGCCATTTTTTTTGCCTTCAAATTCTTTACTTAACGCTGCTGGCCACATGTTAGTCGAATCGACTTATACGATTTTTAATTGTTTATAACTCAAATCCCAAATCATTTAATGGTATGCAGTTAATTGAATATCAAACTTCATGCTTTAAAAAAAAAAGATATACTTTTACCTTTTTTCGTTTTTTAAACAATTTATTCATACAAAGTCAAAAGGCCTATTTTGCAATACCACAAAAAACAAAAATGATGTTAGTCGATTAAGATCAAAAAATCGTTAGTTAAACATTAAAGTTTAGAAAAAACCAACAAATTTGATATATAGTAAATGGGATTTAAAACATAAAAAAATAATAAATATTGTAGTTTAAAGTGTTTTCGAAATTGCAAGGAAAAATGTGTGTCAACTTCAATTTTTATTTGATCTCAACCACATTTTTATTCGTTCTTTGCAAATGCACTAAAAATTAAATAAGTACATTAATTTTTGAACACACAATTGTAAACTTCGATTTTTTTTTTGTTAAAAGTTAAAAAATGGCTAGTATATGTAGAATTTTCCTAGTTATTATTAGTTGTTAAAATAAAAAAATATACTTTTTCGAAAACGAATCTTATTTAGTTAGTGGGTTTTCCTTATTTAGCATTAGTTGCAATAACTCAAAACTCAGCCATTGACATTTTACTGTTATTACTCATAATTATAAATTCAGTCTTAACAGCCAATTGCCGCCCCTTGAATAAGTTATAATATCTAATCAACGTTGTTATAAGTGCCTCCCTAGCGCTTATTTATTTGATTGCTGGGTGACGTTTTTCCCCAGTTAGCTTTTGCCATTACCAGTGCGCTCCCACTCTGCGTGACTGTGCATGCGTGCATGTATGCGTATGGGAGTATCTGTGTGTGTTTATTTTTATGCTCTGCTCCGTCACTGTCGCTGCTGCTGTTCTTATGCTGGCTGCTTTGTTGACGTCGCATTGTTTTTGTAGTATGCTTCATTTTGTTTTTGTACACGTCGACGTCGTCGTCTGCATCACACCGGTGAGTGCTGGGAACATATCAATGTATGTATGTATCTGCACGTAGGCCAGACAATACAATACAGTAGACATTGTACATACAAACATACATAAATAATCCCCCTAACCCCCTACGCTCTGGCCAAGGAAACATAAAAAGCACTGAAAACCGGCTGCGGACTAGCAGCAGCAAAAACAATGCACAACATGCTGTGCTCACACTCGCGACGCTATCCGCTCACCAATAACAGAGTTAAAACTTCATGCGTCTGTTAAAGCAAAGAGAGCGTTAATGCTGTTAATTAACAGAAAACTAATATTGAATTTGCATTAGTGCAAGCAGCTACGCGATAGCATTAGCCACATTTAACATTTTCTGTTGCCTAACATGCGCTGTTTCAACGTTCACACAGCCAAATTACTAGATTCAACTTTATGCTACTTTTATTCTCTTCTTTACTCCAGCAACTTTTCCGTTTGCCGCCGCGTTCTCATTCGGTTTTTTAAGTTGTCGTGTTGTGTTGTGTCGTCGTCGTCGTTCTTGTATGTTTTGTTTTTGTTCAACGTGTGTGTGCGAGCTATATGAATACACAATGTGTGTATTTGTAATGTTGCAGCAACAGTGCAATATAAAATAAACCTGGCTTAAATATATATGTATACATATGTACCAACATAGTTGTCTAAGCTTTGTCATTGTTTTGCGCTGTTTGCTCGTCGTCGTTCGGTATACTTGTTTTTATATGCCAACTATAGAGGCGTGCTTAGTTTTATGACCGCCAGTGTCGTAATAAATAAGTTGTTTTTCATTTAATGTATAAAAAACTGTGCAAATATATGCGTGTTCACGTGGCCAAAAGCAAGCACATGTTTTAAACTGTAACTTTAAGAAAACTTTACATAAAAGAAAAAAAATAAATTATGTGTTTTTATGTGAGAAAAGAAAAGCAAAAAAATATTTAAACGTCGGCCGTTTTGTGTATGAGCGCAAGCGAGAGAACGCGCGCTAGTGCCAAACACTGGATATAGCCTAAAAGAGAGTGAGAGAGCCAGCCAGCCGCCGTCACGCAAGTTATTCACCCCTACACACACACACACACACACACGTACGCGCCGTGATTTTGCATGTGTGTGTATATATGTGTACATGAAAATTGAAATAAAAAGAAAGAATACAAAAAAAATATAACATAATAACAACAAAATACTCAAAAAGTGCAGAAGCAAAGCAAAAAAAAAATACAAAAAATTCAAACCCAAGCTCAAGCTAAGCTGACTGAGACTAACCCAACTCACACGGACTGCTGACCGAAATAAAGCGCAGCTCCGCGATTATGTCGAAAGAACGTAGCTCGCGGATTGCAGCAGCAGCAGCAGTCTACCTAATTACGGTGTCAGCGTAGAATCGTTGCACAAAATAAAATTGACGCTAAAAGACAAAGTCAAAGCACAAAACGCGAAACTGGCTCGCAGGCAAAACTGTGATTCTGATTAAACCCAAAAGCAGACGAGACGATAGTTAGATAGATAGATAGACAGACAGACAGATAGATAGAGAGCAAGCAAATCCCCCCAAACCAAACCAACAATAGCACAAAATGATGATGATGGACACACTGGATACCAACACACAGCCTATGGATGTGGCGCCTGCCGTTGCCGTGGCAGCCACCACAGCAGTTAGCAGCAGTTCCATTGTGGACTTTACAGCCACCATGGTGAATATGGCCGCCACAGCGGAGACGGCCGAAAGCAATAACAATAACAACAATCACATTGAAATGGCCGACTATAAGGAGCATCGTAAGAATAAAAAGAAAAAACGTGAGAAACGTGAAAAGGACAAGGAGCATCGTCATCACAAGCATCGAGAGCATCGTGAACATCGCGAACATAGACGACATCGTGATCGCGGTGATCGTGAACGCGACCGAGAGCGGGATACGCATCATCATAATAACAGCCAGCATTCAACATCTGCCTCTTCATCGCCATCGTCGGCATCGACTACGCCATCGGCTACCATTGAATATGTTGGTGGCTCAGCATCGGCATCGCCTTCATATATGGGCACCGGTGGCAGCTCAACCGGCGCCGCAGCTACAACGTATCCGCACAATTTAAAAATACGCTTCCTGCTTTCCGGGGTAAGTGAGATGATGTCGCCGATGGGATACGGCGGCGCACGTGTGCATCCTAGCACTTTACAGTCTGGCGCCCAGCATCTGTGCACGCCAATCCGAGAAAATTATTTTTAGAGTTGTCAGGAATCCATTTATGTCGGCTTTGGATTACTTTAGTGCATATAGCTGTCAACTTCTTGCTTTAGGTTTTCAATCAATGCAACATTTAGGAATGGTTAAGGCATTCATTTCTGTCGCTTCCGAATACTTTAAGCTATATATTATATTTAGCTGTCAAGGTTATTCATTAGTGCTATCCCACGGTATCTTTTAAACTAAGGAGGTTCTGGGGTTCTCTTATGTATCAACTTTTTAATTTTTAAACACCAAGTTAATGAGTATTGTCAGGAAAGAAGTTGAGGTATACCTGTATCTAGTAAACCTATTAGCTAGTACTTTTTATCGTTTTTTGTGGATTCCGATAACACCTTCATCTATAACCTATATGTGCACGACTATATATACTCCTTCATCATAAAGTAAGCTGAAACCTATTGGGCAATACTGTCGAATGTTTTCTACATGAATTTTCCTTGTCGTTTTGGGTTTGGTCAAGGAACCCTTTGAGCAATACTTTGTATCTTTATCTTATGTCAACACCTCTACCAGCTTGAACTTCTTAATGCAGCTTTAATTCGCTGTATTTGTAACATATGTATGGTCTATATGAAGCCGCATTAATCAATCAACTTGTTATACACCTGCACATGCACCCTTCAACATCCCAAAAATTTGGTCGGGTACGGACTCTGCCCCAAGCCGCGGCAGCATGCCGTGAGAGGCCAGCCACCTGCTACGAAGTAGACCAACATCAAAATTGAGCAACAACAAAAGAAATGCTGGTGGATGGGATGGGACAGTGTAATTATATTGACCCGCCCGTCGTTTCTCCAATTGGGTAAAGGATCAATTCGCGTGCGACAATTATTGATTAGTGTAAGTGCCATTAAAAGCAGTGCGTCTTGTTGCATCCACCATGGCCTACGTGATCAGGGACAAAAAAAAATGCTTGAAACAGACAGCTGTTCGCCTTATCCCTTCTTGTTTAGTGCCTGGCTCGGGGCAACTCAGCTGTGCCTTGAGCTCTTATCCTGTTGCCTGTTGTGGACCTTTCTTGTGTATGCTGCTGGTATCCTGTGCCACAACAACTTGGCACATTTGCGCCTAGTTTACGACAGCTGCCAGTCCCTACCCTTAATGTCTTCGAGTTCTTTTTTTTTTTTCTTTTCTTAGCTACTGTCGGCTGATTGATCCTGCAGCCGATCTTGTTACAGCTGCTTCTTGTCCTGCGCTCAGGTATGCGTTGTTTTTTGTATGTCTGCCAAGACACATACATATTATTTTTGCTCTAATTGATTTCAATTTCAATTTTTCCTTTCATAGTTAGGCAAGGTAGAAGTTTCAGAGTTTCCACATTCGCATTCCTTCGGCCCATGCCCATGCGGCGGGGTCCAATCAAGCATTCGTTTCAATTTAAATAATTCCTCCATTTGTCTTTTGTATATGTTTATTTTTTTTTTTTCCGAAATTCAATAGTCAAGTTTATATGTGCGCTGCTTCCTTCCTCACCATACGCAAGGGACAACAAAGGCAACCCTTTTATTTTTTGACAATTGTTGTCCTGAACTTGGGGTGTAGTAAACTACGTATGGAGTGTGTGTTGGGTTGGTACAGACAAATGCTAATATAATATTTATAGTTGGTATTTTATTTCCGGCCGCGTCGCTTCAATTGAATTTGTTTGTACTAAATAAAAAAATAAAAAAAAACCTTGAAAGGGAAAGCTGTAAATAAAAGAAACGAATTTGATGTGCCCTTATGGGACATTTTAAAATAAACATTTTGTGATGAGGTGTTAATATGTCAAGATAAAAGGAAAACTGGGAAAAATATTACACACATAACGCATCATTTAGTAAATACGACTACACATATAAATTAGTAGCACATGTTACAAATGTGACTTTCATTATTGACACTTCTTATTATGAAAATACTTTTAATAAACATAATTAAGGAATCTGCAAAGATTGTACATGAGAAATTCTATTGTAACACCAGGGCTGCAACCCTCGCTTTGTTTTTAAGGAGATGCCTACGAATTCTAACCGTCTAGAATATAGATGCTTGACTTCAGTGTTCCTTTATATGTACCAAGATTATGGCTTACACAAAAGTTTTAAACGTAAAAGTCAATATTATCACTTCTGAAAAGACTTTTAATAAACAGAATACTGTAACAGGTTTGTACAAATTTAAGGCAAACCTCGCTTCATTCTTAAGGAGAGGTATACGAATTCGGATCTTCTGGATGGTTTATACACAAGATGCTTGGCTTTAGTTGTCCAAGCGGATTCGATGCTTTCGATCTCAAAATATACTGCTCTCGTTGCTACAATAAATATTTTTGGAATTCGTCTATTTTTTAGGAAATAAATTCAAAGAAAAGCCAAGCCGAAGCCCATATTTTCATGTAGATGCATTCCAGGAGAGAGATTACTGTCCCCAGGCATATTTTCAATAATTAATTAACCTCATAGAATGAACTAGGTTGGTACCTATGTCAAGCAGAAATGCCTCAATGCCAAACTAACACAGTGAACAACCCTAGCAACGATGCAGAAGTAACAGACTTTCAACGTGGGCAAACAAATGTCATGTTTTATATAGTTTTTGTGAGAAAGATGTCATTTAAAGGCAATATACATATATTTGCAGGTCCTTCACAGCAAACAAATAATAACTTCTATTATTAAAATTATTATTTTTTTTTTTAAAGTAGTGCATTTCTGCCTTATGCATTTTTGCGCAACAAAGTAGAAACTCAAATTATTACAAAACAACACTCATAATTACTTGAACAATTTTTTGAGCTAACACTTTGGAACTTTTCTTATCTTCTGCGTATATGAATTCATAAGAATGATCTGTTTTTTTTTTCTCAAATTTTAACTTTAAAATAGAACTTCTTATAAATTTAAAAGAATGCTATAATTAAATGTTGGACGCGCTTACTTCAAAAACAATAACATTCTTTGTCGCCACTTCAGTTAACAAAATGTTCTGCAAAATACGATTCACAGCGTTTCCATGAAAATGTATCTGTTCCTTTGGATATGCCATATTTTCAAGATTCAACATTACTCTGGCCTAATCGCCTGGGAATAAAAAAGCGTTTGCATTAAGGAAGTTACTTGCGGGGCACACGTAGAGCTAAGCACGCTCTCCTTTTCATTGAATTTGCATTTTATACAATATAATTTGTGAATGGATTAAAGTTGCACTGCGATAATATCAATTTTTTTAATCCTTTGCGTAAACTTAATATACCCTTTGATCCATTTGTTGGTTACAGGGCAGAAAAAAAATAAAATTTAAATGTACGACGCATTGTGTGCAAAAATCGAGCTGCAAAACAAGCGACAACAAAAACAACCGACAATGTATTATACATACATACATATGTACATCCAAGTGCCAAAGGGGTTGCTCCTGTGGGCCATTAGCTGCAGCAACAGGATAATCAGTTTGCATTTGTTAGGTACAATACAATTTCTACTCTACTTCCTTCCCGCTTCTTTTTTTTCGAAGCTTACAGAGATGCCAAATTTGATACGAACCCAACAGCTGCCAGCCACTTTACTCTTCTTTCAACTCAAAGGAATTGTTGATGTTTCTGGTAGATTCGATTCTGTCCCAGCACGCCAGTCAACTGTCAGTTGACCATGAAATTTGACAACTCTTGCCTTGTTTCGCGTGATTTACCAACACTATATGAATATGTCTTATAATGATATACCATACATACTATTTGTGTAGTTTATCTTGATGTTGATTTTTTCCTGACCCAAATCTAACGAAGTGTGAAGGTGTTTGCAGAAATTTGACACTTTTTATTGTTGATATATTTCGGCTAGCAACAGGCAGGTAATGTCAATTTGCTAGGGGTTTGTCGCAAGGAAAGAATTAAGCGTAAAGTTGCTACTACTTCTTATTGGACTAAAAATAATATTGGTGCGCGCTCTATTTTGACCGCCACTGTAACTGCAGCCTGCAGTGTTATTGTATTATGCGCTTGCTCTCTCGCAGTGTTTGTATAATATGGCAACGCCAGGCCAACGCATAGACATAGTTTGTTTTTTTTTTCTCGATATTTGGTCTACGTGACCAAAATTACAACAGCAACAAACGCACCTCTCCCACCCCCAAGCAGCAACACGCACTCTCAACACATTTGACTCTCTCACCACTGCTGTTGTTGGCTCAGAGCGGGTTGATATACATTGCTTCCTCTCTCTGCCGCACTTACTACATACTCGCTCTCTCTTTCTCGTTTGCTGGTTTGTTTTTTGTGCATTGAGCATTGCGTTTTGCTGTGCTGCATGTAAAATTCGTTGCTACACCGCAGTCAACACGGACACACATGCACGCACAGCTATTGCATATGGCAGCATGAGCATAACATATGCCAAACCACAAAAGAAACATACTACAGTGGTTCAAAAGTTATTTTATGCAGTGCATATTATGAATTCATGTTTAATAAGCTTTGCATTGATGGTATTTGAAAAACCTGCAAATAACATTGGAAATCAATTAAATTTACAATCAACCAATAGTACAAAAAGTAAATAAGTTGCACATTTAATTCCATAACCTATATAGTTAAACTCCAGTGAGTGCTACCATAATATTCTAAATGCTATAATTAAAATTTTATTTACAGTATATTCTAAACTTATTCTCTAAAATATAAATCTAAGGCATGTTTTCTTTTAAGTCGTCGAGTTGTATCGCTGTTAACTAACGTTAAAACATTCTCTCTTAACATATCGTGTGCTACTTCTACGTAAACAATCTTTAATATTGTAGAATATTTAAATCCTTGTGGTTAGCCACAAACAAGTGGGCGTCAACAATAAGTCTAATCTAATGCATAAAATAGTAATGTTCAAACGAGTGATGAACCTTGTGGTGTTGAGCTTTTCATAGTTCCTGCCTTAAAGATTTCCTATCCCATTTTTCTTCTTTGCCATGCAACAATTCAATAAGTTATAAATTAAAAATTATCAAAGTTACTGTAGCATGAAGCATATTTATGTACAGCACACTGCTTTGTTTCGGCTTTTAATAAGCTCTTAATTAAAAGTCCAATATCGTGTTGCCAACAACTAACTGACATCTTGCAGTGTTAAGTTTTTGGTCAACAAAATTGATACTTTCTAACCAAAAATGTTTTAATAAGTTTATGCAAAAGCTTTTGTGGGCAACACCCACAAGTTAAACAAGTAAGTCCCCACAAATTTTATGCAAAAATTTGCAGTCTATCTGCCTATCCGTATTACTGAAAAACGTGACTTTAGCTGGCGTTGAAAAATGGTGAAGAATAGAAACCTTATCCTTTACAGTAAAAATACTCTGCGCGTTTACCAAAAATCAGTGATCTATCTTTATTAAAAAGAGTCACAATCTTCATCATCAATTATGCATATCTTTTCGTCTCCCAACATTTGCAAATAATTCGCTTATAACTAACCAGTCAGAGATCGTTTATAAAAACAAATAAATTTTACAAATAATTTTCACATACTACATCTTTTTATTGATAATGATTAGTAATTTTGGCGATCATGATTTGTAATTAGCATGTAAGCTTGAAATCTTCCAATAATTTTTAACTATTAATCATTCGTAATCGCATTATTTATAAAAAAAAAATATTCAATTAATTTACTATTTCTATGCTACCTTCTTATTAATCGTGATCGGTAATATTGGTGATCATGATAAGTCATTAGTACGTTCCGCAGAAAATGATATTTGATCAGCACTCAATGATTAGTGATTAAATTTCACGGTAAACGCGACTTATGACTCATCTGACTCGTCTTTGCCAAACACCATGCTGTCGAATATTTCCATATCTATAAAAATCCTAAAATATGATATTCAAATTGCATAAAATTAATAAGCTTTGGGACACTGTAGTATCTGCAACATTTGTTTGTTGCTTTGAGTGACTGACAACCGGCTGCTGGTGCCCCTCTGCTCCCCACCTTGCCTCCAGCTAGCATTCTTTTAACTTGACTCATTATTACATGTTGGCTTTTGTTGTTGCCATTGACAGCCCAACGGGAACTGAGTCTCTTATTATTTGTTTTTTTCATAAATGCAGCGATAAGCTTTGCATTGTATTGCATGTGTGTATCTGTGTTTGTTTGTTTCTTTATGTGTGTGAGTGTGAGGGGGCTTTTTGGCTTTTAATCTATTTGGAACACATGCTGCGTTAAACAATCTTTTAACTATGGCAGCAAAATATTATTGCTATAATTTGCTTGCTGGCTCTGTTAAAGGTGCCATCTCTGTCAGAGGCAGGCACTATTAATCTGTGAGTAGCAAGACTTCTTCTTCTTTGGTTGGCGGCAGCAAGTTCTTTGAAAGTTTTCATCTGTATGTCTATATATTATTCCCTTTTACTGCTTTAAACTTCTTTTCTTATATGAGTATTGTTGTAAACACATGTTTACATGCTAAGTTTTTAGCCGGAAGTGTCTACACATGTAGCTTTAATTCTCTATAACTCTTAAGCGCGGGGGATATATGGTCTATGGTCTGTGTTAATATTCTTGGAGTAACAGACCCCAACTAGTTTTGAAAAATAAAAAGAGTTTTCTTTGACCAAATCTCTAAAGAAAAATTAGTCTGTCTGTAAGATGTTGCTGCAGATCGATGTTTTACACAATTTTACGTTCTACAATTCTTTTAAAGGGAAAAATTGTATTTGCAAATTTTTGTGTCCCTTAGTCTTGAGACTCAGTCATGATATTCATTGCAACTTCTAAACTGTGTGTATTTATAGTATACTATATATTTTATACTTCCATTCCACTTATACTTATTTGTCACTTGCGGTTACCATTGGAGTCAAGTACCAAAAATAAGCGTAACTTCGTCAACTATTATTCACACTCATGAAATAAGATCATTCTTATTTTTGAGAAAGGGCCAGATAACGTTTAAATTTTAAAAAAAAATTTCTAAATGAATTTTTTTAATTCCTTCCTGTATGAGATATGTCTTATTTAAGAAGTCTATACCTGTTATACATGGTGAATATCGGCACGTACCTATATCACATATTGAAAAATTTTTGCAATCGAATAGATTTATGACCTATTGGATCATATATAATATATATATAGAAAATCATATTAATTGCAAAAAAAAAATCAGACATGGCTTACATTTGAACTTAATGTAGGCAAGAAATTTTTGGCATACTCAAGTTTCAAGTTTTTATTTAAATTCTTTTCTTTTGCTTTACTTTTATAAACTAATTTTGAAAACTACTTTTTGGGACCATTTTCTGTACTTACCATAAAATGTTTATACATAAAATTGTTATGAATATATATATTGGTTTTGTAAGTTTACATGCCAACATAAAAGCCATTTTTAAAAAATACATGCAATATTTTTGTTGAGCTTTCTTTTTTTCTATAGTTTTAGTAAAGCTTGATACATTAATCCGCTTCAATTGGACCTCCAACTGAAGCCCAAGCCGGTGCATGCATTAGGCTCCTAATATCATAATAACACAAGAAAATCTTGAGATTTGCAGCGAACATTTAATCTTGTTGAAAGTCACATACGCTTTCAAATTAAGCACAAAATCCATCAAAAAAAACAAAACACAAATTAAATTTGAAACGCAGTAGAAGAGTATCTAAAAGTCAAAGCATCTCATGTAGTTTATCTGTACGCTTTTGGTTTTAATGACCCAAGTAAAATTAACAACGTCAACAGCAACAAAAGTTAAAAGAACAAACAAGTTAGGGTTTACTCACCGTAGCCCTCTGGCTGGCTACAAGTTCAGTCATATTTAAATTCCTACATATACCCGTATACAAAATGTAACTTGACTGACTACAATTTGCTCTTTTCTACTCATAATTGCAGCAACGCACCGAACTAAGCCCACCGACGCATCAAACATCCGCCACAGCCGAGGTAAATGCCACATTGGCAACAACGGCGGCCATAGTTAGTACAACAACAACTGCAACCACAACAGCCAGCACAGCAATCGCGTCAAGCAACAATGCGTCAGCAAGCAATGTAACAGCAGGCGCAGTTCTAACACCGGGCTATCAGAAGCAGCATACGGATACAAGTAAATCCTTAAGTGGAAGCAGCAACAGTAAGCACAATAAGGATAGCAGCGGTGCACAGCAGCAACAACCACCCGTTGGTAGTAGTGGACCAAACAGCAGCAGTCCGAATGCGCCCAGCTTGTATGTGTCCGTGCCATTGTCTACGGCCAATGTACCTGGTATTAATTTGCCCAATAGCAGCAGCAGTGGCGGTAGTACGTCAAATCCCGTCGTCGCTGGTAAGTCGATATTGCTCAAAAATTAACATATGACGTTTTTAATTTTTGTATACTTATCTTACAGACGCAACATCCCGTGGCGTAGGCGCGCAACAGCAGTCGTCGCATGCGGCTAGTGCTGGTGGTTCACATCATGAACGTCAATCGCCGCGCATATCCGGCTTAGATGGCGGAGTTTATAGTGCGCCGAGTAGCTCGTCGGCCAATGCTGCCTCCTCTGTTATACAGAGCGGCAAATTGTCGCCCGCCTTGGGCGGTCTAGTCAACACAAGCGTTGCCCCAGGCAATCTAACGGCCACCACCACCGAAACGGGCAATCTAAAGATAAGCTATGAGAAACAAACGACGCGTGTGCAACAGCTGCAGGAGCAGGAATCAGTGCCGGCGCGCAGAAGCAGGTACATATGCATGTCTGGCAGCAGTTCATCACAAATTTAAAACTAACCACCAACTAACAGAAATTTTAGTTTATTAGTTCGTCGTAACTTCTGTTGTTGTTTTGTTGCTGTGTTGCCAACTTGGTTTATGATTTTCTATAATTAAACTCAACCGTGTGGTGAGTTTTTTTATAGAGTTGCCGTTTGTAGCTTTAAGTTTTCGGTTCCTTAAGCGTTTTTGTTGTTTTAGACTATAGACCACATCATAATACATCATTCAATCGAAAAACACTGTTATATCATACATCACACCACAGTGAAATCCCACATATGTATTTGTTGTAATTTGTGTTTGGAAACGGATTGAAACATTGAGCCTAGACTGTATGGAGATGCAAACTTTTTAGAATGAGGTTGGGTTTGCTTGAAAGAAATAATTAAAAGAAATTTTTCCAGTTACCAACATTCCCTCATGCTGAAGCCGAATGACTTGGGAAAATCATAAATCAGAAATTTTTACCACCCCATTCAAAGGTGAAAGCGATGGATCAACCTGAGAACAATCTCTTACTTTTAAGAGACCTATCCGAAGCATTATGATTTTTACGTAGAGTCCCATGTTTTCAGGAAATCCTGTAATATCGAAAAGCATCGTATTTGTTCTTGAACTCTTCTTCTCCTATACGAATTAAATTTTTTGAACAAGTTTTAAAAATTGAGCCCAAACTTTTCGTAATTTTTTTCATGACAGCTCAGGGGTTCTTTAAATTTTTAAGCTTTTATGTAACATTTTTTAAGATAAGCGCTTTCCAATCGGATCATCTCGGACTCATCTTTAGGCATACAATTATGGGGACTTAAAATTTCAAAGTCGGTATTGTAAAAACGAAGCTTTTGGCATATTTTAAGTAGTGTGTGAAGATCAGATAACATTCGGATCTTATATCCTTTTCGATAGAGTAGAAGATAAGAAAGATATAAAAAAGTCGGCACTTTATACACAATATGCTCAATGAAAGATATACCCGAAATCATACAAATCGCTCAAGCTATAAATTACTCTCTCTTTTTCTCTCGTTTTGCTTAATATCTCTTCTCCCTGACACCAACCAAAAACACCACACACGACAAAAAAAAAAATGGCACATACATTTAACTTAAACCACTTAGATCGCGCTCTGGTGAGAATGCGACACAAACCGCGCACCACCATCATCATCACCATCACCACCAAACTACACATGCTTCCCACACACATCACCAGCAACACCATACACAACAACAGGCACACCATCACCAACAACAGCAAACGCAGTCCCAGCAGCAGCAATCACATCAGCAACAGCTGCAAACCCAACAACAACCACCACCGCAGCCACAAGCAGCATTGCAATCATCTTCGTCCAATAACACGCCTAGCAAAACCCAATCACGTTCAGGCAAAAAACGCGCTGCAGCTCTTAATAAGTCCCAGAACCAGGCTAATGAAACGTCGAGCAACAGCAGCGCAGAGAAATTGAGCCGAAGTGGCAACCGCAACTCACCGCATTATCGTGCCACACCCACACCACCACCACCACAACAACAGCAAACCCCACAGCAACCAATAACGCCAGCAGCCTCCCCTGTAGTCATGTTGCAAGCGTTATCTTCATCTTCCATTGATTCACCACCTGCCAGCTCTATGCGCAGCACGCGCAACAACAACCACAACAATAATAGTAACAGTCACAACAACCATATTGCTGCTAATGATTTGGCGCCCAACTCAGCCACATCATCTTCTTCCTCCATGTCTTCGTCTTCAAGCAGCTCCTCCAATCTTTTGGAGCCAGCCAACACACCGGTGAACATGGCTACAAACACCGGCTATCGCAATAGCAACAACAAGAATAACAACACAACAAGCAATGGCAACAGCAATACCAAAGATGTTGCCAACCCCCAATTTGCCAGCAACGTGTTGCCCAGCAGCTCCTCTAGCAATAATATAGCTAGCAAACCTTTAAATAAGAAAATGCTGCGTGCTCAGCAGGCGCAGCTTTATCAGCAACAACAACAGCAATATGCAAATGTCTCTAGCGCAGCACCACCTCGTAGCTTATCCCCCACTAACCTAAGCTCATCCTCCTCTAGTCAAGCCGCTTCTAATAATACGCCCAACAATCTTGCTTCTGTGCCGCCACAACAAGCACAGCAACAACAACAACACCAAGATTTAGAAATATTGCAATTTACTAATACAAATGCTAATGCCAATACCAATCTCAATTCAAACAAATCGAAATCCAACAGAACGCCTGAAGCTGCCTACGTCAATGCCGCCAACAACCCCAACTCCAACAACCCGCTAAGCATTAATCTGAGCAGCAGTAGCAACAACAACAACCCTACCAGCAGCAACAGTAATAACAATAACAACAGCGGCAGCAGTTCCAGCAGCGGTGGTCTTAAGTTCTGCTATGAGGCTCAAAGTGGCAGCCACTTAACGCCACAAGATGTACCCATGCTGCCCGTAAGCGCCATTAAGGACTCACCGCCCAGCTCACCAGGTTCGGAAATTGGCAGCTTGAACACAGTTGCAGCTCATGTAGCAGTTTTAAATGCAGCAATTACTGCCTCAACCACAGGCAGCACCACAACCACCACCAATGTGCGTAAACGTGGACGCAAGGCAAAGGATGCGACGTTGGCAGCCGCCGCCGCCGCTTCAGCAGCGGCAACGGCAGCAACATCCAATACCACCAATCAACATGATCTCAAGGATGTTCGCATATTACAAAATGGTGCAACCGCCAGCACACCAACGCCGCCTGCCACACCAGCAACAACTACAGCTGCTGGTGCAAGCGGCACAGCAGGCAGTGCGACAGGCATTATAGCACATACGGCCACACATATGCTGGGTAATCATGTGAATCCCAATAGTAGTGTAGCGCAGAAGCTGTCTGAGCAGCTGCACATGGAGTTGCAGGATCATGCCGTCTATACGCCGGATTCCATGAGTTCTCAGTATATGGGCGTGCCACTACCCGGCAAGGTGAGCTAAATGAGTACTTTAAATAAATCTAAAGTACTTCTTAAATAAATTATTTTTGGTTGCTTTATAGCGTAATTCAAGCGCCGCCTTGCTCACATCCAATACGGTGCCCCAAAATCCATTACAATCCATGTTCAGCGGCACCGGCATTAATGGTAACATGACCATACCTCAAAGTCTGGAACAATTGCTGGAACGGCAATGGGAGCAAGGCTCGCAATTTCTCATGGAGCAGGCACAGCATTTTGACAGTGAGTATGAGTCGATTTTCCAGCTGAAAATCAAAATATAGTAGTCGTATTGGTTCCAAGTTTGGTTTTCATATTAATTTAATTTCATAATTACACTTTGTTAAAAATATATGAGAGCAGCCAGGCTTAAGCGCTTTAAATTTGGAGTAGACTTAAAGCATGGCTAACATAAATAAAAAAATTTTAACCGAGCGTTTTAAAGCTTTAGAAAGAAATAATAGTGCCAAATGGCTCTGGGTTTTCGCGCAAGTTATTGTTGAATGTATCGTATCCGGGGCAGAAAATAAAGAATGTAATTGGTCGAATACATTGGTGTACCAGTTTGAATCAAATTCTCTCGTTGGAGATTTGCTTTGTTTCTGAATCTAAAAGAAATGTTTCCTTTGTAGAAACCAAGACTTTGGAATCTGCTAATTTTTTATGAAGAAGCAAGATTTATCTCTGATAGGCTCTTCCAAAGGAAGTATAAAGGCGGTCTTACTTTTCAACCAACATAAACGATTAATTTTTAATGAGGTTTTCGGAGATGCTATCAAAACAAAGTGCTGGGGTTGTATTTGGACATTGGTTTCGGATTAACCGACCTCGAAAATCAACTCTTTTTTTTTTTTTTTTTTGAGTAGCCTTGTAATGCATAGCTTTTTTTTAAATTTCACTCGGATTTGCGTATTTTACTATTTTACAGGCATATTAGTAATATATGTTAATATTTAATAGTAAGAATTTTTTGAAATTCTGAAGTTTACAAAATATAAATTCTAATTCAAAATATTAGGGCTGTACCTAATTTAACTTTTATTATACTAGTCACTTTCCGGTTTAAGTTAGATGATAAAGTGAATTATCACCGATTACCATTTTTTTAAAGATCTATAATTTTTATTTCAAATTTTGAAAGTTTCTCGCAATAAATATCTATACTTAATGCTCTGATCAATTTTCTATAAAATAACACTGATCGTTTTCTTTCTCATCCTCTTTAGTTGCTGCACTGTTGAATTGTCTGCATCAGCTGAAAAGCGAGAATCAGCGTTTGGAGGAGCATGTGACCAGTTTGATAGCACGCCGCGATCATTTGTTGGCCGTAAACGCTCGTCTACAAATACCGCTCAACACGCACAATGCCAAAGCCGAAGCGCATGGTAAGTAAGCGTGTTGTTGTCTCTGAAACACTTGGTGGCGGTTTAACAGAACCGCTGAGCACCACTTAACCACTGGAAGCACCAGCCACAGGCAAAGTCAAGAAATGAAAAAATAAAGCTGTACCACCAAATCAATAGTTGCTTTAAAATTAACTATGGTGTTCGTTGTTGTTTATGCTACTGTGAACAACAACAGCAACTATATGTTCTGCATTTTCTATCATGACGCTAGTTTTAAGTACTTTATTTAAGTTAACACAATACACACACACAAATGGTTTCTAGTAGTCATGTACATAAACACATAAATATATATACTTCCACCAGCACATCTAAAACACACTGCATAATGCATGTAATTAAGTTTTACGCATAAACGTGCTTAACTTTTAGATGGGCTAATTCTAAACACAATTTTAAGTTAATTATACATATATAAAAAAAATTATGTAAACTAAAACACGAAACACTAAAAATCTTGCTAATTTTTAACCTACATCAAACAAATACTTAAACTAAGTTAATATTTGATTATTTGCATTTTATTTATTTTTAAAATGAATAAAATAAACAATGAGTTGTAAAAAAAATCACTACATCTTCTAAATTGATTTCTTTAATTTTTTCAACACTTTTTTGGTTTCTGGTAACACTGCACAATTGTAATGGGAATTTTGGTTTTGCTAAGCACAGCTTTCGGCGAATATAAACTTTAAAAGCAATTTTGATTTAACAGCTTCAACTTTAAAAGTATTTACTATACTACTTATATATTAAACTTTAATTGTTAAACAGCGTTGCGAGCTGTTAGGAATTCAATTTAACAATTCATTGAAATTGCTGCGTTTGAAAAGTAAAAAATTAGCATAAATTTTGCGTTTTCCAACTTTTTGAAATGGAGTTCTGAGACTTTTCGGAATTGAGATAAAGAAGTTTATAAGGGATTTCATAAAAGCTTGCAGCATCCAAAAATTATTCAAATATTTAACAGCACTGTACAGTTGTAATGGAACTAACCAACGGTATACGTGTATTATTATATATTTATTATTTGTTTTGTCTTTTGTTATTAATCTTGATTTTACGCAAATTACGTTTAAGTTTGTTGTTGCCACAAGTTTATGTTGCATGTATAGAGACACCACACACACGCACATGGGTACCCAGATTACCTCACCAAAACATACACACACACACACCCAGTCACCTCCACTATGGGTTTTATTTTGTCCAAAGCATTGCCAAAAAGGGTTTTAAACAACTAACCAAAAAATGCTTGCAGCCGCGTGTGTTACAACAACCACAACAACGGCCACAGCAACCACAACTACAATAACTACATCAAACTCTACAACTACAACAGCAACAACAACTTGTACAACTTCTGTCATTTCCACAATAGCTTCCAGCGGCAACAACAGCAGCAGCAATGCCCTCAATGCAGCCACAACCATAGCCGCTGCTGTCTCTATGGCCACCGGTGCGATGAACACGACGTCCTCAACGGCCAACAGTCGATCTACAGCAGCAGGAGCTCCTGGCCATTCCAGCGGTGTGGTTGATTATCGCAGTGGCGCTAGTACCAACAGCAGCAGTGGCGGTAACCCTGCAGCAGCAACAAACTCAAATCTACCAGGATTGCCTAATCAAACCAATGCAGCGCCACTAGGCATGAGGTGAGTTTTAGGGGCTATTTATGTTTATAATAATGTATAATAATGATTTATGCCAAATGCTTATCATAACCTCGGGTAGCGTCCGTCCGTTTAAATATCTGACAAAGATCGGTTTCGATGCCTTTTTAGGGAGAGTGAATAATGAGCTGCCACACTAGCCAACATTTAACAACATTTTCCTCAAAAAACTGTGAAGAAAGAAAGAATAAAGAAGGCAATAATCAGAAGCCAAGACCGTAACTCTTGATTCGTAATTAAGGCTTGACGTCCGGTAGGTGCTGCAATTTTAAGAATAGTTTATATATGTGTGTAGCCAGAAGTTCTTTCCAGAATAAAAACTAAAGAATTATGATTGAACATTGGAAATAAATCCTTGCTCTCCGTACGGATGCCGGGGTTTTTTTTTTTTTCTTGAACATTTATTAAATACCATCTTTTTTGCAGACACGTCCCCGCATCACATGGCTACAACAGCACAGGAAGTGGCAGCAATCCGAACAGCAATAATTCATCTGTAGTGCAACAGTCGCAGCAATCGGGACAAGCCCCGCAGCATGCGCCCTACATGCCAGCACAACAGCAGTCGCAGCAACAACCACAGCAATCCCAGTCAACAGCACAACATCTGCAACATCAGGCAACATCACATCATGCCAGTGCCGCTGTAGCAGCTCATATGCTTAACGTGGGCATGGGCCTAAGCGCCAGTTTGTCTGGCGTCACAGCTGGTGCTGGCGCTGGCATTGGACGAGGTGGGTCAGCAACAGCTGTAGCTGCAACAACAAGTTTCACAACTTTAGCCATAGCAACAGCAACAACCACAACAACAGCAGCCACAAGCACAGCCAGTTTGCAACGTCCCATCACCGCCGCCACATTAACAACAGCAACAACTACTGCAATAAGCACAGGGATAAGCACAACACCAGCAGCAACAACAAGCACACCATTTGGCTGCGTTGTAGTCAATCATAAAGGTGGTGCTGCCGGTGGTGGTGGTGGTGTACCACAACATGCACTTACACCCGCTCACGCACATATGCACGCACACCCTAGCATTCAAGTTCAAGTGGGTGGTGTCCTTGGCGTCGGCGTTGGCGGCGTTGATGATTTGAGTAGCTCCTCTTCCTCCTTCTCCAACATAGCAACAACAACCACAACGTGCGGTGGCGTTGCCAGCGCCCAGCTTGCAGCCGTCTCAACGGCGGCGGCGGCATATGCGGCGCATCATACGCTCTACAACACGCATCATCAGGTAGTGTGTGTTGTTGTAGTGTGTAAGTGTGTGAATGGCTTGAATATGCGTGTTGTTCGTCATATGTTCAATCATATATCATATCGTACTTGGATGGCAAAAAATAACCATATAAATAATTCGATTTTAACGGACGCGCATTATAGTAGCTAACACAGTTTGAGCTATGGCTTCATCCCGAAATATATCGGAAAAAAAATTTATTAACTATAAGTGATCCGTATCGATCAAAATTTATATAAATTAACTATGATAAAGCGTTTACTCTTTCGGTGTAGAACAGCCAGATGTTCTAATTTCACCCGGGTCAAACTAATTTGAAAATTTAGTTATAGAAATAATTTTCTATTGCATATTTATTAAAACTCGATTTGCTTTGAATGTGCTTAAAATTATTCTGGAAATTAAGATAGCTGTTTGTAAATTAATTATTCGGGAAAGAAGTTGTTTAAACCTTAACAACTAAAATGACGATAGATTTTTCTTGCTATATAAGCTTTTGAATAGTGGACAGTACCCATAAAATATTAAGAAAATATTATATGGATACATTTTAATACGTGGAAAATGTTAGGAGCTAGTTAGTCCGTTAGATAAAGATCAGCAAAGTCATTTGATATAATTCTGTAAGCAAACTATGTAAAGTATTGGAGAATTTTTATTTTTTTAAGTTATTTTTTGCCATGTAAGTGAATTCTCTTTTTATTTCCACCGCATTTGTACATACTCAAATCATTTCGCCAAAAATTCGTATCACACACACATGAATGTACGTTAAAATTGTTGTGTGCTTTGATTTACGCCCGTTTACCAAAAATTTGCTCATCTCACCAAACCAATTGAAAACAAAAAATGGAAAATCAATCAAGAAAATTGTTTGTTGTTTTTGTGTGCCAGCTGTTAAAAAAAAAACTCTAAAACTGTTGCTTAAAATATTTATAAAAGCATATAATAAAAGAGTATAATTACAACAATTTAATTTTTATTTACAGTCCCAACTAAGGCGCGACGATAACCTGGCCAAAACTAGCTGAAAGTCATATAAGGAAAAAATGCCACAGCAGCAGGCGTCAAGGAAGAAACAAAGCTTTGTCAAATGTGCACGCATTAAAAACAACAATAACAATGTCAATCTGTCCAAGACGTCGCAGCGCAACCAATCGCATATCTACAATAAGCTTAAGGAAACCGCCTCAGGCTTTCAGCAGCAGTCACCTAATTGTGATGATGATGTACGTTAATATATAAATATTGCACATCCCATGAATAACACAGTAATCTATAATTTTTCAAACCCGCATATATGTATGTGCAAGTGGGATTAATCTATATCGATTACATTGCGATTGAATGATGCATATTTGTAAAAGGAAAATGTTTTATTTCTGCATCTACTGCATTTTGTATCTAAATAATCCACTTAAGCAAATTCGAACTCCTTATGTTTTTGTTTAAACAAATCCTACCTGTATTTTTGCAATTTTGTACAGACAATCAAACTCCAACTGGTATATTGTACCTTACCTTTTTCTGATTATATAAGATAGAACTCACATTCGATCCTATATTAAGCAGGAGGCAACCATTAAAAATAAGCTATTTTTGTGGAATTAAAAAAAATCTCACAAATGGGAAAGAACTCCTGTTGGGTATTGAGTGGCTTACTAACTAATTATGCTAGATTGGAAGGACATCTTAGTGAGTTGAGTCTTATCAATAGCGCCATAGCAAGTAAAATGATATCCGTTTTAGGCGTGCATAGGATTTGTATGCACGACATAAACAGGTTCTTGCTCTGGAACTGTCTTCAAACTTCAAGCTCTATTGTGTACCCCGAAGATCACAGGGGTCGCAGAACAGGTCTCTGCCAATAACATTATTGTTATAACGCAAATCTGTAACTTATAGATTAGCCAAATACGAAATCAGTCGAATGTTAATGCAATGGACCTTTCAATTAATGCAAACTAAAGCAGGGATTAAAACCATTTTTGACACTCCACATGCAGATTAAAATATTATTTAATTGTATAAAGTTTCGTTCGGGCTTAAAAGACCAGCTGTGTGACCAAGAGCCTGACACGCGTAGGGCGAGATTTAGTATGATTTCACTGATACTCCGTGCTTTTTTTGTAACGCTTATGGCCTTCAAGATCTAGGTGCTCAAATCTATGAGATGTGGGTACAACTTTTTACTATATTACATGGTTTAACAATGTCATTCAAGGATTTTTTGTAATTGACTGTAAGGTGTGCTAACAAACTGACAATTCTGTTCAATTACAGCTCACCAGCAGCAGTTCCTCTACATTTTCCTCATCCTCTCAACAACATTCATCAGTGGATTATGAGGCTGAGGATGAGAATGAGGAAAAGCAGCGAAAAACGCACAAAAATGAAAATGAGAGTTTGGTGCATGTGCAGAATTTTCTTAAATGTTTTGGTGCAAATGCACTTGCAACAGCGACACCAAGCAGCATTAGCAACACAACGAGTTCAAAAGTTGGCAATATTATAAGCAACTCAAGTGCTGATCTGCGCAGCTGGCGGCAAAACTATCGTGCTGGGACTGTTCATGGAACAAATACATCAACAACAACAACCGCACAGTATACCAACACTCATAAACCGCAAAAATTTCAAATAAACACCAAGTTTTTGCGTAAACCACGCAACAAACTTATGAAAATGTTGCCAACGGCAGCGGCGCAGCTGCAGCAACAGCAACCAGAACAGCAACTAGCAGAACTACAAATATTCAACGATGATTCCAACGCCAAATTCAAAGACTTTTCGATTGACTCGTTATTGAATAAGTAAACACCGTTTACACAACATGTATAACGACATTAGCCTTATGATTTGTAGCCTAATTAACCAAAACAAAACACAAGATGACAAACAAAAGCCAACAATATCCACAGACGCCTGAAACTTTAAACCGCGTTCCTAGTTTCTTTTTTATAATAAATTTTATGTTTAATACTTTAGCCAATCGTAACATATAAAAGAGTTATGTAATGCATTATTACTAAGTTGTTTATTTATTATGTATAATATAAAATATATATACATACATATATATACATGTGTACGGCGTATTAGCGTTAGCAAACTTAAAATTGTAAATAATCCCCTTAATGATTACAACAATAAAATGTGCTTAGAGTTTACCCAGAACTACCTATAAACTAAGACTTTGACTAAATGCATTTGAACTAGCTCTTGATTTGGTTGGTTGCGCTTAAAAGTGCCTCTCCAAAGCCTCGCGCACGCGCAGCAACATTTCTTTGCGCACATCTTCGGGCACCAAGGCGCGTGCCTGGCAGCAATTTGTTTGAAATTAGTATACATAGAGAAGCAACTAATAAAATGTTGTGTGACTTACCAAAGGAGTAATCTCGTTGTAAAGCTCCACTCGATCGATACTGCTTGTGCCGCGCTCCAGCAGTTTATTGCGTACCAATTCCTGAATGCTATCGCGCCAGCCGCACTCTGACAAACGCTCAACCAACAGCACCTTTAAGCTAAAAACATTAAGTTGTATTTTTTTAGAAAATTCAACAAAATTCAATAAAACGTAAACGTACGCAACGGTGTCATTTTTGTTTAATTTGGAAGGCACTGCATCAGTGCCACTAGCTTTATTATCGCTCATTTTGAACTTGCAAAAATTTATACACAAAAAAATATGAATATATCAGCTCGTATTCTTGGCAAAAAATATTTTAGTTTAAATTTTTCAAAAAGGCAGCCTACTTTGTTTTGGAAAGGTGCAACAAAATTTGTTATTGAACACAGCTTTAATTGCGCGAACAGCTGTTGGGCTGCCAACTCTGCTAAAAGGCATTTCGATATTCAATGTATCAAGTGTTGGCTAATTTATAGCACTTATCTATCTATCGATAAGTGCACGATATTTAAAATTGTTCGTTGCAATAAAAAGCATTCTATATCAGTCACATCAATAGTTTAATAATATATTTATGTAGTAAATTGATTTCTCAGCTCACAGATGATTGTTATGTCTCGGAAAAAATTAGTTAGGGATCCCAAATTTGCCTAAATTTGGCCTTAGCAGAAGTTTAATCATACTGATATCATACCCATCCCTACGTAGCTTAATTGTTCAAAGCTACCTATAAAACTTGCCTCAGATACGCAATCTATTTAGGTACATTATTAAGACAAAAACTTTAAACGATATACGCAATAATAATTTAATATATTTTCTAAAGATAGCTGAAAATTTGAATTTTTTTTTTGATTCGTTGAAGAAAACTGCACAGCTCAGCTCTCCAAGAGAATTAAAAGTAACTTTTATGCAAAGAAGGGTATTTAAATTACCTTATTTAAAATGCTGATTTAGCTATTTGATGCGGTTTAAAAAATCACACAGGCAGTGTCAGTGCCTCATGCATGTACATACAATATACAAAGTATCTATTTATATACATACTATATGTATGTATAGGTACAGTAGATATTGTTAATTCGTTTAATGCACCATCGAAATGCACTTTTATTTTGAGCATACTTATGTATATTTTTATAACTGCTGCCATTTCCGGCTGTATTGCAAGTATATTTGGTTATGCGGTTACCCTTTTTATACAGTTTACTTATAAAAAAAAAAGTTATATGCATTAAGATGAAGAAGGAAGTCCACCTATCTGTAAAAACGCCGACATCCCAGAATTAGAGCTAGAAATTCTATTTAACCTCGTTGCAACACTCCCTCCCCAGCGACGAAGAAACTATAATTGTACACGTTTAAAGTTCTTGTATTCTATTATAATTGCACAAACATATTTATATACCTATTATATAGTATTTCTCCTCTAAGCAAAACCGAGTCCGAGCACTGTCCCATATATGGGATATGTACTGATAGCTACGTACGATGAATGATCAGTAAGGGTCTTACAAACATATCAACGTGTATATCGACGTCGGTCACTCCCGACTTTACAAAAACAATTTTTATTATCTGTGCCCCCATTGATCAAACATTTCCACGGCCACAATGCTCATGAAAATCACGTACCAATTCTTACAGTAAAATTCATTCAAGATTTAATCAAAGCACGGCAAGATTGAAGTAAAATGCCGACTCAGGCCCCACCAGTATTTCCAGCACTGGCTCATCACCCACGGACAATCTAAACACAAGACGACTATTGGCACTGACTGTGACTGCCTCAAAGCATCTGGAGCGGAGCGTAAAGCAAACGTCATTGCTGAGTTTAGCAACTAGCTCACATAAGAGAATAAACCTGTTTTTTAAACGCACAAATATGGTCTGACGGCATGAAAATCTGTGTGTGGAATTACACACTTATAGATCGGGTGTGATTATGTGGGTGAACGAGCAAGTATGCTGTCATTTGGACTCCGTTTTTGGAAAGCATTGCTCAGCTCAAATGTAGCAGCAAATCATGGCAGATGTTTGCTTTTTCCAACAAAAACGCCTTATTTGGTGGCAGCTGTGTGATGTTTATAGCGGAACTGCAAGGTGTTTGTATAAATTTGATGACCTTAAGAAGAAAAAGTCTAGACTTTGCACCTGATCCGGCTTAGGAGGTCTAAAACAAACAGCTTGCAGACATAACCTCACATTAGCGGCCGGTCTGCCCTACTTCATTATGTACATGCACATGCATACATATTACAAGCAAACATGCATACATACATATGTCAGCCTATTTACATTTCCTGCCCTTTCTGGAAGTTGAAAACCGACAGCTGCGTTTTCTAGAAATAACTCAGACAGGCATTTGGCCTTTTTTTCTGCCACGTCATTGCTGCAACAACAACAACAGCAAACTGCGTTGCCTAGGCCTTTTGTTTTTTGGCATACATATGTAATTCAACCCCTATAAATGGTAGTTAAAACAAAAACTCGTTACTGAGTACCGCCTAAGTTGCACACATACATACATATGTATGTATATGTAAATATAAGCTCACGCACACATATGTACATACATCTAACATTGACTTGGCCCATCAGCATGAAGTCATCGCATAATTGAGGTTATATTGCGGCATCGCATGACTCATAGTCAACAAAAAAATCAATAAAGCTGCCGCATAATCCAAACGACTGCACTTGGGGCGCCTCTAAATATAGGCGCAGACCACGCCCTGGTACAGTTGGAACAACCAAATAGAAAGGCACTATTAATAGCAGAAAGCAAGCGAGCAGCAGCAGCTTTCCCATAATTACGGCGAGTGCAATGAACTCAGCTGGAAAAGATGGTCTATATGTACTATACTTTTCTATACCCATACCCATTACCATTGAACGCCTTAAGAAAAAGAGAAAATACAAATCTTGGTTTATGCTGTCAACACTGCAATCTATTAACTGAATTTATTCATGTACTCAATTTTATCGCTGTTTCTTGTATGCCTTCCATTTAGGTCTTATCTTTCTTTTTAAAATACTTTTGAGATTTTGTGTAATAGTTTGCTCTGTAATATTGATCTTATTTGTGTTGAAAACGATTGCATATGCGTGAACAAAGGTTTCGACGCTAAGGCCCACCTAGGACGCATATGCTGGGAAAGTGTTCTACGAATGCTGTTTAGTACTCTTCGGCACCCTCGCCCTCACCATCGCCAGAGTCCATGCCGACTTCCTCGTAATCCTTCTCCAAGGCAGCCAAATCCTCACGAGCCTCGGAGAACTCGCCTTCCTCCATACCCTCACCGACATACCAGTGCACGAAGGCACGCTTGGCGTACATCAGATCGAACTTATGATCCAAACGAGCCCAGGCCTCAGCAATGGCTGTGGTGTTGGACAACATGCACACGGCACGCTGCACCTTAGCCAAATCGCCACCAGGCACAACAGTAGGTGGCTGGTAGTTGATGCCAACCTTGAAACCAGTAGGACACCAATCGACAAACTGAATGGTGCGCTTGGTCTTGATTGTAGCAATAGCAGCATTCACATCCTTAGGCACAACATCACCACGGTACAACATGCAGCAGGCCATGTACTTGCCATGACGAGGGTCGCACTTGACCATCTGGTTGGCTGGCTCGAAGCAGGCATTGGTGATCTCAGCCACAGACAGCTGCTCGTGGTAAGCCTTCTCGGCGGAGATGACTGGAGCATAGGTGACCAGAGGGAAGTGAATACGTGGGTAGGGCACCAAGTTGGTCTGGAATTCAGTCAGATCCACATTGAGGGCACCATCGAAACGCAGCGAAGCGGTGATGGAGGAAACAATTTGACCAATCAAACGATTCAGATTGGTGTATGTGGGGCGCTCAATGTCCAAGTTGCGGCGGCAGATATCATAGATAGCCTCGTTGTCGACCATGAAGGCGCAGTCTGAGTGCTCCAGTGTGGTGTGAGTTGTCAAAATAGAGTTGTAAGGCTCAACCACGGCTGTGGACACTTGAGGTGCGGGGTAGATGGCAAATTCCAGCTTGGACTTCTTGCCATAATCCACAGATAGACGCTCCATCAGCAGTGAGGTGAAACCAGAGCCAGTGCCGCCACCGAATGAGTGGAAGATCAAAAAGCCCTGCAAGCCTGTGCACTGATCGGCCAATTTACGTATGCGATCCAACACCAAGTCAACAATTTCCTTGCCAATGGTGTAGTGACCACGGGCGTAGTTATTGGCAGCATCTTCCTTGCCGGTAATCAACTGCTCGGGATGGAACAACTGACGGTATGTGCCAGTGCGTACCTCATCCACTACAGTGGGTTCCAGATCGACGAACACGGCACGTGGCACATGCTTGCCAGCGCCAGTCTCGCTGAAGAAGGTGTTGAACGAATCATCACCACCGCCCACAGTTTTGTCAGAGGGCATCTGACCATCGGGCTGAATGCCGTGCTCCAGGCAGTACAGCTCCCAACAGGCATTACCGATCTGGACACCAGCTTGGCCAACATGGATAGAGATACATTCACGCTGTGTGGTAAAAGAAAAGAAAGCGAAATAGAAAAGTGCTGATTCGTAAAAGAAAATCAATAGAGCCGCGCCCAAGGCGTCACCGGCATGTGTGTGTGTGTGCGAGATGTCAAATTGATGTAAAACAAAAATTTGTTGGAAAAATTTAAAAAATCTTGGAAAATTAGCAATGCAGCATAAAGAAAATGTTGTAATTGTTGCGTGGCACTTTTTCTTGGCAAATTTTTCAAAGCTTTCACTGTTTTACAGCTATTTTTCACAATTTTTCAGCACATGACGTCATCAGTTGCCGCCGTGTGAAAAAATTTGTGCGCCGCCATTTTGCACGCTCCCGCATTGTTTTATGCATCAATCTTTATTTCTTTTACGCGACACTTTTATGCACTTTAGGAAAATTTTAAATTAAACTTACCATATTGATTGGTTTTCAAGTTTTTTTTCACACACAAATAAAATGGAAAATTCACAGAAAATTCTGTAGAGCTGTTTTTTTTAGGTCTAACTTGTAGATTTGTTCACGTTCGAATGCCGGCTATGAGGCTTGACAAACGTTGAAACTATGAAGTGAAATTTCGTTCAACGACTGCTATTTATACAATTTCTGTATTTGGGTGTGTGCTGTATGTGTGCGTCGCCTACTTGTGTGTGTGGGTTGTGTGCTTTGGTTTTGTAGCATAGTGTTGCTCAATTTTTCGAGTAGTCGCTTGAGTTACTAGTTACTGTAATGAACAGTGCTGTTAAATGCGTTTTCGAATGCGAGCGCGATATTTAATTATAAAATTATTATTGAATATTTGTTTTATTGAAATTTGACGCACTTTTTTTTTTAATAACGATTCGAGCTTGAAGTAGAAGCTGTACAAACACTTTAAAATGTTTCAGTAGTTTAAATTTAAAAAGGAACACATAAATAAATAATTATTGTTACAACTTAATTAGCATTGACAAAAAATACATGAATATACTTTCGTAACGTTTTAATAAATGATATTTAAAATTTTAATATTTTTAATAATAATATTATATTAATATTTTTTTAAAGTAAATGCTTAAAATAAGCGATGTCTAAATACTTTTGTTTGTCAAGCTGAAAAAAAAAAAAAATTTAGTGTACAAAAGAAACAATATTTACAATATTACAAACTTTGCACAACCAAATTTCCTTATATTAATAAAACTATTTTGAAAGAAATATAAAATCAAATAAAATGTCAAAATTAAAATTAATATATAATAGCAAAGAATATGCATATGTAGAACTACACAAAAAAGTTTACTATTGCTTGCATTTATACATTTCCTTGGACATGAAACTTAGCAAATGGAATTCGCGCAGTGGCAAGCCCACCCGTACCAACAAGCAACAAGCGCTAAAATAAATTTGGCTGAGATGCACATTCTATGTAGTTCTTTCTATATTCTTTGATAATATTTAAATTATAAAAAAAAAACGGTTTCGTTACGTTATTATTAACATATTAATGAAATAAAATTAAAATATTTTTGCCAAAAATCATCTATGTATGAACTATAAACAAGCATGCATACAGACAAAATTTACATAAACAGTCTGAAATGGACATACTCCAGGAAAAAGCATGTACCAATGCTGCCTTGCAATTCAAAATGAACCGATATACGCTGCGGCGCTGCAAATAAGTAAAAGCAGAAACGAAAAATAATAGCAAAGGGTAAATAAACAAAACGCAAAATCCACTTCGAATTTTGTTTCGTTTGCTATGCATTGTGTTTGCGAGCTCTTGTCAGTGATAAACTTTTAACATTTTCGAACTCGGAGAGAATGTTCGCCTCTGTCTATTTGGTACTCTCTGCAGGAACCCAGCATACTTTTTCAAAGTAGCGAGAGAATATTCTGGAGGTAACAAACTAGCGAGAGAATATTCTGGGGGTAACAAACGAGCGAACGAGTATTTATTTTTCGGCTGTCTGGTAGCGCTAGCTTCTCAGATGTGTGTCGTTTTTTTTTAATTTAAAAGTACCGCGCAAATTTCTTATATTTAGGGTATTCACGCTTTGTGTTGACTTGAGGACTTGTTGAAAAAGTCAACAGGCCAAAGCGTGAATCCTGTTGACTTTATGAGTTGACTTGTTGACTTTTCTTCTTCTTTCCTGTGTTTGTTTACATTTGTAAATTGGTACAAATTGCATTAAAATTCAAAAGGTTGAATTAAAAATGCCAAGTCGAATAGTAAAATCTTTACTTACAGAATCTGTAGCTAAAGTAGCTATGGATTACTCAGATTTGTATTATTTTATTGCTGCGAAAATTAAATAATTGCAGAAAAACCGTATTTGACTTTGTGCTTGTTCTTCCATGTGTTTGTTTACAGTCGTAAATTGGTACAAATTGCATTAAAATTAAAAAACTTGAAATAAAAATGCAGACTAAGAACATAAAATCTACTTTAATAGAACCTGTAGCTAAAGTAGCTATGCATTACATCGATTTGTATTATTTTATTGCTGCGAAAATTAAATAATTGCAGAAAAACCGTATTTGAGTTTGTGATTCTTCTTCCGTGTGTTTGTTAACATTTGTAAATCATCATCAAAAGTTAAAATTTATATTTAAAAATGCCAAGACAGAGGGTAAAGTCTATGCTGATTGAAGCTGTTGCTCAAATTGTTGCTCCTCATCCCTAGGTCAATTGACTGGCGCCAGAACGTGCTTATTTCCTTCAGCGAAAACCGATTTGTTTAAATGCTGATGGCAACTCCCCAACAGTTCCAGCATATATTAAGCGTAGTACAGCCCCAGCATTTTCCAATTCGCATCTATTTTTACTCTTTTACTTGCGTTAACTCCAACAACAAGTATTTATGTCTAATTCACTTAATTTCGCATAAAAAAAGCCACAACTTTTTTTACTTGCGCTAGTACAATTTGATTATTTTAAATTTGGCGCTCTTCTTTTTTTAGCGAGTATAAGGTAACTCGTTGCTTTTCATATCATGAAATGGATAAAAAATGACAAATGCGAGCAGTGCTGAAAAGGCAGCGAATTGCAATATTGTGCAACACTGTCTCAACAAGTCAAGGCCCCTACGCAGACACGAAAACAGCCACCTAGCAAAAAGACAGACTTATTTTGGTCACAAAAGGAACAGTGTGTCTCTAGAAACAAAATGTGCAATTTATCGCAATTATTATCGATAACCAGCTGCTTTTTGTTTACAAATAGCAAATTTTTAAAAGGCGCGAAGTTAAACATAAAAACATGAATTATCGTCAACGCTTATTGCTTATGATTTTTTGTGTAAACAATGCTATAATAATGACATGCATTGCCATTGAAATGTTGGATGAGGAAAAAAAGCGACGAGAGGAGGCAAAACCCAGAAAGAGGCAGAGTGTTTAGGTGACCCCAAATTTAATGCGCAGAGCTGAGTGTGGACGAATTGAATAGACGTATTTTAACGCACATTAATGTTATAAATTCATTATTTTATTATTATAGCTATTTTTTCATCCTTTCCCAACGATCCGCAACGATTTTGTCGACCAACCATAAATTTCGCGTCTAAAATAAATAGCTGCACATAAGTTTTGTTTATGGCGCCAAAACCGAACAGCTGTTTTTGCTGAGTGCGCCATCTATGGTTTACTACTGGCATCAAAGAACAAAAAAACAAGCGACACTGGTCTACATACCACCTGCAAGAACAGTTTGTGACCAAACGTTTGTGAGCGTTTTTTTTTATATGAAGTTTTGTTTATTTTTCGTGTCTGCGTAGGGGCCTTCAACAGCAAAAAGTAGACTGGGGTCTGGGTTGAAGAAAAGTTCAGTTGAGAGTTGAAACACAGGGTTGTATTTTGCCATACATTTTGTTTTTGTAATAGTCCTCAAGTCAACAAGTCAACACAAAGCGTGAATACCCTAATTGTGTTGCAGGTAAAACTAATTTTTTGATTTATTTTTATAGAAACTAAATATGTTTACCATTACGTACTATTGAAATAGAAATTTGTCAGAAAAAATAAAGAGAATATGGGCGAATTACTATTTGTGTCGTAACATTAATTTGTAAGATGTTAGCACAATGGGAATAGGCCTAAATAAAAAACATTTCTGTGTAAATATAATCGGATAAAAACACATTATTAATGACATTATACTTTGTTTTATTAATAAACAAGCTAGAATCATATATGTAGATGTTTCGAGTCATGTGTGTCTAATAAACAAGGACTTCGACTTTTTCTTTAAAAATACTTCACCATTAGCAATTTTGTTCGCATTCAATTTCAATGATTAATCGTTTGACTTCCGTTGTACTAACGCCATTCAAATGCTGGCCAAAACCATTGTAAGCAGAAGCCGCACCTCAATAAAATTTCTTAAATTAAATGTAAATACTTCATCGAATACAAAAACACCATGCCTGAACCAACTAACAGCACCCAATCCAACGTTAGGGCGGTACAACATTGACAGGTTAAAGTTAATATGAAAAAACTAATGGAGGCATTACCTTTAAGGGCAGACCCTGGGCTTGGCACTTAAGTTAGTTCCTTACAAGCTGAGGGTGCATATTTGACAACTCGAAAATATAGAAATAAAAATATAAATTTGAACAAATGCGTTCTAACGTTCGCCCTCCAAAGTATATAATTTTCTGAAACAATTAAAAGATGAATATTGTTACAAGAAACTTATTTTTGAATATAAGCTTACAATCGGTAGTTTTAATGAGTACTTAACATACTTGACGTCCGATTCCTGGTGATGCATAATCGTATGTGCATGTGTAGATTATAAGTTCAATCAAAGGAATTAGTAAACACGGTTCTCAGCTTCCGCATTCCGCATGTCCATACGCGTCAGAAGCATATTTATGGTCAGCAACAATATTTGACTCATCTGCCTATGATCTGATTCATGAAATAAGTTGATGGTCCAAACTACAAACTAATCATATGTGCAAACCAATTCAATAAACATTGCCATTAAAGCTGATATGCATTCTTTGGTATTACGATTGAATTTTGATCTTTCCAAATCACACCTAAAAAAGATCCATAGAGAAACTCAGAGCTATTGCTTTGGTTTTTTATATTTAGCCTACCTTTATGGAGATTCTCGTTTTGCTGTATCACAAAGGAGCAGGCTGCTAAATAAATGATTTCATTTTTATAAGAATTAAATGAATACAAAAAAAATGTATTCAATATTAATGAACATATGGAAATGCAATAAATTTCAGAGAGCCAAAACGCAGTGCTGCTAAGCGATAAATCGCAAAAATCGATATCGTTTACCATCGATATTAATAGCAGGGAAATTGGTGGGTAAAATTTATTGTTGAAATCAAATGGCAGGGAAATTTATGTTGTTGAAGGGGAAATTGTTGAGAAATATGTATTGTTGTGATTGGTCTGCTGTCTGCTGCCAAGAGAACTAAATAGACAGGGGCGAAAATTCTCTCCGAGTTCGAAAATGTTAAAAGTTTCTCACTCAGAGTTTATCAGAGCTCGCAAACACAATGCAAAGCAAACGAAACAAAATTCGAAGTGGATCTTGCGTTTTGTTTATTTACCTTTTGCTATTATTTTTCGTTTCTGCTTTTACTTTATTTGCAGCGCCGCAGCGTATATCGGTTCATTTTGAATTGCAAGGCAGCATTGGTACATGCTTTTTCCTGGAGTATGTCCACTTCAGACTGTTTATGTGAATTTTGTCTGTATGCATGCTTGTTTATAGTTCATACATAGATGATTTTTGGCAAAAATATTTTAATTTTATTTCATTAATATGTTAATAATAACGTAACGAAACAATTTTTTTTTTATAATTTAAATATTATCAAAGAATATAGAAAGAACTACATAGAATGTGCATCTCAGCCAAATTCATTTTAGCGCTTGTTGCTTGTTGGTACGGGTGGGCTTGCCACTGCGCGAATTCCATTTGCTAAGTTTCATGTCCAAGGAAATGTATAAATGCAAGCAATAGTAAACTTTTTTGTGTAGTTCTACATATGCATATTCTTTGCTATTATATATTAATTTTAATTTTGACATTTTATTTGATTTTATATTTCTTTCAAAATAGTTTTATTAATATAAGGAAATTTGGTTGTACAAAGTTTGTAATATTGTAAATATTGTTTCTTTTGTACACTAAATTTTTTTTTTTTTTCAGCTTGACATACAAAAGTATTAATATAATATTATTATTAAAAATATTAAAATTTTAAATATCATTAATTAAAACGTTACGAAAGTATATTCATGTATTTTTTGTCAATGCTAATTAAGTTGTAACAATAATTATTTATTTATGTGTTCCTTTTTAAATAATTATTATTAACATAAGCAAACCAAAAATTCAAGATCATGGCCAAGAACGACGTTGAGACGAATGAGAACGAAGCATTAGGCCAGGGATGTCCAGGCCCATTGCTCATCTGGCTCTTTTTGTTTTTGTAATGGCTCTTAGGCATAGGCAGCGATGCGCGTGTACATGCACGGCCCTAACTGTATATCACCAAGTGCCAATGCAAATTACAAAAACAATTTCGAGCGTGCTCTCACTTACTCTCTGTTACTCTCTTTGCTCTCTGATCTCGTGTGCACAAAAACAACCCTTGCGTATATTTGTTGTTGGCCCACAGATTTTCAATGTAATTTGTTGTTGCTTTTCGTTTGAGCATGCACTCACAAAAATCGGTATGAGATTCTTTCGCTATTTTTTAGGAAACTTGTTAAATGGGACTTTTAAGGCGTTGCTTGCAAACAAAAACTAGTTATGGCCCTGTAGCTTTCGGTACAAAGGGTATACTAGATTTATGCAATGTATATAACAGACAGATGGCGGCTATAGGTAAAAACATATGAATGGAATATATATTTTTTGGAAAATGCGGTGGTAATATAACAAACTTGCACGTGGCCATCATAAATAGATATTTTTCGGGAAATCCCTTGGAAGAAATTCGCACTTGTATACAATCTTTTTTCTAGTAGTAACAAATGTTAACAGGTACCAAAGGGTGTTTTGCATCCATTGACCGAGTTTAGTAACTGTGCAATTTTTACGCCCCTACCTGCGCAGGTAAAGAGTTACATTGTAATATCTTTCAATTTTACTTTTTAAATAATTTTTATACTGATATTTTCCTAGTTTTTCAAATACCCCTTACTCCACAGCGAAATTATGCGAGTTTTATCTATTTTTGGAAGCACATATATTTGTGAATGTGCGTTTTCAAGCTTAAAATTAATTAAAAATAAACTGAGAAATCGATTAACAAACGAACTATTGAAGGCATTATTAAAACTATCATTAACTAAAATCAATATTGATATTGACCAATTTTTAAGTTCTTTATAAGTATACATATGTACCATAACTTTTTTTTCATTATTTTTTACCACTCACATACAATTTCTTACAGTGCACTCAATAAACTGTAATAACTGTTTACTTTAAATGTATTAGTGTTTTTCTTTATATGTATTGGTTTTTGCTCTTCCATAAGCAGTGTTTGGACATCCCTGCATTAGGCTAAATGCATGAACATCACATCAGCTTTTGCTTAGTTATTGTTGTTTTCTGCAGCTTTTCCTTGTATACGCATATTTGCAAAAGTAATACAATAGTGGCTATGGATTAGAGGAATGCGTGTTTGTCTCCCAACCAATGGAACAATGATCAATTCTTTCTTTTATTAATTTTTTATCATCATCATTTATAATTTTTTATATAAATCATCATTCATATTTCTACAACTCACGACAAATTATTGTCACTACTGTTTTAAACTTTATTAAAAAATAATTGGTAAAAAAAAACAGTTCTAGCGACAGTGGCCTAATAACTTGCAGCTACTATTAATGACAACGCGCTGACCAAAAGTCTGTTTTGTTTGGGCTAAAAATTACTTGTGTTTGTTTGCGCCGCAATGCAAAACAGTTCAGCAGAATGGGAGGCGATAGCAAAATACTCTTCTTCGTATTTTTCGCCATTTATGCATGCATTTGTTAGTGTAAGGCAAACGCGATTGCAAAGTGTCATAGCAGCCACATATTGAGAAAGGGTATGAATGCTCAGAAACTAAAAATTTACAAATTTGGCTGCGGCTGAATTTATGAACATTGCCGACAGCCATCAACGAAGTTTAGAGCCGAGTTCAAATGCAAGAACACGAGAATTGTATGGGCTATTTTAGATTTTCGTTTTTACCTCTGGCCGCCAACCACACTTCCTAGAGTTTATAATATCTTTGGGCTGCCGGCCTTGGCTAATCATAATTTTTGACTTCTTTCTTCTTCGCTATTTAATTAGTTTGCAATTTATTTTTTGCCATTTTACAAAATCAACTTTTATCCATTTTATATGACAATTTTAGGGAAATGCATTTTTTTTATTGCAAGTTGCGTTTGCTTAGAAACTGATTTGGTGCAACAATGCAAAAAAAAATAAAATAATTGTTTGCCTTTGAAGTTTTAAAATATTTAATTGCGTTATGCATATTCACAACTACAAATGCATAAAAAGCAAAACATAGCCCAGCTGCATTGTTTGTATTCAATTTTTTTTTTGCTTTAAAGTTTAAACCAACGCATTATGTTTAGCTCATAGTAAAATATAGCATTTTTCAAATAAAACTCAAATCAAAGTGATTGATTAATTGGTCCAGGCACAATGACTATTCAAAGTTAAAAAAGTGGAAATAGTTTTTGGTGTTTTTCAAAAAATCTGCTCCTACCGAAAAACTGGTGGGACTTTCGCAAGAATATCCAAGTACTCTATTGAAGTATATGAAATGACCTACAAAATGAGTCCTCTATCACTTTCCTGGGATTAATAGTTTTCTAGCAATCGAAACGAATAAGCCGCTTGCAAACGCCACTTTTGTTCAGCGCCGCCTACTTGCGTGGCAAAGCGAATAGCCGCCGGCAAAATATCCTTTCCTTTGCTTTGTCAAAATGGAATGACTTACTTTTATATGAAGTAACAATACTTTTAGTTATGGAAACACATTACAGTTTAGACACATACTATTTTCAATGAAGAATGCAAACAAAAAATGTAATTTGTATTTTTTTGCTACTTTTAACACCGACTAAACAAAAACTAATGTTATAAATAACTTAGCATTAAGGAAAAAATTTAGTTGATTTAATTAAAAATTATAAAGAAAATAATTTAAGGCTCCTTTTTATTTATTTTGCAGTCAGGGTCAAGGCGATACATTCTACATTTATATAAAATTCTTAAAAAAACTAAAATGCTCCTACGTACATAAACATCAACACAAAAGCAGCGACAACCAATGCATCATTCATATCGCTTTGCTTTGGCCGAGCCCAAGTCACCGGACAAACATCACAACGCAACACAGACCGAGCCAAGAGCCAATGCTGCCTTTTGCTTTTGCCATTCATTCGTCTACCATTGCTGTTGCTTGTTGTTGGTGCGTGACTTTATTTTGTGTTTGATTTTGCTTTTACACCAGACGAGCGCAAGTCGTTCGATAAAGTTTCAACGGCACTTTCGAACTCGGAGAGAATTTTCGCCTCTGTCTATTTAGTTCTCTCTGGCTGCTGCCAACTTTACATTCCAACTTAGTTCTCTTTCAGACGCGGCGGCGAATGGAGCGTAGCAAGTATCGCAAGTATCGCTGTAGCTTTGTTTGTGGTATTTCACCAAAAAAATTTAGTCTGTGGCAAAAAGTAGATCAGTGCGAAAGCGAAATACAACAAAAAAAGTAAACAAAATAAAGGCAATGAAATATGTGGAAAATCAGAATCATAATAATGCAGCGAAAGCAAACGAAATAGCGCAAATACAAATACAAATAAAAAGCAATTCCAAGAAATAAATAAAGTGCCTGCCTGTGTGTGCGTTTAATGTTTGTCTCTGTGTGCGTTTTGTTTTATGCAAAATTCAATTTACAAATGTGTAAATAAATAAAAAGAGAAGAAGCTATACAAAGTGGCGCACCAGCAGCAGCTAGTAAAGTTGCGGCGCAAAAAGAAAGCACGCGAAAAAGGCATCATAGAAAAGTGAATTACAGTTACGCTGGGTTGGGAAAGTGCGTCGTTCTATTTTCAAATCGATACCAAAATATAAATAAATGAAAAGATGGCGCATATCAAATATTTTGTAAAATGTGTAACATAAAATGTGGCTAACAAAACAAATGCATAAACAGCAGCAGCAAATACAACAACTATAATGTTTTACATAAATGCAAAAAGGTAAATAATAAAAAAAAAATTCTACATAAATACGTACATATGTACAGCGACTACTAGAGCAAATAATACAAAAAAAAAATATACTCGAAAAATTACTACGCAGCAGCAATTTATGCGAAGTTGTTGTTGTTGTTGTTGTTCCATATCTATCATATCTTTTTTCTTCGTCGTTGTCGTCTTGCGTTTTTGTGAATGAGCAGCAGAGCTAGAGCCAGAAAAATAGCAAAACAAAAACAGGCAATGAAATGCCATTCCGGCGTTTTGTGCTCTCGCGCGTGCTCTCTCTTGCGCTCTCTTAATGTATCTGAATCTCAACAAACACACACACAAGCACGCATAAAACAATGCTGCAAAGCGCCGCGTACATAGAGTGCGTGAGTGTGAGCAATGCCAGCTTGTGTATGTGTGAGCTGTCAAGTCTAGCAAAAGAAGGAAAAAAGCAAAAGTGCGAAGGAAGTGTGTGAAAACCAGAAAAACAAAAGCAAAACAATTGCACAGAAATTGAAACCCAGTGTTGAAAATAGTAGTAGCCTATTTTAGTAGTAGTAGATTTGGGCACTAATTAAAAAGCATAGCACTAATTAGTATGCTGCTGTGTGCGTGTGGTTGTCATATGGCTTGCTCGCAGTTGTTGTTGCTATTGTTATTGTTAAGTATTATTATAAGAAATGCCATAAAAATTTCTAAACGCGTAGTAGTATTAGTAAGCGTTGGCTGCGTAAATGTGTGTCTGTGTGCGGCAATGTATTAATCATGCTATATTTTTGCCGCAACAACAAGAAAAACAACGGCCCCAAAACAGCAGGAATGTTGTTTCTGGCTTGAAGAATGTTGGCCAATGTGAGTGTATGCCTGCGTTGCTGTTTTTGTGTAATTTATTTATTTTTAAATCAAGTTTGCTATGCCTGCAAGTGTGTGCGTATGTTTATATGTGACAAAAATAAGTCTCACCGCAAAAACGAATTGTTGAAAAACAACAGAAGCAGCGGCCGGCCAACTTAATTTTTTTTTGTATATTGCGAAAACCGGAAATTGTGCGCTCTGCTTCGGCCGCTGCCGCTGCTTTTGTGGCTATTGTTGATGACGTATGTTTGCATGAATGTGTGTATGGCAATGGCAATGAGCGCCACATAACAGCTCATTGGAAATTTTGGCGCATAATTTGATTTTTTTTTTATTTTTTTTAATATTTTTCGAAAAGCAATAACAACCAGCAGCGCAGCCTCAGTCGTACTAATTAGCGCATAAACAAAACAAAAAAAAGAGTACCAAATAAATGCTTTGACCACATGTCTTGGCGAGCGCGCGTGCGAACGAGAGAGCGTTTTAGTTTGTTATTGTGTGTGTGATGTTCTTGAAGACGTAGCACAGTAGTCCATATTGCAGGTCTAGCTACAATTATTTATGAGCTTTCAAAATTTCGAGGCATAAAAAGTCTACAATTTTTTGATACAGAAATCAACAAAAAAAGAATATATTAAAAAAAAACTATTGAATATATTGACTGTCGTGTGTTTGGAGACTAATATGCGCTGTCGGTGTAAGCACCACTCGAAGCTCCATTTATCTGATCCGGTGGCGTGCTGATCTTAAAGCATTCGCCTTGTAATTTCAAATAAGGCAATTTTATTATTGTGGTTGACGCTAACATACATAACATATTGCTGTTAAGCGCATTCCATAACAGCAATAACTATATTTGTCTTAACGGAGTATGACAATGGTCCAATTAAGTTCAATGCTAATAAATACGATTATGTTTTAAACATACATATTTGTAGTGCATATTTACTGAAAGAAAGTGTTTAATTTTTTGCTATATGCCTATACGGAGTTCAAAAATTTTCGCACGGAATGACAAAACTTCATATAAAAATAAAAATCCCATTTGGGATATCCCATATATATCACAACTTTTGAAACTTATTAAATCAAGAGACATCAAACTAAAGATTTTAAAGATAGCCTACTGTTGTTCCATAAGATCAATCCCCGTCTTGGTATTAGGGGCCATACCCAAATTACGTGACCTAAATTTTGCACTTTTTGATCTCTTGTAACAGTAACTAAATATTTAATATAATTTTGTCGCCAAATTAAGAGTTGAATTAATTCTGTGTAAATCGCGAATTTTGACCACTGTGCATCGTCGCCTTCGCTCGTTCGCTCGTACAGCGAGTGAGACAAACAGACACAGGTGTCATTGACCTTTTTCGCTGGTATGAATGCGATGGCGACTGCGACGCTTTGGGGCAAAATATTTTTGTTGTTTTCATGTTATTTTTGCTGCTTTTATTTTGGTATTTTTGTGCAGTTTTTGCTGCTGCGTTTTGCGTGCGCTCACTGTTGTTGTTTTAAATGTTTATGCCTTACAACTCTGCACACACACACTAACACGCAAACACTCTCATACCCATACACTTAAACTTAAAGTCTCACAGACGTACGATTACTTGGCCTTGAACTTAGGCGCGCTTCTAATACGCTTCACACACATGCACACACACACACGTACGCACGCATTGTGAGTGCTCCCAGAAGTCTGTCGGGCGGGCCGTTTCAGTTTATTGCTCTGTTGTTGTTTTTGTAGTCTTTTTTTTTTCGGTTTTTGCTTTCAGTTAAATTTTTGGAGGCGCGCACACCAAAAATGGTATCAATTACGCAATTTGTTGTTTATTATTAGTATATGGAGTTTTTTTTTTAAAGCTTTGCGGTTTTGTTGTTGCTGTTTTTTCAGCTGACAAATGTAGTGCGAATGTTGGCGGTGGCTTATGGGCTATGTGGTGCTTGTGTTGGTCAGGGAAGAGCAATTCAAAATGTACTCTACTAATGGCATGGCATGGGGAATAATGTAAATTGCTATGGGAGCTACTCAAGAGATGACTTAGTAATCAGCATGTTGTTGATGCAGGGGAAGTTGGTTCTGATGATAAACAGTTATTTTAAAATGTACAAATAGTGGTGGGGATGCAGAGGGCATCAATTCCACCTCGAGGCGGTGGCCGATAGTGAAATACATTGCGTACACTTTTCTCCAAAAAAAAATGTTATACTCAACTTATCAAGAGTATTGTAGGCGTTTTCAAGAGAAATTATTTGCGGGTGTAGGAGCTTGTTTTGTTAAAATGTCAACGAGTCCTTGTAAATCAAGTGAAGTAGGAGGTGTCTACATTCCAAATATTGTCGCTCTAGCTGCAGTTTATAGGTGAGGGGTTCTCATATTGGTGTATTTTTGCGTACATATCTTTTGATTTTTAATTTGGTCTTAAAAAAATACTTAAAGGCTAAAACTTTAAGGGATTTCTGTTCTAAATCTAAATCCGAGTTTTCGTATTCGTTTGGTGGCGGGAAGCGCTATGTGGTTGATGTAATTTTTGCTGATATCCACCCGTAGAGATATGTTTTGTAGATCGAATAAAACTTAAATCAAGGTCATTGGTCAATTAGGTCAATCACAATGAATCATAAGAATTCGACTCAAATTAAAATGTTTTCAAAATGTAGCTTTGCTTAAGCCGTTGACATCTGACAAGAAAGAATAGATGGACAGAAATAATCGTAAAAATACAAAATTTTAAGGCACAGAAGATTTATTTTTAGAAAGATTTTCTTTCCCGGAATTGTTTTTGTTAATAGTTCTTCAAGTTAAAAGTGTTGAAGACCTCTTTGATTGAGTATTATTGAGTAAAAAATAAGCTGGATGTGTTGAAAGAAAATTTTTAAACCATCTCTAGTACCACAAAAGATAGCTTTCATGAAAAAATAGTATATCCCCGTCACAAAAAGCTATCTGCGCCACTGTGAACTGTGCTTAAAAATGGGTAAGTATAAGTTTGTTTGTTTTTTCAAAGGAAGCATAAGGGGAAACAGCTGTATTAAGGGTGCGGAAAAATAAGGGGGAAAATTAATAGAATATATCCAGAGCGAATTGTAAATTTATATGAGATCTAGCAAATAAGTAAAAGTATTATGTAATCAGTTTCAGATACAGTCTAAGGTTTTTCGGACATTTGAAGGTAATTTTGTTTAAGTCCGTAAATTAAGATTCTTTCTACTTAATTTGTAACTTTAGTAAACTAAGAATGAAATAAGAAGTTTTATAATTTCAAACTATATGCATTAAACTATGATTAAAATTGTGAAAACTAAATTAGCTAATGAGTAGTTTTAGTCTGTAGACATCTACGTTTAGTTGCATCAGGTGCAGCAGAAGATAATGCTGCGATATGAATTTACAAATCATTCGCAATTAATAGAAAGAAATTGTAAGTAAGCACTCTACTTTAGGTTTATGTCTTCATTTGTTATGTTCTAGAACATTCTGTAAGATACGTTTTAATGACGTCATTTTTTTTAAGTGCGAAATTATAATTCAACAGGCCTAAATTTTGGAATTTGTTCTTGGTTGTATTTAATTCTTGTATTTATAAGATCTTTCTAGTCAAGAATATAATATTTGCCTACGTTATACGTAAGTTCCTCACAATAACCCATGAGAGGGCTCAACTAACAAGTTGTCCGGGATTTTTTTTATTTAATTTAAATAAGCGATAACAATGAATAAAAACCTACCATAGTCTTTAAAGCCGTTTGACAAAAAAAAAAAAAAAAACAAATGTGCGTAAGCATACTCATAAATATTTTGTGTTTTAGCATCAGTACAATCAAGATCTGTGAACGAACATTCCTAATCTAATAACTTTGAAATCACGAAATCCACTAGGTAGCTAATTCTATACAAATTCAAGTTCGTGAATATTTTTATGTGTGGGTTTTATATTCCCATAACGTGAAATTCCTCGATACGCACTCGTTAAGTCAATAAAGCGATCACAAGATGACAGACTGTGCTCAGCTCACGTCATCGATGGACGAATTGATGGATTGTTAAATGGATGAATTGCCTGGCACTTCAGTTGGGTATTTCATTTTTACAAGCATTTAAATCACATTGTGAAAATCGGAATTACATTTGTTTTTTCTTCGCTTTTTGTTTTGTTTTATGCGTGGACAACGTCGACTGACGTCCAACTGTCGCCACACTCATACATTGTATATACTACGAGTATGTGGCATATGTAGATATGTCATGTGTTATGGGGCTGTTTTATGCCTTTTGTATTGTATTATTTACTTGGACCTTAGACTTTTTGCGCGCTGATAAGTCGACATTGCCATTGCCTTTGGCTGTAGCTGTAGCTTTGGCTTTGCCTTTAACATTTCCATTTGCTTTTGCTCTTTGGGGCTTTTGAGCGTGTGATGCGTATGAATCACTTGTAAAAATTAAAATGAAATAAATAACAAGAACAAAGACAAAAAACTATGGTTTTGGTGTATGCCTGCAGAAAGTGTACTTTAAGTTTTAAATTATGTTTGCCTTCACCATTTTTTTACTACAGTTTCAATAGGAATTTTTTAGCAAAACAAAATTTTGATGGTGCATCCAAGAATCCTTCTCACTTTTTTCCAAGGCTAATTTTATAAACTATCCGCTAATAAGAAGAATAAAAATATATATTAAAATAAAAAAATAAATAAAAATAAATTTTTTTTATAGAATATTTTTCTGAAGCATACCTACATGGATTTCAAATATTTCGCAATACTGAAGCCTTCATAAATATTTTTGAAATTTATAGGCTACTTTTTCCCTTTTATAGATTGTTTGTAAAGTAAACGAAGAGTTTCATCTGGAAAAAAATACTTAGTGAATGAAACTTTCAGGGGATCGTTAGGGACCATGTTCTAAGTCTAAAACCGAGTTTTTGTATTTGTGGGTAGGGGGCGTGACCCCCCCTGACAATATATGTTGTTACGGTTTTTGCATGATTTTCTACATATCAAACTTAGAGTTATGATTTAAAGGTCGAAATTGTTGCCAATAAAATTATCTATCATTTACTGTACTATCGTTTACTGTACTATGTACTCAATAGTCGATAAAATAAAAAAAAATCATAGCTTCCATACAAATGAAATATAACACTCAACTCCTCTCTTAGGGTCCCATTTTTTTAAGCTGCTTTGAAAGAAAAATGGGCCTAGACAAACTGTGGTCAAAGTTGGCGCGAAATTATTAAAATTCTTCCACAGTTCACAAACAGTCAAGTATTAGTTTTCTAAACACCAAGAGCGTTTCCTTCAGATTTCGAAGTATGATAAACCAACATTCAGCTGTGAATGGAATCTAAAGAATTTAAAAACTCATATGAATAGTTCGTTGCTTTGTTTTCGTTGGTCGGAAATGAGCGGGAATACTTTATTTGCTCTTATGCAAAATAAAATAAAAAGTAAACCATTATCGTTTTTCACGATTTTCACAATATTGCGGCTGAGTTTTCCGATATTTTAATAGTCATTCTGCTGTTGGTGGCGAGGGCAAATCCAATAAATCAAAGATAATTCGGGTAAACCCAACGGATTGTTTTCGGGTTAACATTCTCTACAGATTCGTTTTGAGTTGGAATTTGGATGAAAATGATAGCTCAGCTCTCATGGATCATTGGTCTTACCCTGGAAAATCGACTTTATATCCGATTTCTGATAGTGCTGTATGTACCATAATTTTCTAACCTAAATTAGTGAATTCAGAAATCAATCAAAAAAGTGCAATCCACCAAAATCAATCTAGTAATTATTGAGCAGTTAGCCAACCTATGATCTACGGTTTGCCGAACCTTAGAAAATATCTCTGACCCAAACGTCTCTTTAATGATCACCCTTTTGTTGATTTTGACTCGCGCCAAAAAATGTTGCCAACCTGAGGAACAAAAAATAAGTTATAAAAGAACTAGTTCTGTAAAACAAATCTGTAATGGTTTTTGCCTGCCAATTTTACTAGCTATTAAATGGGCATCAACTGTTTTGAGTGAAAGGTACATGTTTGACGTTACTTTCATGTATTAAGAAACAAATATTTTAAGATCCATTTTATTTTTAAGAATTGCTATATATGCTCAACTCTTTTAAAACATTAGATACAAAATATCACTTTTAAAAACTAGTGTAAACTGAAACACAATATAAAGTAAATAAAATTTCGACGAAGGCATTCCCTACCTTCTACCCATGAAAAAACTTAAAATATGGACTAAGCTTTGTGTCTGTATGTTAAAGGGCGTGAGCGTAATCTGGATAAAAGGCTTACCTGTATTAAAGCGGTTGCTTACTTGACGTAAGATCAACCTTTCTTCTGAGTGTTAGGATCACATGATAAGCCTACATACCAAACTTAAGCACTAGATACTAGTAGTAATCGTAAATCATCAAAAAGCGTAAGTTTGAGAGTCTGAAATTGATACATTTTGGTACGTATCTGTTGAAGTTTTCCTCCGATTTTTTTTTGATTTTTTCATTGTTCATGCGTCGTAATATAGTCAGCTGTTGCGAATTTTCCGTTAGAACGATGTCAGATATGAGCATTATTCGGTAAACTGCATCTTCGTAAGAATTTCGGTGTGGATCATGAATTAAGCAAAAGAAACTCGGGTTTTCCACGCCTTACGAGCCTTGATTTATGAGTAAAGGTTACAAATATTCAAAATAGTTATTAATAAGAGATCGGTGAGTTTTTCAGGGTATGTAAGTTTTGGCAATGCAAGGTTAGCATTTGTTTTTGGTTTTCTTTGACTTATTCAGACATATATGTATATACCTATATACCAACCAATATAAAACGAAATGTACTAAAAAAAAAAATGCGTGTGTGTGTGCGCGCATAATCTCGTCTATTTTCCACTCATTCCATGTGATGTTGTTTTGCGTAAATTCGAAAGCCAAAGCTAAAGCAATGGCAACAGCAACGGCCGAAAAGTGCGAAGGCGTGTTGATAAGGCGCCCACAAGTCAGAGGCGCTGGCAGTGGCAGAGCCGCAAGCAAAGGTAGGTAGCAGCAGCAGGTTGAAAGGCGGGTGGGTGGTTGGTTTGCTTGGGCATATCTGTATATTAGAATATGTGTATAAAACATACTTGTATGGGTCCAGCTTAAAGCTTATCAAGATGGTAGCATGAAATTTTCGGCTGCAATTATTTTGCAATTTATGCCGCCAGCTACTGATACAGACACACACACAGATTAAAAAAAAAACACAAACGCATACATGCATATGTATATACATACATACATACATGCGGCGGCGAATCAACAACTGACGCCAACGAACTTAACTAGCAGCAGGACAACAACAAAATTGTAAAGAAACGAAGAGGAAGAAGCGCAGCAGCAGAAAGTTAAGTAAAGCAAAATCAAGTAAGTCGAGCAAGGTGTGTGCGAGAGTGAGAAAAGTGAAAGAAAGCAAGAGAGTAAGAGAGGGTAAGAGTAGCGACAAGCGGAGTGTTTGCGTTCTTTTCAAGTTGTTGTTGCTATTGTTGTTTTTGACACTTTTGATATTCTTTTTCTGCTGTTTCTTTTCTTTTCGGTATTCCGCTTTGCGCAGTTATTTGTTTTTCTTGTTTTTAATGATTTCATTTTGTATTGACGTTCGTTTATTATTTGTTGTTGTCGTCGTTGTCGTCGTCATATGTATGTATATGTGTATTCGTGTAGCTGTTGATGTGTTGTGCTGTAATAACAACACACGTGGTTGCATTTCTATCATTGGGGGCCCACTAACGAGAACTCATAAGACCAAACGATAGGGTGGGAACGCAGAGTAAGAGTGAGCAGACGTTAGAGCGGACAGTTTAAAAATGTTGCATCTTTTGCTGCGTACATATGTATGTAGATTTGGCTTGCAGTCCTATTACGGATTTTGATGCTGATTCCCACTTTTTGTATAATCATTGTATAATCGACCAAGGGAGCTCGAAATCCAGAAGAAACTTTTTTATAACATCTCAAATCAATTATCTAGTTTTCAATGATAAAACTTAAAATTCACATCTATGCTAAATCAAAGATAAACTAAAGTTGCGTATCCTGTTCTCTTGAGCGTTTTTGGTATGAGTAATTTTATTTCAGATTATTATTTATCTTACGTCTTTTCAAAAGCTTCTCATTTTTATAGGATGAAATCGACTTCACGCATTTTCACCAAATTGTACTAAAATTTCTCAGAAAAATCAAAAAGTTGGTTTTAAAATCATGTTCTGAAAGCTTTATTATATAAAATTTATGTTTTTGTTATGGTGAATTTAATTTTTTTTAAAGAAACGTCTATGGTGAAATCACAAGAGAAAGTGAAAACCGGAACAGATATGTAAATATAAATTGAATTTTTCTCAAAATTTGGCAAAAATCAGAACAATCAAAAAGTTTGTTTTTAAATCATTTTCTTTACGTTCTAAAAGCTTTATTATTTATTATTGAATATTAATATATTTTTTTACCTGATTTTTTTTTAAGTAACATGAATTAAATCCACTTGAGTAAGTGAAAACCGGAACAGCTATGTAAACTTAACTGTTGCTATATACCTACTTGTTTAAGTACAACCATAAATTGTCTGTCTAGTTTAATAATACAACTTTAAATTGTTATCTATGCAAATTATAATCAAAGATACACTAAAATAAGTATCAATAAATTTAACTTGTTATCAATTATGAGGTAATTATTATTAGCAAAGCATATTGGGGACTGCTGCTTAGGGTCAGTATTGTAAATTTGCAAATCTAATTCAGATAAGTAGCAATCACCAGTTTACATATGTACCTATATATAAGTAAAAATATTGTTAAAACTTCGGCACTTGCAATTAAGTTACTCTCTTTCTCAGGTTTGTTTTTGTTTTGAATGTTTGATAAAGTGCGTACTGCTGTGTGCGTATGGTATGTATGCGAGTGTGTGTCTGTGTTATTGCGCATGTGTGTATGTGTGAGTATCTGTGTGAGTCGTCGTCTTTGCCGTGACTGGGTGGGCGGTCGGTTAGTCGTTCGATTGACTGACTGACTGACTGACTTGTTGGCTATTTAACGGTGGCGCTGGTGTTTGCTGCTATTTATAGTCATTTTCATAAACATTAGAAGATAAACCCACCGACCGCTTAATGTTGTTATTGTTGTAGGTGGCTTAGTGTGCGTTTTGTGTATTGAGTGTGCGTGGGTTTTATTCGTAGTGCATATCTATTGCTTGGGATTTGCTGACGCATTGACGCCTTGGCTATTGAAATAGTTAATAAGTTTTTTTTTAATTTTGTTTAGCTTTTTAATCGCTCTGGCGTTGGCGTTGCCTTTGCTGTTTTTCTTTTTGTATTGTACTTTCGTCCCTGAACGACCTTTAAGTGCACCGATGTAACATTTTTAAACATATTTTAAATCCAAGTATAAAATGGGTTTTATTTAGAAAAAATTATTATCAAAACCGGCAAAAATAGGTTTATTTCAATTTGTTTATACATTGTGCAATGAAACGAAGTGAACTCTATGGAACAATCTTAATCTTCATAGTACACTTTTGTACTTTTGTTTTATTTAAAACGCACTTTTCAGATTTTAAATGACTATAAAAGTGTAACTCGCATGCACCATAATAGGTTACAGCTCTCCACACTACAACAACCCACCTTTGTGACTAATAAGGCAATCAAACTGGTATTTGGCCTTCCGTAGATCATAAAAGTGGTAATTGTAGCTAACTTAACCCTCTGGACATCGCGTGGGGAAGTGTAATAGTTTGGGCAGTGAGTTACAGATATTGACTTCAAATACTATGTAAGTAAAAATTACAAAATCGTATCTGCAACATCTTTTCCCTATTTTTTACTGAGATCCCCCCAAAGTTAGGGGGTGACTAGAGAATTCGATATACCCATGTCCGTCTGTCCGTTTGTCTCTCTCAGAGATGGTAACAGGTGAAGCAACCAAACTTTCAGGTTAGATGCCTTATTATCTTACGGGAGACAATCTTATTTTATTTTATTGATATAGGGGTTCTGTCACATATGTAGCTTCCAAAGGGGTGCTTCGGAGGGCCTCAAAAAAAAAAAAAAAACAATAGTTTTAGATTGATAATTCGTTTGTAAGTAAGTTTTTTTATAGTTCCCTAGCAACTTGAACGGAATTTGATCAAAACCGGTTGACTTATCATATAGCCACCATAGGTCCGATCGGTAAAAAAAAGTTTGTGGTGGTACAGGGTATCCCAAAGTCGTCCGCGCACGACTTTAACGGACGCCATTTTTTAGAAAACAAATTTAATAAAGGACAGTATAATGGTATATTATATTTTGTATTCAATTTTGAATCGATGATGATGACCCGTAGTCTGACATTTTGGCGAAATTCAAAGAAATTAATCTTAAAGAACAGAATATGCCCATTTTATATTATTTTTATACACTGTACCTGTGATTCGACTTACAAAACATCTTGTGTTTAGATTTGTTTAGATATATACATATATAAAAATTTTACTACTTCTCTCAATTAAATAAGTACTTTTTATGTTTAGAACAAAGTTCCTTTAAAAAGCAAGAGTTTCATGCAAAATCCTTTATTATTATAATTATTTCAAAAGCTGTTGCAAAGTTATTTATACAGGTGTATTCAATGAAAAATCAAAGTATCTTACTCAAACTGTTATCTTCTATCTACCTATAATAAAAATTATCTACAGGCACTCACGGAACTTGGGCGTGCCAAAGGTCGCTCTCTGCAGCATGCTAAGTCATATCAAGAGTTTTCGTGGAATTCTTCGTCTTCTTCTTCTTCCTTATTTTTTCTGCTGTTGTTATTGTACAGTCTGTCTGCCTCCTGCTTTGTATACATACTTAATCATTGCATTGTAACTAAATCAAGAGCCGAACGAGTAGTCAGTGCAACATCCCTGTTCTATGAATAACTACCATAACAAAAAGATGCTAATACAATGGGCAAAAGGAATTTTTATGATTTTATTTTAACTGTACTCGCAAATTTAGTGATTAGTGACCATGCCGTAAAAGCTTCATCGAGCTGTTCTTTTAGTTGTTGTTGTTACTGCTCTGGTTGTATCTTCGTTTCGCGTGCTTCACGCGCCGGCACTCTGCTGCCGTTGCTCCTTTCAGCCATGCTGCTAGTCAGTCAGCGGCGGCAACAGACCCAGCAACAACAACAACCCCTTTTTCCCAAACAATGAGACGGCACTTTAGTTGAACACATACTGTATATATGTACACATGAACATCGGCAAAAAGACAGCGCGACAGTATGACAGACAGATACAGACCGCCAGTCTGTGCCCTGCTTTTCAAAGTCTGTTTGTCTGTTCTAGGCACAGTGGAACAAAGCATAATTTATTTATTGCAAATTTTAAATAGGGTATTATTTGAATGTTTTAATATGTATGCCATTAATTTTGTAAAAATTTTGTATGCGTTAGTACTAGGTTTAATAATAATAATATTTTAATTATATACTTAGAAGACCTGTTGCTGACTGATTTTCATGTTCTCTAGAAGGTCGATATGATTTTTATGAAGGCTTTCTATATATATTTTTGTTAGTTTCGGGTAAGTTGGGGGAATTGCTCTGTAGGATCCTGTTCTTTGTCTTGCTTTCCTTTTAAATGTGCCTTCAACATAAGCCTTCGACCCAAAGCGCTTAAGGATGCAAACCTTTGCCTCTCTGAAGCATGAGCTGGGAGAGATTTTTGTGGCTTGGTAGCTAGCTATCTTTCATTTTTATTTGCAAAGTGTTGTATATAACTTAGTTTATTATTACAAACATTGCCCCAAAAAACTTGAACTAGAGCAGAACTAAACTAATTACAATAACTTAAGTAATAGAAAATTACTAACTTTTTTTTTTTGTAAGCCTGCAAATTTTCTAAGATTTTTGTAAAACAAAATTCCCATATGTGGCACCGCTGAATATAAATGTTCAAACATACAGTGGTATATGTAGATACTTAATGAGGATGTTTACCTTGTCGAGCAAATATGCAGAAGTGCTCGACTAACGACGTGAGCTCCTTACTAACGATGTAGAAACAAATCAGGGGAGACCCAATCGTTATAGGGCAGTTCTGGATTTCTGCCGACACAGGAAACACCTTAAATGTGATGTAGTCAATTAAAGCTTAGAGCTTCCTACAATTTATTTCTAGAAAACCACAGCAGCACAACGGAGCAAATCTGTAATCCAAACTTTACAATCCCTGCCTTAAACTGGTCAGATATTAAACTTTAATAATTAAAGCTTGAGCATTGAGATAGATAGCCACCCCGGATTCTTTTTTCTTTTGCTCCAGATCTTTGACAGCATTTCCAACTTTCGACGCCGAATCGAAATTCTTTGTCTTCTCTGATACTAGCTGTTGTGTTTATTTTTCCTTACACACAAATCTCTTGCTGTTTAGTCCTTTAAACGGTACAACATTGCACATATGAAAATGAAAGAGATAAACAGCTGTGGACTAAACCACATCTTTAGCCCAATGGGGGAAAATTTTAACGATATGTGGCCAGAGTTTAGATTTTACAAGAACAAAATTGGAAAAAGGAAGTGCAAATAGAAAGCGGTAAATCAAAGACGAAGCGATTGAGGTCAGAGATTGTTACAAAGAGAAGAAATTTGACCATAGGACACGGCTAAGCAAAATTGGATCTGCAAACTGGATGCAAACATTACGACTTACTTTAGAAGGATTTTAACAACTTCTGAAACATATCTTGCTATCTGGTCACCCTAGCTAAGGCTACCAATTTAGCTAATGGATTCAATGAAAAGGACTAATACAAATAAATCAGCTGTGAACCACTGTGCCTACTACTATGATGCGCGTGTGTTTTTTTTTTAGGTTGGTGGTTCTCCTGCTGCTCCGACATTGTTGACGTCGTCGTGTCTGTCTCAGTCTCGACTGCTGTCTGCTTGCAACAATGTTGCAAAAGTTTATTTTTAGCCATATTACCATGTTGTTCTGCCTTTTGTATCCGACGATGGCAACCACTTTTTGTTGTTCTTGTTGTCTTTGTTGTTGTTGCAGCAGTTGTTGTCATTGGTGGTGTTGTAGTTGTTGTTGCTCCTTTTTAGCTGCTGCTACTATTGTTGCCTTCGCTCTGTCATCTCCCTTCTGTGTTTTGTTTGATTCGTGAGGTAATTAATTTGCGTGTTTATGCTGTTGTTGTGGCTGTATTTTCAAATTTTATGTATTTATTAGTGAGCCACCGGTGTGTGTGTGTGTGTGTGTGTGCATTCAGAGTTAGTCATTTTAATGGCTTTTTAATTAGTCAATGGTTTTAAAAGCATGCACACGCCATCGGCTACTTATTATTTACTAGGCATTTACTACTTTTTACATTAAAAACAAAAACCAAAAGTATCTCTCCTTATAACAACACACAAAAACAACAATAACAAGCCGCTTTGTGTATGTATGCGTTGGACTACTATTTTGGTAGTCACTGTACCACATTTACAACGACGTTAGCGTCAGATCAGGGCCAGACACAAACAGCAGCGCAGTCAACGTCAACGTCGGTTGCTGCTGCAAGTATACTCACAGATACAAACAAACACACACTAGCGTAGTTTTCATTCATAAGCATTTTGTGAGTGAGTGTGCTGCGCTTTTTGCAGTCGTTGACGTTCGTTATCGTAGCAGTGCTCAGGCGCTCTGCAATTTCGGCAAAAGCAAAAAAGAAGTACAAAACAAAAAAAAAACAAATACAAAAATTGTATTTTTGTTGGAATTTTTACTACACGAAAATGTGCGTGCGTAGTTTCCGCCCTTATCATCCGCGCAGCCTCACAGATACACACCAACACGTACACATGCACACACACCCTCTCTGCTCTTGTTATTGCTTTTGGTTTTGTTCTGTTGTTATTTTGGTACGCTTATTTAGCTTAATTTTGCTGCTTATCGCTGCCATGCTCATGCGCGCTCGCTCTCAATGGCGCACAGACTCTCACGCTCGTACTCGCTCTTTTGCACTCTTTGCGTGTTTCTTTTTGCCGACAGGCGGCAACTGAAACTGCGTTTTAACTTTTTCGTTGTATGTTTTGTCGTTCGTTCGTTTGTTCGTCCTGTCGGCGGTCTTCATGTTTTTATACGCATTGCGCTTTACATGTCTATCCTTAAAACGCAGACTATCTCTCGCTCGCTCGCTCATGTTTTGTTATTAGATTCCACTTTGTTTTCATACACATTCGCTCGCTCTCTGCACCGTTGTGTTGTCGCTTTCGGCTACGTAGTTGTTTCACACATTCCGCTTCGTGTCAATTTTCGGGGTCAACGTCATCTCGAGGGTTGCTGCTACGGCGGCTGCTCTGTCGCTTGCCCTGCGCTTCTTTTACGCTGTTGACGTCGACGACGCTGCCGGTGTTTGGGTTTTTTTTGTTTTTTTTGTTTTTGTGCATGTCTGTTTGTATTTTGCGCTCGTTGTCTGGGGCTGCTTTATATACACTAGGCCTGTAATTTATTTGCACACCGTTAACATTTAAGCTGAAAGCTCTTAGCGCACACTTACCGGAAGCAATTTTTTTTTGCTTATTAAAAAATAATATTTTGTTATTTTTCGTTCTTAAACTACTAGTTACAACTAATACTATAAGATAAGATTGGTACTTAAGAGTGCAAAACTTTAAGTTACCATCAAAAGTAGTAATCGTCGCGAGTTTTGCGAGATATTCTATTTGTAATAAAATTATATACCTATTAGATAAATAATTTTTATTACTTTATTTAAAAAAAAAAAACAAAATAAAAAACTTAAATAAATACAAATAAACCTATAGAAAATTCTAAGTTTTTTATTTTGATTTTTTTTTTTAAATAAAGTAATAAAAATTATTTATCTAATACATATATAATTTTATTACAAATAGATTTTAAATTTTTTATTTATTCATACATATATAGAATAGGTAATCATCGACATTCAAGAAATCATTGAAAATAGCTAAGGAGACGCATAAATTTGGCAACAAAAAGTGAAAGGCCGAAGAAGTCGGTGGGAAATCGTTAATAATGTCAAAGGCGAAGCTTTAAAATACGGGAAACTTAATAAGCCGCTATTTTCAAAAATAGTTTATTATTTAACAAGTGTACGAATAATTTTTGTGTACACGAAATTTTGTATTTTCAAGGAATTTTTTTACAAATACCCAAAAAAATATTTTTAAAACGAAGTTCTTTAACAAAGCTTAGAGTGAAATGATAGACAAACCGTCACGTAACAAAATGAAGTATTCTGCATGTGTATGTGTGAGAGTAGCAAGTAGATTGCAAAAAATTTCTATAAAAGCATACACAAGCATATCAGAGTTAGTAGAGTATTGACCTCAACATTTTTAAAGCGGTGTCAAACACTAGTTTCTATTGTCAATAGTTTCTACTTTTATTTAATATATACTTTTAATTTAATATTTGTGTAATATTTTTTTAAATTAACATAAAGTAAATTTTTTGAGAAAAAATATTTTTTTTTTTATTAATTTGTTCATTATAACTTTTAACTTGCTTTTAACTTGAATGTTAAAGGTGTGCGAATAAATTATGGTCCTACTGTATATATCTATGTATGCGTTTGTATATCGCTGCTGCAGCACATTTTTAATGCCGACGCGCCTGCCAATACCAATAACCTGGCTTTCATGTTTGCATGTGTTTGGCTGTGTACATGTTTATTTGTTGTCTTGACCAAAATAAATTTTAGCCGAAAATTTTATATAAAAACAAATGCAGGCTAAATAAAATTGACATTTAAAAGCGATGCAATTTTTGTTTGTGTTGTCTGCGTCTGGCTTTGGCAATTAAACGATAAAAATATCAACAACATAATTTATTTATTTATTTTGCAAAATGTTGCACTTTTTTATTTACTTTTGCTGTTTCACTCTTTCGTAGCTCATTCTCCACCGAGCAGCGTACTGTGGCTTGAAGACAAGTTTAATTCGGCAAAATGTAAAGAATTTTTTTTTTAAAGAATTGATTTTTATAGTTAATTCTTTATGAGCAAAAAGACATGGGTTTCATTCGGTAAGAATGGTAAAGTCTTGGAAACTGTAAAAGCTGCAGTCTGTCTTTGTGTCTTAAAGCGATTGTTCCTTAATTGTCATTTTTAATCTTTGGAAAAAACCGTTTTAATACATTTTAAACAAAATATTGCTGGCACATCGATGGATTGGTGTTTATTGGTTAGCAATTCCTTTGAAATTGATTTGAAATAAATTTCTAGCTTATCACTGAAAATAACAGTTTGTAAACGAAATGTCTGCTGTAGATGAATGTTGTAATTAGTAGATGGTTTTCTTTGACTTTTTAAAAGTAAAACAAACCGAAATACATACTTTTCAAAAGAATATACAAAAATAAGTTTCAGGAATATGGTTTGCGTGAGTGGGACTTAATTACAAAAATTTTTGTTTATTGCGCTCATAAACTTGTGCTTAAGTGCTGCAACCCAAACCGTCAATCTTCCTTAAAGCGGATTCGCACGGCAGCAGAATTTTAGTTCGTTAGAAAATACGTTATAAAAAAATCACAATAGCAGTGTACTTGAACAAAACGCAGCATATCGAAAAATTCTTTGGGTAGGAGTTCGATTGCATAATAAGAAGGTTTTTCGGCCTATTATCACACCTAATAAGGGTGAGGAGACCGTGTTAACAATGATGCAATGAATTTTACAAGGTGCCGCAAAGAAATGCGCGAATTCGCCTGCCCAGAAAACTGGTTCAATTTTTGAATGGTAGCTATATGAAAAAGTGGACCAATTTTGATCAACCTGCACAAAAATGTTTAGTCTAGAACAAAATACAAGTGAAATAAATTTGTTAGCGTATATATTTGTGTTTTTATGTTCTTCATATTAGTCTACACATGTGTGTGAGGTTTGAACAAAATTGGTCGACTATAGCTACAATACAAAAATTGTGCCCGTGCTCTCTATTTCGGAGAGACAATTGTTGGATCACGCGTCTGTGCTAAACCATTTTAAAGAATTCTATTATCCTGTACTTGTGATAGCGCAAGAGAACTATTATTTCGGTTTTGGATGCCTGCACAGGGTGTCAATTCCTCACGAACCAGTCGTTGGGAACAGGGTATAAAACTATTGCAACTCACTGTAAAAAGTCTGCTGCTTTTCGTGTGCAATTTTTACCATTTTTCGTTTCGCGTGCCGCACACAACACCCCACGTGACTTGGGCTTGGTTCTTATACTTGTTGTTGGAAGATGTGGTTGTTGTTGTTCTCTGGCCTCGTTTAAGGCTGTCTGGCAGGGTGGGGCAAACACCAGACTAAAAGCCAGGCCAAAGCAAGTCAAACTGGCGCAACTTTTGATGCTTGACTGTGTTTAGCCGCGGCGTATCTATGTGTGTGTGCGCGTGCGTTTGTTTGTGTATTTGTTTTTGTCGGCATTTTTTTTACGTGCTCTGCTTTCATTCTTCACTTTTTGGCTGCACTTTTTCTGCTGCTGCTGCCACTGGAAAGGCGTGGTCTTTTAGTGCAAAAACCAAAAAAAAGTTCTTGGCATTTTATGCCGAACTACGAAACAAAAAACTTATTATAGTACTCTGTACTAAAGTACAGAACAGTGATGATTTTTGTGGTGTTGGTGTTGATATTGTAATAACTTCTCGTTAGTCCGATAAAGTTCTTTTTGTAGTTTCCTTTGGGGTTTTTCTTTTTTTTATTTTTTGGCGCGAAAGCAGTGCCTGTGGTTTTTATTGTTTCTCTTTGTTAGGGGTACTGCTTGCCTCAAATTTTAATTGAAATATTTTCGTGTAATTTCCGAATGTTGAGTTTAGATTGCCAACTAATTTGAAGTGTAGATTGTTTTGAGTTAAAGTTGTATTTTATGGGTTTTTATACGCAAAGTTTAGTGGAGTCTTAAGTGGCTAGAAGACTTTTTATTTTTATATTGTTTGTATCTGCAGTTTACTATCACCTTATCTGATAAAATAAGCTTCAAAGCTAAAGTAGACAAATGGCACAGTAGAGCCTGACTGTAAGTTGAGAGTCCAATCTGATAGGCCGTCTAGTCACGACATTTCGTCTGCTGATGTAGGGATAGAGAGACATCTCTGAAGAGCCACCATTTTAGCGTTTTTATGGAATTGGCGCTAACCAGATCTGGTGACGTAGAAATTATTCAGTGCATAATATAGAATTGCGATATTGAATCATAAAATAATAGAAATTGTAGCGTACGCTACTTCTAGAACTGGGCAAGACATCCTATATATATCAGCAAACCTGATCTAAAGAAAGACTATACGCTGCTCTTTGTAAATTTTTTGTGTCTCTAGCTCTTGTGGTCTCCGAAAACTGGGTGTTCATTCGGATTTTGGTATACAGAATTTATGATCTGCAAGGCGTTCTTCTGTCTGTTATTTACATTGCACAAATTTAGTGTACCCTTGGGTACAGGGTGTAATTATACAGAAAATAGTAAGTTTGATACATACAAAAAAATTATAAATAAAAAAAAATGATGTTCACAATAGTAATTTGAAAAATTATATACGCAACAGTAAACTATATACATTTGTATTTATTATATAAAAAATTATATGCTTAATGAAAATTCGAAAAAAGAATGAAAAAAGAAAAAAAAAGGAAGAAGAAAAAATCTTGACTACGAGTCAAACCTGGGGCTCTAGTTGAATTTCGAAGTTTTCAGGCCCATACCCTACGGACTCAACTACCCTATTGCATGCTTTTTTTCCACAATTGTGTAGTCTACTCGAAACTCTGACGCATACACACGATTGTGACGATTATTCTATAATTTTACTCGTTTTTAAAAATTTGTGTGTTTATTTATTTTAAAATATATGAGAAACTTTGCTGATGCATGTTTAGGAGTTGGAATAGGTTTGTTATAAAAAACTTTTCTCTGGTGAAAACGGGCAATTATATTAAAATGCAATATACATATTTGAAATCTTCTCAGCCAGAAATGAAATTTGTAACACCACCCACAAAATTTGTTCTGAATTAATCCCAGGAAAATAATGTTTCGAAAAAATGCACAAGTTCCTACGATATTAGCAAAAAAAGGAGACACAGAAATTATGTGAAATTTTTTTTTGTTTGTAAGAGCTGACTGTAATATTAAACTTGGCGCTTTGAAATCTGTAGCAAAGCTGACACATAGGTACGAGCTTGTTAACAACATAAAAAGTTTCTAAAAGTAGTCCAATATTAAAATGCATCTCAGCTTAAAGGTTGAAAGTGCGAATAATAAATTCCTAAGCAATTTCTTCCGATAAAATCCTACTCATTTTTTGTGGGAATTTATTTTCTTGCAATCAGTTTAAAATTTTAAAAGCCAATCAACTAATTGCTAAACGACATTTTTGCTCTCTTTACAGATCAACAAAATAATTGAAACTATGTGAATTGTAAGCGTCACAGAGCAAAAAAAAATGGAGTAATCATGTGAAAACCAATGAAAAAAAAAAAAGATCGATGAAACAACTAAGTGAAGAAAATTGTAAAGTGAAAAATCATTTAAAGCTGAATAGAAAAACAAAAGAAAATCACAACAACAACAACAGCGTCAACTATAACAACATCAGCAGCAGCAGCGGCGAAAGCAATAAATAAAATAAGAAAAAATGATAACCTAAATAAATAAAATAGCTAGTCAAAGTTTAGAGAAAACACAAAAAAGACGAAGAAGGCGACGGTAGCAAAAGCAACAACAACTGAGACAGAAACAGAAAAAAAAAATCGGAGAAGACAAGCATAGAGCAAATCCAAAGTGATTGGAGTGGAGTAGGAAACAACAACAATAGAGCAAAACGAGTACGAAATAGCTCCAAAGATTACGGGTTGTGAGTTGCGAATGAGTATATAAGTTCCTATCTCTCTGCACGCGCTCTCTCTCTACCACTCTCCCTCTGTTCTTCTCTAGCTAAAATTTGCACATACTCTCGCACCTTTCTACAGCTCTCAAAGGGGTCTGGTGGGTGCATTTCCCAAATCAATTTCTACAATTGACACTTTTTTATCTACGCTTTCGCCATAAGCTAAAAGCCGCTAACTAAGACCTAAGACTGAGACACGAGCGACTCAGCTAAGAAAGTAAAGAAAAAAGGCAGACAGACGTGGTATTCCAGGTATCTTAAAGAAAGAAAGTGCAACGAGACAATACCACAACCAACAACAACAATCAAACGTGTTTTTTTTTTCACCATCGAAAATTGTAACAAAAGATATACTATACTATATTGCTGAAATCGAACTTGCCTCTGAGCAAAAAGGATTATTTTTGGCTGAAACTACAATTTAACGCTTTATCAATATTAATAGGTAAGTTGGAACTCTAAAGGAAATGGTACGATTAGGATATTTTTTTTTCAAATCTTTTGTCTTTGTAGAATTAATAACTAAAGTTTCTGGTAGATAAATCGTTAAAAATGTTACTAGTTTTTACTGTGCGTTTTTACATAATTGCATTGTGGCAGTAGCGTAGGTAGTATTGATCACCTATAACTATCTCCTCCCTAATACGAATAAATTAATACCTTTTTGAGCAACCAAATTTTTAATTTTGTGAAAAAATTAGATTTTTGATAAATGTAATTCTGCTAAAAATAGTGGTTTTTTTTTTCTATAATTTTACCAAACTGGAAAAATTTTTAAACGTACAAATGATTTATTGTTACGTATAAATGATCATCTTTTTGGGAAAAGTAATGGATTTGGTTCTGAGTAAAAACTAATTTAATTTTGGGTTGTAGTTCGTATTAAGTTTCCAGCCAGACATGGGTGATATAGAAATCACTTTCGCCCGATTCTCGGTGAGACAAATACCGCTTTCGGATGAATTCAAAATCTCTCGTAATTTTACTTGACATGTGTGTAATTTATTTTCAAATTCGCCAACAAAAAATGGTTTAACTAAAAACATTTATTTAAAAAGGTTTTTCCAATTCTGAGGTATCTATAACGCTATAATTTGATACATCAAATGTTTTATTTCATACATATTTATAAAATCCCTGTTCAGTGTCAACGTGCAAATCCAAGTGTTGGGAACAAGTGAATTTTGAAAATTTGAACAGTAGCAAAGAGTGGCTACCATTTTCATAATGTCGTATAAATTCGAAAGCAAGTGTCCGAGAAACAAAATATTGCAAAGCTATATGTCACCTAGGGGATTTCGAGCGACTTGCAATACAACCAATGCCAAAATCTCGTGAGATTTCTGTTCCAACCCTATAACGTACTTTGTTGTACATACTTTTTCATGGTAAATTTGAAATTTTTGAAGCGTCATTTTTTTTTTTTTTGTATACTTTGAAAAAAGTCTAATAATTGAGACGAGATCTTCCGAATTTCCCTATCGAATAATAGCAGAAAAGCAGACACTTTTAATGAGAAAAGAATAAAAACACATTTAAATGTATTTTCTTCATCAACAAATGATTGTTAGCGGTGATTTTTCTTTTTTATTTCAATTTTTATTATTATTGTTATTAATTTCTTCTGCTTTCGAACGTTTTCAGCGTATTAAATTAAATTTGCATGATGTTTTTATACCAAGTAAAACATAATATCCATACTAGATAACACAACTCCTAAAGAAAAATAACCCCATTGAAAAGCTAAATACGCCATTGAATTTCGGGCTCTACTTTATAATACGTTTTATTACAGCTATAAACTTGGGGTTATTAAAAGTAATGGCTGTTAAAATAGTGCATGCGTTTGCTTGCTCTTCACTTGGTGCCTAATTTGTGTCAACTAAGGTGAGAAATATTTAGAGAGAGAGAGGAGCGTGAGAGATCACTGCTGTCTTGGGGTCTATTAAAAGTGTCGCCCCATAAAGGAAATTCTTGAGAAATTTATGCTGATTTGATTGTTCTAAATGCGACGAACGCACATTTTAACATGGCTCGTTTGATTTAAGGAGAGATGGAGTGGTAGAAGGAACGGCCTTATTGGTGACTATTGGGGCATTAGAAGGACAGATCAGGCCAAGCGGCCAGCGGCGGCGTCACATTCTCAATATTTCACTTTGGTATTTCCGCATGGCCCAGAAAGCATAAAGCACAAACGCACACTAACTAACATTTACACACACATGCGGCGCTGTAATAAATATCGGATAATTCCGGAAAATAGGAAAGCACAAAAACATGAAGAGCAGCAAACATAAAACAACAACAAGAAAGAGCAGCCAAAGCAACAGCAACTAAATAATGTGTAACAAATGGCGCGTCTGTCTCGGCAGACAACAACAACTAACTTGGAAAAAACAAAAAAAATATAGAAAAACTTGGCAGTCTGAGCCGTCTTGATTACAAGCACATTGCAAAACTTTCCGACGAACTAACACACTCACTAATTTAGAACAGAGCCAGGCGACAATAACAACAACTGCAATAACAACAACAGAAACATTCCCCATAAGAACTACTAACAGACAAATGCTTCAGTCACTTAGTCAACAATTGCATTCACAAGACCCAAAGAACCCAACAACAACCACACTCACCGTCTGGGCATTTAATGCTGGAGGAGCAGCATGTGGCACGCAATTTGTATAACATATTTGCACATTTACAATTTAAATCTAGAAGATACATGCAAAAGTATACTAGAGATATGCACATTTTTTTTATTGAAGAAACTTGAACCACATTCCCTGAGATCACAAAATAAAATACATATAGATATTTTTTTCTATTGCTCTAAATTACAATAGAAGAATTGACTCGATTTAATGTCTAGTAGGGTTAAATGTTGAATCGTTTAATACTTGTCAAATAAGTTTAATGATGTTTCAGAGATGTAATGCATTCCTAAGCCTTTAGATATGAAACAAAATTATGGTTGTTCTTTTAGTTTTAACGCAAATTTGCGCAAAATAATGGAATAACTTGGTTTAGTGTATAGTATAAAACACAGTTGGGTTGTTCACTTTGTCTCGCATGCCCAAGTAATAACGTAAGCAAGCCTAGCAACGAGGCAAAAAGGTAAAAATGCCCAATCGAGTATGAAAATTAACGAGAGTAAAAGCACTGGTTACAACAATCAGCTGTCTTGTTTACAGGAGATTGTAGCAAAACTTTTTGTGAAAAAAGTTGCGTTTATTTACAGACAGCTGTAGCTGTTTAGTTTTCTAACCACACCGGAAGCACTAAATTATACCAAAAATAATATCTTGTTCGGGCGTAACTTTAATATTTTTTTTGTGTAAAGTGCTGTACACTTTGCTCTTGAACCCTCCTACTTTATTTTATTGCATAGAATTTGTTTCAAACAACTTGTTACTTGGTCATCTTTAATCAGAGATTTTAAGCCTATTTGAAGGCATTTGGATTTATGACTTTATGAAGATACTACTGCTGTGCATGCATCTCAATTCGCCAATTCAACGCGAGTTCATTCACTAATTCAGCCGCCTGTCTTTTACACCCTTCTTACTCTTCATTTAGCGAGCGTTCTGCCTCCAATTTACATACTCCACAAATCAATTAATTTTGGACGCGATATTCATCTCTAAAAATCCCTACATTGATGAAAATCTTTTGATTTTCATACACGAATCAAAACGAGACAATCATTGAATAAATGTAAGTACATACATATATTACACAGGCTCTCCAAAAAAAAGTGTTCCGAATACGAGTTCTAAAAGTTCCCAGCACACGATGGTTCTAAATAAGCTCAAAGAACCACACACAAGGTGGTATTTTCGAGGTTACCTGGATTTGGATTCTGTGACCCTTTGGTATAAAGAAGTTATAGAGAACTGTGGTCTTCTTCTGTCTCACATATATTCGCAATAATACACTTGACCTTGTGGCTTTCAAGATACCTTAAAAAGCCAGCTCAAGCAGTTACACTTCTTTTATGCGTTTATTTTGACTTGTTTATTAAGTAAAACAACTAATTAAGCTTGAAATCTTTACCTAGTAGCTATTCAACCGACATAGTTCGTAAAACCACAAAGAATGCAGTGGTATCTACTTGTCGTCTTAAAGATTGATTGACATGCCAATGTAGGCGCCCCCGGACAAACTAGGCTCAACTTAAAGTTACTTATTGGTTTTAAAGGCGCCTCATAAATGCCACTATTACTAAAATATATCTTTGAATTTAAGAGCGAAGCTTCGAGGAACATTTTTCGCAGACTTCAGCACAGACGCAGACCTCATGGCTGGATAAAGCGTAGACAATGCTGCTGCAATGTGCAATGAGTGGCAGTCGGAAGGAATTTCTTGGCATTTTTTGAACATTTAATGGATTTCTCATCTACTACTACGACGGCGGTTTCTTTCCACAAAACTGCAAGACGCCCAAAAAGCACGTGTTGGCTGTCAGTCATGTCAGGCAGTCGTTGTATCTGTATGTGTCTCTGTGTGTGTGTGTTGGTTTGTAAAAGGGAGATTGAGATAACAATCTCTGGCGCAAAGTCAAAATGTCTCGAGTATTGCAAGCTCTTGCATGTTATAGTCCAAGTGGAAAAGTCTTTCTAGGTCTTTCTGTGTATGTGTGTGTGCGCTGAGCCAAGGGCTGGTTGGGGTTTGGGGATATAGTATAGTAGGGCTTTACTGGCCTCTGCTATGTCTATCTATGTCTGGGGTTCACAGACGCGCGCATTCTGTCAGTTGCTCAATTAGACGCACTTCCGTTACACAGACAGCTACAACAACGTTGCCTACATGACTGAAGTGTTACAGTATTAGTGAGTGCGTGAGTATCTGTGTGTGTGTTGTGCATTTCTATATTTATTTCCGTTTTGTGCGTGTAATTGATGGCTGACTGCTGCTGTCGCTGCTTGGAAGCTCTCAGGCTGTACCTACCAACTACTATACTCTCTGACTCCCTTCCCTTCTTTCACTCGCGTGTGCTTTTACCTCCGACTGTGACTCTTAATGGTCGGTTTTATAGCTGTTGTAGCAATGATGTAACAAACGAAATAATGTAACGATTAACATTATCGTAACAATTCATAAAAATAAAACACCCGAATGAGCACACACATACACACACGCTCTTGCAAAAGTACACTGAAAGAAATCGATCAACAATATAGCCCGCGTTCAAATTTAAATAAAGCGTTAACTCGTTACTTTAATTAGTTTTGAATATTTCACTTTAATAATATTTATAAGCAAGAACAAATATTTGGTTAGTTTTTAATTTTTCTCTCAGTGTGGAAATTTTTGTGGGAAAGCCTATTTTTCAACTGATTCAAAGTGTATGAGACTATTTTAGTATACATAGTATAGTATGGACATTAAACGCCATAAAAGATTCCATATTTTGCAGCTATAAGTATTATAATATTTTTTTTATACGAAAATTAAATCTTTGTTTTTTTTTTTATATGAAAATTAAAATTTTTGTATATGAAAATCAATTTTTTTCATATAAATTTTTCTTTTAAGAAAACTTGATTAAAAAAAAAGGAAATCGTTTTGTTTGAAGAGGCAATCACAAAAATTTCTCGAAATTTTTTTGTACCCATGAATTGATCTGCATCATTGGTTTTTAAAAATCGTTGGGACAGTTTTCGGTAACTTATTCAGCTAGACGCTTTAAGTCATTTCGGGCTCTCTTGTGACAGTTTCAGTATAAAAACCTGTCATAAAATGGAAAAGAAATTCGATTGTTTTTGGATTTAAGAAAAAAAAACTTGATTAGTTAGTAGTGCGTTCCCCGGCTAATAGAGCTCTTTATTGCAAATTTCAAAGTTTTTGAATTGTCTAAGCTTAAGCCATTTTGGCCATGTAATTTTTTTGGTTATGTAATTCTTTTTCCCACTCTACCAGTAAGGTACAAATGCCAGCAAATTTTAATTTGATTTTTGGCTAACTAGTTTATCTACAATCGAGTTTAAGAATAAGTATCTTCTATTCGAGTTCTTAAAAATCTTTCTTCGCTTAAACTGAACTGAATTTTTCTCTCTGTGTACTTATACGTATGCTTACACACGAAAAGCGGGTCTGTTGGGCTCTGCGAAACTCTGTTGGGTTGTTTTAGTACTTGGGCCGGCACACGAATGATTAATTGCCACACCCCGCCAGCGGCCCAAAAGCCGCGCGCGCCCACATTTGTTTCATGGCATAGTTGTTGTAGTTGCTATTGTTGTTGTTGTTGTTGCTGCCTATACCCGAAGACAGTTAACATGCCGTAAAATTTTCCAACTCTGCCTGGGTCTGGTCGAGCTCTGGCTATCCATAAACTAGTAGCAACAGCTGCAGTACGAGTCGAGCTGACGCTGATGTTGTTGTTTTTGGTATTATTGTTGTAGTTGCTGTTCTTCATCATTTCGAAGGGTGTAAAGTGGCGCTGCCACATTCCAATGTTGACGCAGACCTCAGCACTCGCCGCCACAAACGTGTCACAGCCGCCAAGAATGCAATGCGGCAAAGAAGCAGAAGATAAAGCAATAATAACAACATTAGCAACACTGAAGAGTTTCATCCAGCTTCTTCCATTGGGCCACACTCCCCCATCCTTTGTCGTGTATAAAATGCACGTCTCTGTTCCAGCGTGAAGAAAGACAGAGCTATGTAAAGCTAGAGTTCAGCCTTGTGCCAAATGAATTGATTGTGGGTAGAGCGTGTCGGTGCTTGAGCTGGTGGGGCTCTACGATGAGGCACGATTTGTTGAGACTTTTAGCTATGAGATCAAACACAGAGAGCGAATTGGAGTTATAGAAGCACTAGGGGCAGCGGCAGAAGTAGCAGCAGAGGTAGGAAAGAGCGGTGCACAGAGTTGGGGCTAATGTAAGTTGAAAGCTACGAGGGCAGTTTGATGCATCAGATATATATTTTGTATAAAATATATATTTTTTTTTTTGAAAAACGAAGGCGTTATTTCAATAAATTAACCATTTAATTGGCCTTAGTGAAAAAAGTTTAATTCACCGTAAAGTTTTTGCAAACAAAAACAATCATATTTTGTCTTAATCTAGTATGGAAACATTATTAGTTGAGTTGAAAAGCAGTCTAACAGATCAAAATAATGAACTACATAGCTTAAAACCGCGAAATTCTCCTCAGGGGCATGATATCAACTTAATTCAGCAAAGTTAACCAAAAAAGAGATATTGTACGCATCTGTTGGCAAAATTTTTGGTCTCTAGCTCTTGTGGTCTCCGAAATCTAGGTGTTCAGACGAACATAGCTCAATCGCTATTCGAGGTTATGATAAGAAGTTTGGCATAATAACTTACGTTTTGTCACACCTTCTTTAGCCAGTTACAAAAATTGCGCAAACCTAGTAGTAGGTTCAAGGTTACAAATATAGGACTGCACATTCTCACTCAGAAGTTAGTAGTTTTAGTGACCTGGTAAGCTAAAACGATTTGGCGTTTCTTTTTCATAACTTCAGTTTCAGTTATGATACCCTTGACTGTACTTCAAGCTATTTGTTAACTTTGCCATCAAACTAAAGTGGCGCTAAAATAATGTCAAGTACATAAGTATGTATATAACTTAATAAATGTGAAGTTGTCAGTATACATAGTAGTAAGTGCAAGTATATAAAAACAACTTAATGGCATCCAATTAATTTGCAACGTTCACACACGTGCTGGAGTACACATTTATGTGTGTCATTAGTATACATTTGAGAGTCATAACCCAAAACCATCAACTACAACTTCAACAACAACCTTTGGGTTCCGCATTCCAGTATTCAACCCCAACTACATTATAATACAATATATGCATGGCGCATGCGCGGCACTACGACACCACGACATCTATAAGTTTCCATGATTATTACCTTGAGCCTGTGCCGTGCCAAGTCGCGCCAGACTTGGTAGTAGCTAGAATGGACCCAACGTTCGCGGCGCCTATAAAAACGTCATCGAAATAATAAAACACAATGCCAAAGCTAAGTCATAAAACTGACAAGCGCACTGCAGTGTTGATTGACTGAGTTAAAGATTGACGGATTGAATGGTTGTTTGGTGGTTGTGTGTGTGTGTGTGCCGCTTGTAATAGTTATTTAATTCAAAGTCAAAGTTGTATAGCTTAAAACTTTAAACACGTATAACTCTCTCTCTCGATCCCTCGCTCTCTGAAGTATACGTCACTGTGTCTTGGTGTCCGTGGTGGGGACTCATTAATCAATGCTCAGAATGCGAGGTTTTTACTCGAATGTTGTTTACGATTGTGGTTAAGTGAGACACAACAAATGCCACCAGGTAAACCGTTAGGCTTATTCTCACCAAACCGCTTAGTCATTTGTATACTCTATATGTATAAGCTAAGGGGTATATTAAGTTTGTGCTATTGCATGTAACAAGGTGAAACATTAGAAAGTTATGGTCAAAAGGACCAAAGGAAGAAAGGGGGACGGAAATTATTTGTTCGTATGAACGTCTAGATCTTGGATATTATAAGAGCTGGGATAACCAAATTTGAGATTTTTACACCTTTTGCAAAGTATCGGAAGCCAGAGTTTGAATCGCGTCAGTGGCAAGAGTGTATATCGTACAGGATAGGACTAAAAAGAAGAAGGACTGAATTTCTTCCTTTTGAATAGACCGATATTTCCAGTTGTCTGCGGGCAAGCGGAGAGTAAGCTCGTCGATTTTCTTGAACCCATGTTAAGAAGAGTCGCGGCGATGAAAAAAAGGAGAAAAATCTCGAGCAACGCTATGCCATTAAATTCTTCATCAAACTCGCAAAATCATAACAAAAACCCCCAGAGTAATAAAGAATGCCTACGGGGATGCTGCCATGAGCAATAGTGTTCGAATTACATAAGCTCTTCCAGGAAGGGCGGGAGCCCGTCGAAGGCGACCAGCGCGCCATTCGCCCATCGCCCTCAAGGATTAATGAAAATATGGCCAAAGTGAAAGCGCGTTGAGTCGGAGCACAAGGGAGCTATTCCGAGGACTACTAAGGATTTGGTACCGATTACTTCAATCAAAATTTGTAATTAATTCAGTCCTACTACTTTTTGAGCCTACGTTGCGTAAAGATAACTGACTTTAAAGTTAGCTCGAGTCCTAAGATAGAATTCCTGTCAAGACTTGTATTTATAAAAACTTTTTGTTTAATTTTAGGTTTTGTTGTTCTTATTCAATTTAGAGCTAAGTTAGAAGAGTCTTTGCCGCGTCAGACTTTTACGTTCGCTATATTTATAGCCTTTTACAAGGCTTGACAATTTCTTCAGAGATTTTGATTCCAGAGGGGAGCGTAAAAAAAAATCTTTGGATGCAAGCCAAAGAGAGAGAGACAAGGTCAAATTTTTTTGTGTACACACTCTTATTACGTATATTGGATTAGTCTCTTTCTAAGCAATGTCCAGCACTTACTTTGGTATCACAATAATTCTATCTATTCTATTGCTTGTGTTCCCAGAAATTTTTTAAATTACTCTTCCAATCTTATGAATTGAATCGATTCTATTCACTTTATAATGAGTGGACTGCACTCAAAAACATTGTACTCGCAAATGGCTGTACACTGTCTGATTGAATGTGGGTACACTGGTTTTAGATATATTAAATCAAGAAAGTACAGCCAAACATTTATTTTGCCATTTTGTATTTATGCACACTTCTAGTCTGAATGGGCAAACGACGAATATTCTGTATGCTCTTAAGCAACAGATTTGGCTGCAAGCTATCCATAGTTTACTATGATTATGCAAAAAAACTGGTTATTAAGAGCTTTTTACTGCGAAAGAATTTTAAAGTTGTGGATAACTCGGATAAAGAAATAAGGTCGTTTTACGATAAAAAAGAAGTAAAATGTCATAGATTTAACAGCCATTAAAAAATCTTCAACGTTCACCCGCTAAGTGATCATAAGTGAGAGTGCATATTTAAATTCCAGATTGTCTCCAAGGTTTGAAACTGTTAAATTAAAAATAGTTTAACGAATTTTTATACAAAAAAAAATATGAATCTATATTTTCTGCTCGACTGGCACTTCAATGCAAGTCAAAGGAGGTATGTTGCGCGAAGACGCTTCTTATGCAAAATTTGAGAAAAACGGAGATTGAGGCAAGAACGAAGATAAACATCTTGTCAAAACAATTAAGGAGGGCGATAACCTCAACACCAGACAACAAAAGTGGTAATGGTTAGGATTGCTAAAGACTTTGAGAGGTAGTAATAAAGGTTGACATCCCTGAACATAACTTTGAGAGTGCCGCTCTATTAGCTCTTAAAAGCTGTACGACCGTTGTTCTGGTTCTGAGTACGATGTTGGACCTGGGAAGTTGGGTGAATTGCTGCAGATTCACTCTGAGTATGTAGGAATTTCTCTTTCCGTCAGTCGTGGCGTTTGTGTTTTGCTTCCGAAGACAATATGGTAATGAGGTTGATAATTTTGTATTTTAAACTTTGGTGTACCGTGGAAGCATTTTTGTGAAATTACTTATACTATGGATTTATTTCAGACTATAGGCTATCTTTAAAAGAATAAATTGTTGTAATTGTTACATTATGAATTGAACAAAACTAATTCTACTGTTTCTTATATGTCAAACTTTGAAACTTATTTGATGAAAATCGCAGACCTATACCTAATTTATAATTTATTACGATTAAGTGTTTTCCGGGAGGTAGAAAAAGTTTTTGTAAAAAAAACTATTTCATGCAGATGTCGAAACTATCGATTGTATTGCGTGAGTTTTTGTTCTGGTATTCTTTGTACAGTCTCTTAAAATATGCTTATTACTGAGCTAAAATGAATACGGGTTTTTTTGTACAGAATTTGTTCTATGGATTTATCCACGCAGATTTAGAAACTTAATTGATGGAAATGACAACTGTATACGTAATTTATTAACATACTTTACCTTTCCATGTGATTGGTTCTATGGAATTTTCATCGCATTTACGCCATCTTTTTTTGTGGTATTTTTTGAACAGTCTCTTAAATACGATGTTTTTATTTTCCTGGATTTTTTGTTTGTTTGGTGCATTTACTCTATCTTTTGACATTGACAATGTCTACAGCAGCTACTCTTTGGTCATTTATCAGTTTGTGTTAGATTTTTTTTTGTAAGCGTATCTTATATGAAAAACAAGTTTTCCCAACACGATCTTTGAAAAATCAAACCATCCCGAACTGTTGTTGTTATTGGCATTTTTGTTGCGTGATTATGATAATTGGCACCACATGCGCATAATGATCGCTGGCACTGTTACTCCTGCGACAGCTGACTTCGTTGAATGTGCTGGAAGGCCAGAGACTCGGATAGTTTGGAATGTTGTTCATTGCATTTTTTTTTATTTTTAGCTTAATGTCGACGCAACCGTCAATAAAACCGTACCATAGTAAAAACACTATTCATAATGACTGTAGTCTCCCGTGCCTACCTCGTGAAAAGTTAGTTGATTGCTTTTTATAGCTGTTGCAATATCATCTTGTGGCGTTGTGGGCAATTTAATGCGCCTGTTTTAGGCTTTGATAGTGCAATTTTGTGAATGAGCATCCGGGAACATTCCAGATATAATGTTCTCTGCGTGCGTGAGTGTGGCTTGATTTGCTAAGAATAAAAAGCAATTTAAAAAGTTTTACAAGATGGGTGTTCCATATTTATATAATTCCGGTTATTAGTCTTGCAAAAATAACGTAGGGTCTGCCATGGAAGGAAGTATGGTTAAAAGATACTAAGGAAATGTTATGTAAACGTGAGTTTGTCGTAACCAGACTTGAAATACGAATTTGATCCGAATCCAATTTTTTGGGTTGTTTAAATGAAAAAGAATCGTGATAAATTAAAATTTTTTCAGTCGAGCTATTAAAAAGCAATGAATACTCAAGAAAATACAATTTCAAAAGAATTTGAATGTAAATTAAGTTTAAAAATCACAAATACATTTTTACTTCTGTACATTTTTTTTAGCCTTAGTTCGAAACAATCCATTGTGATCCTCAGCCCAAGCCATAAACAAGTTCAAAACCTTAAAACAAATCGGAAGAAATCTTTATAAGATTTTCCTGCCTTGGTTGAACCTATTATTTCAAAGCATTCTATCGGTGTAGGATTTTCAGTTTATCTTTTTTTTTTTATTCTTTAGCTATCTGAGATGATAATTCTAATCTAGATAAGTGTCCTTTTAGTGATCAGCTTGTGAACTTGAGCCCAGTCATAAACTGGTTTAAAACCTTAAATCCATCACCAAGAAAATTTTTAAGAATTCCTGCCCAGGTAATAAGTATTATTTCAAAGTATTATTCTATCGGTGTAAGAACGTCAGTTGATCTTTTTTTTTTTATTCTTTAGATGTCGAGAGCAAAAGTAGGTGCTTGGTGGAAACTCCTTTTTTTCCGAAGAATTTAAGTGTTCAATGCTTCATTTTCGAGCTAGTTTCGAGTAGTTGTTCGATATGGTTCCAAGCTTTCAAAGACGAATTTTTCATCCGTGATAGTATGAAGAGGCTCCTTTTCAATTTGTTTCGTAAACTCTCCCTATCCATCTTATATTTTTTACATAAGTAGTTCGTATTAAATCCTTAAAGCATAGAGGCAAAAAAAACACATAAGGAAACTAATTTATTTAAGCAGCAAAAGTATTTCCTTTAAAGCATCTACTACAATTTCTTTTGTTGTCAATGACCCACAAGGTAAGGGTCCATCAATTGTCCACCTATCAACTAGCTGTTTTTTTTTTGTATTTCTTTCTATTGGTATGTCTTGGTTTTTTTTTTTCACCCAAAAAACAAAATCCCAAATGGCCCCATGACCAAAAATAACACAAGATATATTAGAGCTTGTAGACAGGCGGCATCACAGAAAAAGATACAGATACAATTACAAAAATATTTAAATGCACAACAGATGATGACAATCGACGACGATGGCGTCGGCGACATCGTTGTGAATGTCGCCTATATGTACGACGCGGTCTCTGGTTTTTCCGTTGCTGCAGCTGATGATGATTCTTGGTTTGAAATCAACAAAAATACAAAAACAACAAATGCACATAGCCACCACCCATGTGAATTTGATGACGGCGCTGCGTCAGACTCAGACTCAGTTCCCTGCCTTCGCACGATCCGTACCCGCTGACTGGCCAAACGGCGGCTACTCATCGTTACCACAGTTATTGGTTGTTTTCGTATGCAACAGAGCGCTAAATTTTTCGTTTTTGGCGCGTGAGTGGGCAACTGAGAACGTAGCTAGCCCCATGTCCCCTGTTTGATCCCCTTTTTATCAAGTGGTTTACAACCCTGGTGTCTCATTGATATGGGCTGCAGAAAAAAGAAAAATATTTTTAATTACAATCATTAAAATGAAATTGATCGTAAACTGAAACACGAAAATCAAATTAAGAAAATGCAGGCACGAATCATCATGATGCAACTCACGCGCTTTTCTTTTATTTTCCTCGCTATTATTGATTTTATACGCGTATCTGACCCGATGAGCAGAACTGTCTTGGGGTCCATTGGGGGGATGTATATTCTATACTGTACTAGATCTAAGTGTGTGTTTAAGTTTGTGTCTCGTGTTATTTATTTTATAAAAAAATAATGGATATACTAGGTGCTATTTTTAATGCAGAAAAGAATGCATTTTAAAAATAATCTGAAAAGTGGAAACGAATTGCTTTGCTTGGGGAGCACCAAACTACTATAAAACAGGGAGTTTGTTTTGTATAGGAGGCATATCAGTTCATGCTACTTTTGGAATGCTGTTGAAATGTATCAGTATATCAGTTGGATTTGGTCGCAAATGAGACAAAGCCGAATTCAGCCTTTATGGATTTAAGTTGAAGCTTGAGAAGGCAATCGGAATGAGCGATACTTAGAGAAAAAAAGACCTGATAATAATTACTGTCTAAAGAGTTCTTCTTTTACCTTAATCTTGAAAATTCAAGACTTTTGGACTTCAGTTGAAGCTCGAAAAGGCAATCGGATTCAGCGATTCTTATAGAAGAAGAACTGAAACAAGAACATAAAAAAAGAAAGGGATCTGATTAAGAGAGCGACTAAAAGAGTTCAGGAAAGCACAGTCATAGTATACATTCTAGGACAATGGAGGAAAATCTGTTTTAGATAGACATGACCATATCCCCGGGAACAAAGGAGCTGGTATACTGGCAAGAAACTTTACTGCGAAAGTAATAAAATGACCTGAGCCTGTGCTACTTTGAGAAGAGGAGAGATCCAGAAGAGATTTAGACTAGATCAGCATGGCTAGCTTACAACAGGCTAAGCAACTCCTCCGTTCCTCTAAATTGAACAGGTTCAATAAAATCTCTCATTTGCGCAAGAATTCCTTTGGAATTCTGACTGAGTTTCTTGCGGAACATTGCAAAAGTGGAAATTACCTATGGCAAATTCGCATGGGAACAAAATTTTGATACGTTATACAGAATATTCTTTATACAGAAATTCGTTATAAGGAGATCCAAAATGCATTTGAAAAAAAATTTGAAATATGGAAAATTATAATTGCTGTAGAGAAATTTATTTTGGGGAAGTTCGACTCTATTGCAATTCGCCATCTTTCCATTATTATTAAGGCAATTAAATATTATTTTTATTACTTACAGCAAACATATAATTAATTTGAAGGCAAAGTTGCTTGCTTTAATTTTTTGTAAAATAATATTTCAATTTAGTAATTTGAGAAATCCTTCCCACGTTCCATTTGTGTAACCCAAAAAACGAGTTTGAAACCTGTAATTATAAGACTTCCTAAAAGCGTTAAAAGCTTAATTTCCTTTTGTGAATATTATTAATGATGCTTTTAATCTCTTTTATTTTTAACAACTGCTTTAAAGCAGGGATGCTCATTGTCTTTATTCATCCTAGGTTTTTCTATTCATTTTAACGGAATATTCAGTTACATGACACTCCTTACCACTCCTGCTTTGTTGGTTCTACTCAAAAACCCGTTTATCTTCTTCAAATGTAAAAGCTACCTCCTGTCAAGTTTTGTCAAACTTTACAACAACCAATTGGGGTGACAACTGCAAGAATTCGTGTCTTCAACCACCACCACTACCACCAGTAAAACCAGCAACAGTGGCACCCCACTTCGAAAACCTTCTTCCTACAGTTTAAGAAGTACAGTTTCAGTGCACATCCCTTGCAACAGAGTCAATAGTATGATATGCTCTGGCACGTCGTTTCACTTGATTTTCGTTTCAGTTTTTATGCCAAAGGCAATTTTTTATATAAATGCATCTTTTCGGTTGGTACATAGAGCAGAGTTTCGACGATTCACCATCCTAAACTTTTTCGGATACACAAACATTTATAGATAATCACAAAGAAAGGAGGCCTAAAGTGGGTTTTATTTTTAGAAAACGACTCCTGTATGCCACAACGTAGAGTTTCATAATGTTTCCTATTGGAAAACATTTTTCAATTTCGTATTCAATTTATTCAAAAGAATTGTAGTATAAAAAAATCATTATCCGACAATGTTTTCTACCGTTTTGTAGAGTATTCTACGCTCAACAATTGTTTTGAATGATTAAAAAGTTAAGAAAGCTTTTGATCTGGAAAATCTTAAGATGCGGTCATGATATTTTTGTTAAAGAAAATCAAATTTTTTTTAGAATTCCAAGTTTTATCTTTCATTAAAAAAAAAATATATGCATTGGCTTACGAAGTATGGCTTGTCAAAGAAAAGCCTACCTAGATATTCAGTTATCGATAACACGATGAGTAATCGGAGCTTTGCAAAAAAAAAAAAAATTACTAAGATAATATAAGATAGTGAAATCAAAAAATTCGATTGACTTAAAAGTGACACATTTTATCCATTTTCGCCAATATCTTCTTTTTTTACTTTTGTCAGTATCATCTTGTGTAGTGGGTCTTTTGAAGAAAAATTGGCTGGAGGTGTTTGATTAATCCAGTAATTGGGAGCGGTACTACCATAACATCAGGTAAGCGCTATGATCTGTATAGAGGTGCGTATTTTTAGTTAGTCAGTCTTTGAGTGATATTGCCTGATCAGCTGACTCGTTGGATTTAATTAGAAATGTATAGACATTTAAATTTAGCAGCCCGCGAATATGCGAGACTTGTAGACTCGTCGTTCTTGGACGTAATCTAATGGTTGTCAGCTGCATCTATTCCGGCCCAATGCGCCCCATGCAATTTTCAACTAAATCTAATCAAATTGTTGTTGTCTTGGTTGCAGTCAGTCAGACGTCTTTGGTCGTTTGGTGTCACCCAACTGTCTCCCTTGCTTTGTTATTTGATGTTGTTGTTGTTGTACAGTCTTCATGTGACATAAAAAGTGTGATCGATGTAAATCTTGCGCCTCAGCTGTCGTTTGACCGACAAGCAATCTCTATAGTTGTTGCTATCTTTGTCTGCGTCTGGTCGGGTCTGCTGATCTTCTTGTTTTATTTTTATACCACGTACAATAACACACAGAAATTGCGACTAGCATTGCTGCCGCTTCTTTCAACATGGTCTTGTACATAGCGTCAACGTTCCCCCAACAACTCATCATCTAATCTGATTTGTGAGCCACCAGAGCGACAACTGTAAACCTGGCCACTAAATGATGATGCTGATGATGATGATGATGCTCTTATAGACACGCGCCTCAGATTTGTTTCAAAAAAGAAAAAAGAGGGTCTTTTGCGGTTGCGCGTGTGCGTGCCGCTTAATATGATCAGCTACTTTACGGCTTTGTTATCGATAAGTCGATAGACAACAGGCAGCCCCCAATCGACAGCGCTAGCTCGCTCGCTCCCTCGCGCCTGTTTATTTGTTTTTCCTGTCGCGGTTGTTGTTGATGCTGTGGTTGCTCGTGCTCTTTTTTTTTTAATTCTATTTTTATTATTGCTGTTCTTTGCTATTCTATTCTATTCCCCTTTAATAGCTTGTTCTGCTTCTTCTTGCCTGTTGTTGTTTTCACGCCTATTTGTTGTCTAATTTATTTCTATTTCTACGCCTTTTGTATGTGGTGTTTGTATTTGTTTGAGCGGGGCTATCTCTACCTCTGCCTCTGCCTGGGTACAATTGGCGTCCGTCGCAGATTGAAAAACAAATTACCATAAATGTCATTTTGTGTAATTGTAATGCATTAATTGTAATACAAATATTATTGTAATAAAAACCACAACGCCGTAAAAAAAACCAACAAGAACAGCTTTATTTGTATTGGATTTTGTGTATTTTTTTTTCGCTGTAAGCAAAAGTGCGCGAAGTAATCAAGAATAAAGAAAAAAATTAAAGTCTGCCTGCAAAGCATTGATTGGTTTTTTTTCTAAAGAAACGAGTAGAGAGGGTGTGAGTGAGCTGGAGACTCACACAACTACCTACCCACGTAGACAGCGAGACTCATTTTTAGGCGTGTGCTTGATTTCGATTAAACAAAGGGTGTTCACAAAGTCGTGCAGAAGTGCCAGACTTACGTCGTGAGACAATTTTACAACTTATTGAAGAACTCATGGCTTTGTTTACGGTCCTGCGGCTTCGATTCCTGTTTAGTAATGTAGGTCCAAACACAACCGAAAAAAGGCCTGGTGGACTCTCGGGCGATGCCCAGTTCGGCACGTTAGGAACAAAGAATGTAATTTTTAATTGTATAAAATGTATTTTAAAATTAACATTAACTAAAATCTAAAATAGTAAAACACATTTCGTCTTCAAGGAAAAATCAAAGTAGCAGATTTCACTAGTAACATTTTTCTACTTAATTTAACATTTTATTTAAAAATAGAAAGTTATTTTAACCAAATTTTTTCCTTTTTTTTTCCAGGTGAGATCAATTGCCCAGTTTGCCATATTTGAAATCTACGGAACATTTGCTCCTTTAAAGGTAGTTTTATGCTGCCCAAGGATCATATGATCTCCTTTACAGTATTAAGAGTTAATGAGCTAAAAGGTAAATCTGTAAAACTGAATGGTATTCATATTAAGTAGCTTGAAAAAATAGGTTGGTTGCCAATGGCATCTCTCCATCGACGAAGGTGTTCATTAGAGTTAGAAGTTGACTGCAAGCTTCGCTTATATCAAGGCTAGAATGAAAAGATAAAATCGAAAAAAATGAAAAATGGCAACTTTTTCAAAAAGGTTCGCAAAGAGAGCTTTTGTTTCAACTCCAATTACACTTAATCTAAACACTTATACCTAAACAAACTAGAGCTCTTGTTCTACAAACAACTTAATTTGTATAATATCTAAATCCAAAAAAAAAAAAAAATAACTATAAAATGTTCGAACAATATCAAATCAGTTTACTCCGTCATGCTGATTAAGTTATTCATTTTATAGGCTACAAAAAATTGTATGCAATAAATTTTAAAAACACTATAAAATTAAATACGAATAACAACTTTTAATGAATAGATTTCATAGTTCCATAGTATAATCAATGGAAAAAGTCCATAGACTTGGTAGAAACTGATTAGAGCTAAGATCTATAAAAAAACTACTTATGTATTCGAATGGATTAAGTCAGTGATGTCTAGAGACTTCTAGAGACAAGACTGTTTTTTGAACTCACTTAAAATGTGTCGGTGTCTGCGCTCTCTAACTTTTATACAGTAATGACACAGAAATCTCTTTTGCCTGAATACCAACAGACACACCATTCGGTTGGTTAAAAATCCTTCTTAATTTTATAATATAATAATTCCCTGACTGACAATTTTTTTTTTTTTTTTTGTCAGTCGCCCCTGGGCGGGACATGGGGATCTCTATTAATAACTGTTCAAAGAGAACAGGGACCTACAGTTTATAGCCGAATCCGAACGGCGGTGTCTTTAATTAATAGAGACTTTCTTTGGCAAATAGCGTCTTTGAGCTAGCGATGCCAGTGCTAGGCAAATGTACCAGTGCTACTGCGGGGATTCGAACCACCGACCTTCGGTTTGTAAAGCGAGTACGCTACCACTACGCTACCGACGGCCACTTCTTAATTTTACTTGAGATTAATAGAAAAAAAATGTTCTAAGTTATATGTAGCTCTATGATTTTATATATCGAATGTATTAATATTCAACTTGAATATTCAACCGAACTAAGGAGTTCCAAACAAGTTTTGTGCATTGGATTTGGAATTTGTATACGCGTTCTGCTACAACTTTATGAGAAGTTGCTTACGTGGAGTCCGATAGGTTAGACTGTGTCTAAGAAGTCTCCAAGAGGAATATTTACAAATGTTTTTTACTTTCGAGCGATTTGCAATTTAACCGAAGCCAAAATCACACAAGATTTTTGTGCTAAAACCGGCTGGATTGTTTAAATCTCCTCTAGAAATTGCTGGCACTGTGTTGAATAACATTTAATTGAATAATTTTCTTAAGGTAGTAGTATCCAAAAAATAAAATCTTTCAAAGTTGTTTGTCACCTACAGTTTTAAAATTAGATTTAAGACCTTCGTGCCACCCTTGATAGTCTGCGAGATCTACTTTGTACCTGAGGTACAGGGAATATAGTAGTCTCGATGTTTTGACTCAAACCGACTGAATTGTTTAAAACTCCTCTATGAAATTTGGTTGAAAGAGTTATGCACACTTTGTCTACCCTTTGTTTTTTTTCCTCATTTTAGGCTCTCATTTTTTTGATGAGCGCATTGCGTTTTTGTTGTGTTCATTCAACTTGGGTTACCCAATTGTCTGTCTCTGTCTGTCCATTTGTTTGTTTTTGTCTCTCTGTTTATCAGTCGCTGCGTCAATTTGCTTGTTTTTGTTTTTGTCACTGGGCCAGGCCCCATGCCTGGGCAGAGAGCAGCAGCAGCAGCTTTCAAGCGCCCGCCTCTCCTACAAAACAAAACAAAAAAATAAATAAATAAATAAATAAAAACAACAAAACAAAAACAACATTTGTGTCTTGTTTATTACTTTATTTGCGGCGTTTTGCTCTTGATTCGGTTCTTTTGCACACGTTGGTTTTGTTGTTGTTGTTGCTGCTGCTGGCGCTGACTTGGCTTGCTCTTTAAGCATCTGTGTAAGTGTGTGTGTGTGTGTGTGAGTGTATCTGTGTAGCATTAAAACTGGGCAGCCAGCCTTAGGCAAAGGCAAATGTGAAAACAATTTAAGCGGAACTTAATAGCTTAACAACTATTTTAACTTTGCCAAAGCGTTAAAGCCGCTGCCGGCGTCAGCGTCAGCAGCAACGACGTAGTTGTTATTGTTGCCGTTTAGTTGTTTATTTTTGTTTTTATGTATTTATGTATATTGTATGTATGTATTTTTCCGCCGTTTGGTAAAATTTATTGCGTTTTATTTTATGCTCAATACTGTCGCTGCTGTTTTTTTTTTTTTTTTTGTTTTGCTCTGTTGTTGTTATTGTCGGTTTTGTTGTAACTGCTAGTTGCTGCACTTGGCGGCAGCCTATTCTTCATTATTGTTATTATTAGTATTTTTCTTGTTTTTTCATTTTATTTTTTGCGTCATTTTGGCGCCTTTGAAGTGGCGCTTCAGCTAACACAAACAAACTCCCGCTTATATAGGGTGTTTTTTTTTATAAGTTTCCAAGCTTAAAATTAATTAAATACATGAGTGTTCATAACTGCCGTTGGTGGAAACATTATTTTAAGCCATTACATCGGGCTAAATTTCCAATTTTTTTTAATCAAGTGGAGAAAAGCTTGTACACTCTGAAAAAAAAACCTTATTTCAAGTTTAGTTTTTAAACTTGCTCAAAAAACAGCCCAGAAATAAAGAGAATATTTGTACTCTTTTATTTTGAAATTATGAATGAATCAGACTAAATTTCTGTCTTAAAAACAATCAAAACTTAAATGCTCTTGTTATCTTAAATGATACCAAACATTGTCAAGTTAAGTAAAAGTAGTGCTCTTTAAATAAAACTAAGCATACAAAAGGAAAAGCTCTTGCTGCATTGAATAATGATAGCTCGCCGAATAATTGCACAAATTTTTTGACCAATCTGGCCACGCCTAACTTAGTCGTCCATTTAAGGCTAAATTGCGTATACTTGATTTTATTTAGAAGTCTCATAATTTTTCATTATACACTTGACATTTTGAACACAATTGTGTTTTTACATTCCATAGTAACTAGAGACACAGAAATTTAACTATGACTACATTGCGTACGCATAATTTTATTTAGAAGTCATCATTTTTCATTGATTTGTTTCGAAATATGTTCTTTTTGCAAAGGCAAAAAATTTGTTGATAAATAATTATAAAAGTTTATAAATGTTTTATTAAATTTTTTACGTCCATTGTGCGAAAACACCTTTTTCCAGACCTCGCTTAAATTATGCAACCCATACTTCATTTAAATTTTAAAAGACCTTATAAATCAGTTTCTTTAGAAAAATTTAAAATTCCTTCCATCACGAACAATATTTTGAGTTTTTTAGCTATAAGATAATTCTAGTGCTCAGGTGTTTGAAATTTGGATAAAATAAATTCAAGACTACTTCATAATAAATTGTCAAACCAAACTGAACACAGCTGATTGTAGCCAGTGTCTAAAAAATAAGACCTCTAAAAAACACCCTCTATATGCATGCTTATAAATACACACATATAATTGTAGTTTTTACGACATTTTACAGCCCCAATCAAACTAATAGGTGCACAATAAATTAAGCTTTAAAAGGTCAATAAATTTTTTATTATTTAACTTATTCTGGCTCCAAGGTCAAAAAAAAACAGAGGACGTCAGGGTTCGAATATAACTTCAAAAAGGCCATGTTTACTATAAGTTCGAGCTGTGTAAATGATGGACTTAAAAAAAATCTTGAGCACAGATATTAGTAAGTAGAGAAATGTCGCCAGGGTTGGCCACGCTTATGTATTAAGCCATTTCTTTAGGCATCAAAAGAAGAAAAACATATGTTAAAATATACGGATTTATTAATTACTTTTGAGAGTTTTTTTCCAAATACATTATTGAACTTTTATACTAATTAGAACCAAACAAAAGCTTGGGCAATTATGCAATTTTATGCTCTTAAATTTATCTGGCATTTATGCGTTAGCACTCAAAAAAAATAAAAAATTAACATTATTTTACACAAAATTTAAGAGTTGAACTGACCCTTAAATTTAAATTTTTGTTAACTGGAAAATTTCCGTTGAGCTGAGGTCAATTTCAAATTTTCATTAGCAAACAAAAGACCCAGAAAATATTTTTTGTTATGTTCATCATTTCGCAAAAACCAAGTGAACAGAAAACTCAGAAAGTAACAAAACTACTTAACTTTATTCTCGAGAATTCAAAATTATTATTATTTCCGAGACACCAAGCAAACAGAAAACTCAGAACGGAACAAAAATACTAAAATTTACTTTTGAGGATTTAAAAATTTCCGTTGAGCCATGGCCAAATTAAAATTTTCATTATTTCATAAATACTTCACGAACAAAAAACTACTTTGAAAAAAATACTAAATTTTTTTTGTTGAACTGACTGTTAAAAATTAATGTTATAATTTGAAACTGTCACAACTACCAGTTCTGTTTAAAACTACCATTCGAGCAGAAGAGCAAAAAAATTCTTCGAAATTCTTCTAGGCCAATCAGTAAAGCAACCAAAGCTACGAAATGTTCCAACTACATGAAATTTGTTTTTTTCTTATTTCGAGGATTTTACAAGTTATGGAACTTAAACAAACGTATAAAAAAATTTGAGTTAAAAAAAGTACAATCAAATCTTCCATAAAGTCACCAAAGCTAAAATATGTTCAAACTTCACGAAATTTGTGATTTTTCTAAACTTGAGGTCTTTAAGAGCTAAATTTTATAGCAAAAGTTTAAACTAATAATTAAGTATACAAAAAAGTACAGTCGCACTTCTTCACATGCGAGAATTCTTCCATGGTACGTTAAATAGAAAATTCCTTATACACAATATTGTAGAATGAAAAGTTAGTTATAAAGTAGTTTGACTGTAATATTATTTATTATTTTGCTCGAAGCTGTGCAAATATTTAAATACTCAGAAACATAAATATAAATCTTAGTTCATCAAATCAAATCGAAATAATTCATTTGGGCAAGTGAATAATAAATTAATTATAAAAGAAGTATGTGTGTGTTTGGATTTGTTGTTGGATTTTTTTTTTTATTGTATTCCTGTGTGGGCTGTTCTCGGGGTGCATCAAAACTGTCTGGCGCCTACTTTATAAACAGTTCATCAAATGTCAAATTCTGACAAGCTCTCTGTCATAGTAAGTCAGCGCTGGAGAAGAAGCAGCGGCAGCATCCTTATGATCATTATGAACATCATAATCTCATTTGCATTGCACTCACATACAATTTACACTGACTGATAAGCCGAGCGACTTTGTTGGTGATTGATTTTTTCATTTTCATCTTTTTATATTTTTTGTTTTTATTATCATTTGTGTAAAAATGGGATTTCAAATGAATAATGTAGAGCTGTCTTATGGCTCATTAATAAATCTCACAATCATAAACAGAGACCACCATTCGATTTATTTTTCATTCACAAAAATCGAAAACCGACAACCAAAACTCGTGCAAGTATTTGTACTTGTACAACTTGCCCACGCCCAAAGCCTAAACCCGTAAGCGTGTTAGCTTTTTGCTGGCTACAGATAAGAGGAGAACCGAAGCGCATACCAAAAATCCCAGATCGCTTATCTAAATGCGTAAACATGCATATCTAACATATACAAACTCAATCGTTCGCACACACACACATACTGAGATTGTAAGGCGGGGGCAAATCGTCTATATATATTTATTTATATATATATATATATAGATATTTGTGTGTAAGCCATCAAGTCAATAACTTATTTCAGCTGTGGTTCAGTTTTTGGTTCGGTCCGTTGTCGGACTGTGAATGAAACCCAATAACTACGCTCACACAAACATTTTTACTCTACAACACGGCGTACTACAATTTCATTGATAATTTCAACTACAAAATCAAATAAACAGCAAACACATACACATACACAGACACATAAATACTTTAGCTGCCGTTGGGTGTCCCCTGAGTGAGTGTATCCACAAGTATGTGTATCTGGTATATCTGTATGTTGTATCTGTGTGTGCATTGCACAAGCGACTGGCGCACAAATTGGGCAATCGACAACTTGCTGCTTACTTGTTGTTTGTTTGCTGTATGTTTGAAGGTGAAATAAAGTAAAACTAATCATAAATAATAACTAAATAAATAAATGACTACAACAACAAGAACAACTAAAATAGAGTCACACAGTGGTCGAAAATTAGATTCCCAATGGCAAAATTTAAATGTTTTTGTAATCATTCGTATTCACAGAAAATATCTTTTGCTGTCCGATTTTGTTCATTTTAGACACACAGATGCAAGTAACCACGACGCATTAAAAAATATTAAACGGTGTAGCTTAAGAACGGGAAATTCTACTAGGGGCGACAGGGTAAGATATTGATATAATTCAACAAACCGTCTTCTGAGGAAATATGCGCACAAGCTGTTAAAGTTTCGTATCTCTAACTCTTATAGTCTCCAAAATCTAGGTGTCCATATAGAGGGATATGGCTCTATTGCTACCTTAGATTATGATATGCATTTTGGTATAAAGGACTTGGGGTCTGCCTCGTCTCCTTCTATCCGTTACATATAGGTATCAGGGTATAAAAACGACATAAGTTGGCAATTGTCGAAAGAAACCAAAAACGTTTGCGAAATTTGAATGAAATAATTTGAGACCAACCAAACCCAGTTTATTGGATCAAAGCAAAGAGTCAGTTCAAAAAATTGTTCGTTGATTTGAGTATGGTCTGGTTACAATACGTTTGCATCCGAACCACTGTGCAACGACTGCATTCAACCCACATACCAAAGCTCTTCAGCCTGGTATGCTCCAATTGTTGTTTGCCTTTTTGAAGCTTATCAAAATCAGCGCACTTCGCATCGAACGACGGACTATAAAGTTGACGTCGACGTTGCCGCTGACGTTGAGAATTTATTAAAAAAGACTGCTTACATTTGTTGCTGCTGCTGGGCTCTTGACAATTATTATTTACACACTTGCATGCCACACTCAGATACACACACACACACAAGAGCGCGCCGTCGACACTTGAAAATGTCATTCAAAAATATAAAAAAAAACCGCTAAATTTCATTCACTTGATTCACACAACAACAACAACAACAAAAGCAACAACAAATACAAGGCAGTTAGCCGTTCACTCAGTAGCTCACTTGCTCGCTCGCTCACTCACTCACTCTTGCTTTGCGTTTTTACGTTACTCGCTACATTCATTCATTCATACATACACATTCACACGCACACACATACATATGCACAGCACGCATGCCTTTGATTCATATGGAGAAGACATGCAACTGGCGCAAAGCCCTAGTAGTCGGCCAAGGCGCTCGGGTGTCTCGGGTGTTCTTCAATGCTGTAGTAGTTAACGGACCTGGGCGGACCGAAGCGACGCGTCGTTCATTGAGCAGCAGCAGCGCACACACACTAACTGGCAAATGTAAATATTTGTGCATGTGTGTGTGAGGTATTTAACACATTGAAAGACATCAATAGCAACAAAAACAAAACAACAACAACTTCAGCAGCAAACCACAATAACAACAAAAAAGTTTGTATATTAAAAAAAAAAAAAAATATTCCATCATACTACAACAAGAACACAAAAGACAACAACAACAACATTTTGTTTTTAAATTACGATATTTCCGCTTTGAGGTTTATGAGCGCGCTACATCTCTCTATCTCTCTCTTTTTATACCCTGCACCTTAAGGTGCAAAGTGTATATTAAGTTTTTGTAAGTAGTAACGTAAGTAGTAGTAAAGGAGACAAGAGACGATCATGGAGACTAGCGAAGCCAATATAGACACGTGCGTTGATACGATTGATACAAGGTAGAGCAAACAAACTTTTCATAACTCCCCTTGTTATTTTACGGGAAACAAGTTTATTTTTTCGATGACGGCCTTTATTACGTAGCGCCCATATTGGAACAATATGGCACCCTAAACCAAAAAGTAGGTAAACAACAACCTTCGAAAAACATTTTCAGCGAATTCCTAGGTTTTTCGTTTGTTTATGAAGCTTTCGTATTTGCAGTACGAAGTTTCTTGGGTGTTCCCTACCCCTGTAAAATATTTGATTTAAATCAGTTTTCTGCTATCATATAACTCCCATATGACCGATTGGTCGAAAAAAAAGTTTGGCTGGGAATAAATATCGTTGGTTTTTCGTTGGTTTTTGAAGATATCGCAACAAAATTTGCATTTCTTATTATTTTATAGTTCCCAAACATATTTCTGACTTTATTCAAAATCAGTTTACTATATCGTATAGCCCCCAAAAGACCGATCTGTTGAACCAAAATTTTAAATTTATTATTTTTTTTTTAAAAAATGTTTGGATCCCAATTAAAAATTGCATCTAATGCCATAATGTATTATATATATTAAGCTAGCCGAAGGACTTTTTCAAAAAAATAGATTGAAAAGATTTGGAGAAGATAGGATTGCATTCTTAGAAAATTGAATTGTAAAAAAAAATTGAGAGAGGCGAATTTCAGGAATTACTGAAAAGTTCAATTCATTATTATTTATGACTATGTTGTAAACCAATTCGATAACCACAAGTTTTTGGAGTACCCAAGCCGGATTGGATCGAAATCGCTGCATTAATTAATTTAGTTTATTGTGATAGTACAGGGTATTCCGAAAGTTGGCATGCCCGACGTTTGCCATATTCTCTCATTTCATCCTTAGTGACGTTTGTCGATTTATTTCCATATCTTTGCTGGCCCCTTATTAAAATAAGGTTTTGCATACACACTAAAAGCCAGCCATTCCAAATTCTACACAGTTTTGTGTTGCAAAAAGGGCTATGATCTAATGAAAATTTATAAGTATATCGACAAAACTTTATTAATTTTAAACTCCAGAACTAATCAACAACGAAACGTTGACATTTTTACAAAACGCAAATACCACTATAAAATCGTCAACGTATCTCAGTTAATCAGGACTGCTCTAGATTACGACTCGTTTTAAAAAAACCAAATGAGTAATTTTCGATACTTAGTATTCTCCATTCCATTTCGAATAGTTCCTGATCTGGAATCCAATATTAGACGGGTAACAGTTGTTATTTTTGTGCATAAAAGAGATATACAGTCATGGACAAAATTGAGAGGACAGCATTTAAAAAAATATATAACGCTTAGTTAAACCAACCTGTTTATATTTCATGTTCCAATATTGGAGCTGTTTATTAGAATGCAACGTGAATTTGTTTGAATATATTCGGATTTGTTGATTTTGTGGCCCGTTAATTCCAAAACGGTATTTTTGAGCTGGACAAAATTGAGAGGGACAGTGCGTTTATTTTTAATGTTTTGATATTGTTGTTCTTTTTTTCGATTCGTTTGCGCTTGCAATTCGCGTTACCTTTATTTTTTTTATAAACAACTAGTTTTTAGCATTCTCTATTGTTCGTGAAATCAGTTTGCGCATACAAATTGTCACGATGGGCGGCCGAAAAGTAGTGCCCTCAAAAATGCGACAATTAATTATTGAAGATCGTTACAACGGGTTAAGTTTACGAAAAATCGCTGAAAATTCTCGGTTTCAAAAACTTGCGTCGAAAAAATGTTTAAAAAATTTACAGAATCGCACCAACTCAGTAATTTGCCGGGCTACTGTCGCAAGCGTGCCACAACCGTGCGAGAAGATACGCTTGTTGTTCGACAAAACCAAGTTGAAATTGAATAATTCGAGCTCGGAAATCCAGGATTAACTCAATTTAAATGTTTCCACCAAAACAATTCGTCGTAGAGTACATGTAGAAGGTTTCACTAATGGGTGTCGATCAAAAAACCAATGATATCAGCGAAGAAGAAAAATAAGCGATTGGAATTTGAAAAAGAACACATCGAAAAGCCATTGTCCTTCTGGAAAACGGTTGTTGGGAGTAATGAGAGCAAATTTGAGCTCATTGGTAAGAAGGAACGTCGAAAGGTGTGGAGAAAAGTCGGTGTAGCGTTGTTGGATAAACACACAACGAAAACAGTGAAATTCGGAGACGCCTGCATCATGGTCTGGGGTTATTTTTCATGGTCTGGTGTCGCCAACTTGCATAAAATTATTGAAATTATCAATGCTCCACATTATATTCGAATTCTTGAAAACAATCTCATTGAATCGGTGGAAAAAATGGCATTGTCGATCAATTCATATTCCAGCATGACAACGACGCCAAGCATACGGCCGGCATTGTCAAGCGATACTTACAAAAATTTTGAATCAATGTGCTCGAATGTCCAGCCCAAAGCCCAAATTTGAATCCAATTGAAAATTTATGGGCCGCATTTGACTCCAAAGTACCCCCTATTTGTCGCACGAATAGAGAAACGTTCTTCGCAAATCTTCGAACTGCCTGGGATGAACTTCAGCCAGATTTGTTGAACAAATTGGTCGAAAGTATGCAGCGGCGACTTTCTGCTGTCATAAAGGCAAGCGGTGGAAGCACAAAATACTAAAAATACTAATATATGAGACATTCCATGTTTTTGTCTAACAAAAATGTGTAGTGTCCTCTCAATTTTGTCCAGCCAAAAATGGCCGCATTTTAGAAAAAACCAAAAAAAAAACCAACATATGCCAAAATATTTAACCATTTTCTTTTTAAAGCGTTTACTAACATTATTTTGCAATAAATAATCCCAACAATAAGACAAAATAATACAAATCGAACAAAATACTAAGAATTTAGTTTTCTTATTGAACCTGTCCTCTCAATTTTGTCCATGACTGTATATGTATATATAATAATAAAAAGATTAATTTAAGGAACATAAAATCTACAACCTAAGTGAAGTTATCCAAATACTTTTCATTTCGACTACTGTGTAATTCTGAGAAATATTTTATTTTGTCAGAATCAAAATCTAGAACACCTTTTATTTTAATTTCGACCGGTCTTGTCGTTATTGAAATCTTTAACAGGCCTCAATGTTATTTTTCTGTAGAATAGTGGGTGCAGTGTTTCCCAATGTCGGGCACCGTCTGATTCACATTATTTTTTTTTTAGGTGTGACTGGATAAAAATACTATTGAGGAGACTGTAGCTTTGGTTTTTTTTTTTTTTCTGTTTTGGATAAGGGGTTTCATAAATTTTTGGTCAGTAAGACAAAGAAATATAGTCTAAGTCTACAGCTTAACTCAACTGACACAGATGGATCTAATAATCTATTCTGAGTTCAATGAATACGAATCTTATGCAGTTTTCGGCTAGTAAAAATTAATACTGGATAGTTTTTCATCTGGCAGGGGATGCCAAAGCATTTGATTCTGTTAAGCATGATTCAATTGACTTTGCCGAAGCCTTTTCCGCGAATCGCCACAAGCCAAAGAGTTAAAGTACATCACCATTAGAAACTTGGTCATTTGCCTCTTACCAAGGGAGATTTCTTCAAAGAAATTATTAACGCCATAATTTCCTCTTAGTAAGGAAGATTTTTTCAAAGCTCAAATGTAATGCAAGTTAAAAGATAAAGACATCTTGATTTCATATAAAGAGATTAGATTCACAAGTGATTCATAATAAAATACTCTGTCTTATAAAAGCCACACTTATCAGACAGGAGTAAAGTGTATTTTATAGTTCAAATTTTCCCATTGCTGCACTAAATTTTATATTTTTTTTTTGCTCTACTGGCGGTCTCAAGTTTAAATCTTAACGTAATATTGCCTTTAAGACAAAAAAAAAAGTATTTTTTTACTTAACTTAACACAACACAAGTAAAACTTTTTGATCCAGCTTTCAATCACAGAAATCCAATTCGAAGTAATCACTGGGAAAGGTAGAGAATAGCGACCACATCATAAAAATGTTGAAGTCTGGTCATAGGGGTTAAGCGGTCTGGACACGAATGCATTTCTTGGAGTCGCAAAATTTCACAGCTTCGTGTAGAGCAAGTGCTATTAACCTGCACAGGCAGACTGAAGTTTTCTTGTTAGTATTGCAAAATGTGCCGAGGCGCAGAGTCGCAAAGGTCAATAATTGTGTTGTAAAACACGTCGATGCAGAGTTGAAAATTGAGTTTGTGTCTATTGTGTTGTAAAATTGTTTAGCTTAGTGTTAAACATATTCATGATCATATTGTGGACTTGAAAGGTATTCTATGAGTTGCTATGTATTAACTTTAAGGCAATAACAAGATCTGGTAATCGTTTTTCTTAAGTGGAACTGATTATGCAGCACGATCATGTTGCTTTCAATTCTTTCTTCTGGGAAGACGAAGGAAAAGAAGAGACAAGCGAACTGGATAGATCTAGTGAGACTTTTAAAGTTTTACGAATGTGACAGCTTTATCTACAGAGACATATTGATGTGGAGTATCTCGAGATCTAGAAAATTTATGTCGGAAACACTAAATCGCTGCTATACGCCATAGGTAGTCTCTCACACCACACAATATTATACCTTGTACAACAATCTGCTTAGAATTTCTCACTCGAGGATCGTTGTTGGCATTTCTTGAATTGGAGATAAGTATTGATTTTGATTTTTTGTTGCTGAATATTACTTTGCCATGTCCCAGCTCATAGTTATTAGGATCATTCGCTAAGACGCGTTGACGGCATATTGACCGATTGGAAGCGGTACACAATGCCTGGACTTTTTTGGATAGGTTAAAACTCTCAAAAAGTTATGCATCAATATGAGATTAAATGCTATATGCTACAAATGCCGAAACAACGGAAAGTTATTATACCCTGTACCGTATGGTACAAAGGGTATATTGTGTTTGTGCAAGCCGAAAATGTATGTAACGTACAGAAGGAGAAGTCGGAGACCCCCCAAAGTTACCTAAAGTATGATCAGAGTGACTAGAGAAGTCGATATACCCATGTCCGTCTGTCCGTCTGTCCGTATGAACGCCTAGATCTCAGAGATGGTAAGAGCTAGAGCAACCAAACTTTCAGATAAGATCCCTTATTAATCCATAGGAGACAAGTTTATTTTATTTTTTTGATATCAGGACTACATTATATAGCTCCCATAGGGGTGTTTCAGAGGACCTCGAAAAAAAGCAAAAGTTTTAGATGGATAATTCGTTTGTTTATGAAGATATCATAACCAAATTTGGTAATCGGAAGTTTTTTAGAAACCCCCAGCACTGTACCAAATTTTATCAAAATCGGTTGACTATATCATAGGATCCCATAGGATCGATCGGTCGAAAATTTGTTTTTTGTACAAAATTCGTTGTGTTTCGTTTGTTTGTGAAGATATTGTAACCAAATTTGACATTAAGAAGTTTTTTAGAGTTCCCAAGCACTATACCAAATTTGATCAAAATCGGTTGACTATATCATATAGCTCCCATAGGACCAATCGGTCAAAAAATCGTGTTTTGTACAAAATTCGTTGTGTTTCGTTTATTTGTAAAGATATTGTAACCAAATTTGGCATTCAGAAAATGTTTGGAGATGTTCAACACTGTACCAAATTTGATCAAAATCGGTTGACTATATTATATAGCTCCCATAGGGCCAATCGGTCAAAAAATCGCTTTTTGTACAAAATTTGTTGTGTTTCGTTTGTTTGTGAAGATATTGTAACCAAATTTGGCATTCAGAAGTTTTTTTAGAGATCTTCAACACTGTACCAAATTTTATCAACATCGGTTGACTATATCATATAGCTCCCATAGGGCCGATCGGTCAAAAAAACGTTTTTTGCACAAAATTCGTTTTGTTTCGTTTGTTTGTGAAGATATTGTAACCAAATTTGGCATTCAGAAGTTTTTTAGAGATCTTCAACACTGTACCAAATTTTATCAAAATCGGTTGACTATATCATATAGCTCCCATAGGGCCGATCGGTCGAAAAAGAGTTTTTGATTAAAAATTCGTCTGTTTTTGGTTGTTTATGAAGGTATCATAATCTAATTTGGCAATCAAATGTCTTTTGGTGTTCGTAAGCAATTTACCGGATTTGATTGCATGAAGTGGTACAGTGTATCCCAAAGTCGTCCGCGCCCGACTTTAACGTACGCCATCTTTTTTTTACTAAAAATTTATTTTACTAGACAACCCTGGTAATTTAACTTTTATAATAAAAAAATCTCTAAAAATTGTTATTTTATGTTTGTCCGTATGAACAAAAGGTACTAAAAGCCTAATGAGCTAGAATTTTTACCGAAAGGGGCGCATTTATCGATTCATGTCGACAGTCACACTATAAAAGCCAGCAGATATTTTAAATATACAGTCACTAAAATCGGTACGTAGACTCATGTATACTGAAAAATACATTTTTTTTTACTTTTTTGAAATACCACCAACATGGAGGTGTCTAAACGAGTCCAATTATAGAAATATCTTAAGTTGACATTGCCGCTGCAATGACCGACCTCTATGTGGTACTCTTTGGATATCGATTAGACTTTGCATAATCGGGAGTAATATGTGTGATTAGTATGGAAATTAGGAAATATGCAGGGGATACCATTAGAGCCCCCTAGTTTTTAAGCTTTCGATAATTTACGAGCCTTACCCATCTGCAAATAGAATACACTTAGCTGTTCTATATCTGATAAATCCTGCAAGTTCAATTTGTTATGGTTTTTGAAAACTGGGTGCCAACATTCGAAATCCTGAGGAATTCTATAAGGTTTCCGTAGATTTGAAAAAACATTTATAATTGTTCGGTTTTTTTTTCCGAAAGTTGGTAAATATCCGAAGGTCTTACATAATTTTGAAACAAAGCATTATTTTCAATTATCTAATTTTTTTATATCTCATATTTCATCACAAAATTTATAATAAACCGGGCTCTATATTTCTTTAGACGGTCCTGCTCGAAACAGTCCGAAAATAGTAATGTCGTATTTTGAACATTATAAGGTAGTGTCCCCTTTTAAAAACAAACGCTCATGATAGAGTACTGATATGCAAAAACTTCTAGTCTGAGTCATAGAAAAACTTGGAAACTTTGCGTTTTAAAGTGTTACAACAGGCCAAGCTTGTTTATCTTCTGTGTAGCGTGTGTTCTGTACTCATTTCAGATTAAAGTAACATTATTCATTTGCAACTTACTACTAGTATATTATGACATTTCGTTTTCCACAGAACTAATGCTTAGTTGTTTCCAGTAGAAGCCAATCAAAGATCTAGTGACTTGTTTCAGTCGTTTTTTAACCGCAAAATAAATAAAACATATGCCAAGTTCCTGGAATATCTAAAAATATTTTTATGCATAGTTGACAAATACATTTAAAGCGGCATATTCGATCAAAGCCATCGGAAATTTATTGCATTATCAAGCGTGGCTAAGCATTATTTATAACCCATATAAAGACTTGCCATTCATGATATGGACAAACGGACTGAGTCTTTACTACTAAATTGCCACCGAGCTAAGCACTTTTAATTGCAATCTACACATGGCATATTGTTTGCTTTCTGACTCAGCTGGTTATTTTTATTGAGATATTTCGACCCCTGTCAAATCAATCAAATCAAACACCAAAAGCAAAATAAAACGAGCAAAAGATACACACGATGTAAAACCATACTTCACACTTCCATGTCCATTTTTTTTTTTTTTTTTTTTTTTTTTTTTTTTTTTTTTTTTTTTTTTTGTGCAAAAACGTTGTCTCTAGTTTTTTTTTTTGCAAAAACGTACATGATTTCTTTTGGGGGGTAACTATCTACTACTACTTGATTTTGTACATGTGCTTCCCGGAATTTCGTATTCTACTCGTTTTTATGTACTTAGTAGTACAATAAAAGGGGTCAATCGTGAACCGGAAAAAGCAACAGGAAATAACATATAAATTACTAACATGGCAAATATTTGCCCAAAGTCAATAGTAAAAAAATATTGGCGCCTATTTGATCTATTTCTATATTGGAAATATAATCGTGATAGTATAACAAGCAAGTGTAGAGGAAATTGGCAATGTGCCGGAAATTGTTAACTTATGAGTAGGACTACCTGTAGTGTTCTGTTCAATTGTGTATCTTATTTTGGAACTACTTTCCGAAATCAAAGGAAATTAAGAAAAATTTTGTAAGACATGATATGATAGTAAATGATTAACTAGAATCTTTGAAGATAGCCGGAGGAAGTAGCGAGAGTCATAAATGCACTTGTTTACTTATAGATATGGAATTCTATTTTCCCATTGCTTTCTTTTTGACTTTATTGTTCCTTCTTTTTATCAAAATGAGCTTTGTACAGCTGCTTTTGGCTCTCTTCAACTCATTTCTATGCTTGCATTCTATCTATTGTCAATTCTTCTATAGCTCATCGGAATCTTATTTAGACGTTTTATATGATGCAGTTGACCGCATATGTTTAACTCAGCTTAACTTTGTACTCAGGCACTTCGCTATTGATCATTCTTCTACATTTCTTCCTGGCTCCGAACGAAATCTTTTCCATCGAGCTCTCATATAAATCTTTTTTATGATGCAGCTACAATCTTTTTGCTAACATACGTTAGCAACGTTAACTCATCTTATCTTTATTCTTTGGATCTTCTTTTGACTCCTTATAAAGTTCTGCCAGGTTCCGATCGACATCTTTCAGACTTTTTTTATGTTGCAGCTACAATGTATACCTATTAGCAATTTTTCCCCATGTCTTCCGTTTTCCGACCGACAATTGCAACTACAAACTTTTGGCAACGTATGTTTAACTCATCTCAACTTAATTCTAAGGATCTTCCATATCCAGGTCTTCCAGGATTTTTTGCAAATCGCATTAGCTTTCTTCAATAAGTATTGCTCTGAGGTATCTCTCAGTTTTATGGCTTATATACATACTCCTATGGCCTATTGGGTTGAAAGCAAAATTCGGGAATCGAACTCGGCTTCGGAAACAAGCTCAAAAACCCAGTAAAGTCGTAAGACTCTAGGATGCATAAGCAAAGCGGCTATTAATCCTAGTTCTTTGAGATTCATACATTCTTCAACTATATCGAAGTAAATGATTGTAATTAGGAGTTTGTAATTCTTTTCCAAAATTTTTCGTAATATTCTTTTAAACGATTTTTTTTGATACATATATGGGTACTTTCCGAAATAAATTGACATACATAAGACTTGCGGAATCAATTGCCGCAAACGTCCGACCAAATTTCCAACAGTGTCATAATATTCAAATTCGTCTAACTATCTATGACATCAGCTACTTTCGCTACGCGCCTACTTTCTCAGTAATTATCCTACCCTTATGTAACTTTGGATAAATTATCGTTTTATTTGAAACGCCAGCAATGATCATACGATTAAGCAGTTTGATCAGCTCACCCACGCTTAGCTTAGGTGACCCGAAGCGATAAGCAGCTTATTGTTTTTGTACCTTCAGTTTAGCTCTCAGTCGATGCAAGATGTACTCAATTCTGATTAGAGTTGAGCTTACCGAAAACAAGTGCGATAAGCAAGACGTGTCGCTAGTGGTCCACAATAATTTAAAAGTGCATAAGTGCAAAGTGTATAATGTATGTAAGATTGATTATTATGATGATGTTTATTTATATTATTGAACATTACAAGTAAGAACCTATATCTATGCGAACTACTGACAATTTGCGACTTAAACGTACGACTCGATTCGACTGCTGCTTACGACGGCTTTTCGTGACTAACTTCTTCCTCTCGCTGACGCTCATCGCTGCTGCCTCAGAACTGCCAACTCGTGTCGCTAGGCACCTTGAGGTGACAACTGCCAACTCTACTTCTTACATTCGGCCCTCCTGATCATCCTCATCTGACCCAGATGACAAAAGCTCTTCGTTTTCTGCTATGAACCTCCACAACTTCATATTGTCACAGCTAGTGTTGGTAACATTTGGGCCCTCGACAGTTGCTGCTTTTCGGACGTAATATCTACCGTTTCGCTTAATCTTCACCACCTCGTACGGACCCAGATATTCGCCTGCCAGTTTGCGACCTGCCACAAATTGCGTCCTCTTAATAGCGACTAGGTCACCCAACCTGTACTCCAGCTCTGCTCGGCGTTTCTTGTCAAAATTGCGTTTGTATACCTTTTGCGTGTGCTCAATATTTTGCTTCGCTAGCTCACGCAACTTCTGACGCTCATCATTGAACTGAACAACCAATTCGTCGTTAAGCAATTCCAAAATGCGGTCTTCAGCTTGAGTATGCATTTTGGTGCCAAATAAAACTTCAAATGGCGACATCTTTACGGCTGCATGCACGTGACAATTGATGATCTTCTGGACTTCGGGCACATATTTAAACCACTTGGTTGGTTCGTCTGCTGACAACTTCGATATGATAGCGACAATCGAACGGTTCACACGCTCAACTTGACCATTACCTCTGGCTACTCCTGTTGTTGTCCACACATGATCGACCTTGTTCTCCTCTGTAAACTCTTTAAAGGCTGCGCAGGTAAATGCCGAACCTCTATCGCTTATAATACGTTTAGGAAAGCCAAACACATTGGACCAGTCTTTCAGCCTCTTGACAACCTCATCATGACCATTTGTTTTGGTAGGAAACAGCCATACAAACTTGGAAAACACATCAACGGCTGCTAGGATGTACTTGTACTGCTTTGACGACGAATCCATGGGACCCAAATGATCAACGTGCAGCGTGTGTAGTGGCGTGTCCCCTTTCTCAATACAACTTAGAAAGCCTTCCTGCTTGCCCAGCTTTTTACTGAAAATAATACACTTGATACAGTTAGCAATCAACTTTGATACCTTGTTCTCCAAATGCGGAATCCAAAACTGCCGCTGTATAGAGTGCATCGTCTTTTTGGTATCAATACAAACTCGGCATGTATCATACTTCTTTCTGGCAACTCTGCTTGCAACATTTGAATTCGGCTTGCGTACGACTTCCTGCTCGACCCACTCTTCAACTTGCTTCTTTACTGCTTCGGCTTCATCTGCGGACAATCTAGCGGGGGAGTGACGAAACGGCTGAATCACTTCCCCTGGCACCATTTTCAACTCTATGGGACAACTTTTAACAGCTTTAGGACGTGTTTCATAGCTACTTTCGATCAACTGCTCAACGGACTTCTGATACTTTGTCGGTACTTCATAAACGGAGTCAACAGAAACATTATATACGGACGCATACTCCTGCACAACAACATCGTCTTCTTCATCCTTCAAGAACGTATGCCCATGTTTATTAGATATCACTCGAAATTTGGCAATGAAATCGTCGCCCAATATGACATCGTAATCCATTGCCATACTCGGAACAACCAAAAATTCTTGTGTAGTTTCCAGCTGATCGACTACAACTTGAGCATTAAAACGCCCATTGGACTTTGTCAAGTTTTTACCAAAACCGCGCAACATTGTTACCACTTTTTCAACTTTAATGCCCTTTAAACGCTCAAGAAAATTTTCTCTGATTAGTGTAACATCAGCTCCCAAATCAATAAAGCTATCAACTGAGACATCATTCACTTTGATCAACTTATTACGCCTTCCATTAGCAACAATGCGAATGTTTTCAACTTTGTTGGGGCAATTACGCGAAATATGTCCATTCTGATTGCAACCGAAACATTTTGTTGCAGCTTTACACTCGTTGCGCTTATGTTCTACCGAGCCACAATTAAAGCAATGTTCTTTTTCACCGTTTTCAAATACGCGCTTTGGTTTCTGCTGATCATGTTTTTTCTCGCCAATATTTAAACGCTCGTAAATATCAAACTCATCTTTTAACTCTTTAAACGACTTGCAACGGAACATAGCGTATTTGTACTCGTTTTTAATGTCAAGGCCATCTACTACATACGAAATCACGGCAGCGTCTTCTACTTCACCTAACACTGCTATTTTTTTCATATGCAGCATATACTCATGCAACGACTCATCTTTTTTCTTTTTTCTGTCTTGCAACTGCTTGTGAATATCAGCACTGTTATAACAACGTCCAAACTCATCAACTAATGCATATTTTAGTTCTTCGTATTCACACACACTTTCGCCGTCCAAAAACAATTTAGCGGGACCACACATTTTGCCTCTGGCTTGCACATACTTTTGTTTTTCTGTTAGCCCATATGCGTCTGCATTTTTTTCGAAAATTTCGAACCATTTCATTATAGGCATCGATTTGCCATCACATTCGCCCACTATCTTTTCAAAATTATCAACGTTTATTTCAACTTTATTTTCTTTTTGTTCTTCGACTTGCAACTTCAATGTTAATAATTGCAGCATTTGTTCAACTTTTAATTCAACCGCATTGCCAGGCGTACTTTCAATTACGCTCTGCCTTACTGTGCTCTCTTGTGAGAACGATCGCGACGGTGCCTCTTCCATTTCAACTTTTTGCTGCGCGCCACTGTTTTTCTCGTTTGCCTTTTTCTTGTTCTCTTTGTCGCTCTTACTGCGTGCTGCGCGACTAGCCGCCCCACGCTGCGACATCGCTACAACAAACACACACGTACAAAACCAACGAAAACGGATTCTCAAACAACCGCACACGTTTCTATGTGCTAGCTCTCTCGCTCGCACTCGCTTTTGCTACCGGCCTATTTTTCCTTGGAAAAGTAACGGCTTCTCAGGCGCCTTTGTTCAACGCGAATTTCACAACTTTTGTAAATTTCAGCCACAGGTCAACTGCTAACACGACTGTTCAACTTTAACTATACGGCAAACAACTTAATACAACTTAAAACCATATATGTAGCTCATCAACTTTAGATTGTTTTTGCAGAGACGCGACTGATTTTACCGACTTTTATTGTCAACTTTGAGGCACAAAAAACCGTACGACTTTTTCGACTTTCGCACACAACTTTAATTCACACAAACACAAAGATCTCCAAATGTAAGATTCAACTGGACGAGCCCCCAAATGTAAGATTGATTATTATGATGATGTTTATTTATATTATTGAACATTACAAGTAAGAACCTATATCTATGCGAACTACTGACAATTTGCGACTTAAACGTACGACTCGATTCGACTGCTGCTTACGACGGCTTTTCGTGACTAACTTCTTCCTCTCGCTGACGCTCATCGCTGCTGCCTCAGAACTGCCAACTCGTGTCGCTAGGCACCTTGAGGTGACAACTGCCAACTCTACTTCTTACATGTATATAAAATATGTAAATTGATAGTGTTTAACATTATTAAAAAAATATATTACCAGGAAAAACCTCAAAAAAAAATACTCACTATTTTGGTTTATCACCAACAAATATTCAAGGTATACATATCTATAGCAGTGCTTTTGCTTTAAAGTGAAACCAATTATATCTCTTTTGGTTATAGTTCATCTGGCCCAAATAACTATTGCTCTTAAGTTTGCGCCTTTTCTGTTCGTGTTGTTTTGTGCGACTTGCGGCAGAAGTCATAACCCAATCGCACACATCTAATAGGAGGTAACCTTAAAAAGGCAACTTAGCCTATCGGGGAAGACCTCGGACTTCCCAGTTCCAGAGCTAAGAAGCACCCACCCACATCCCGGACTAATCAAACGAGTATTCGCGAAAAGTATAGCTCATTATAACTATATTTTTGCTCTTTTCTATAAGTGCGCTGCTAGGAAATACAAATGAATTTTGATAACGGGTGCGCCATTTCTTATGTCGGCATGTAAACATTGAATAACTTAAAAAAAAAACAACCGATTTCTGTATATATATATTTTTTTTTTTTTTTATTTTTTTTTTTACATATTGTTTACAATCTGTCTTTATTAGACAATAAGTAAATTTACTAAATAATAATTAATACAATATAAATATAACAGCAAGTTTCCATCGAAACCTACTATTGTGTTACTATAAAACATAGTACATATAACTTTTTTTAACATGTTTCGTCTGGCTTTATATCTGTTGACATTACAGCTTAAACGTTAGCGCCAAAACTTGGAGTAGCGTTAGGAATGTGCTAGAGTTACCCACACTCCATGTACAATACACATGCATACATACTATTATATACCTGAACTGTCATCAGGCATTTTCATTTCTAAATGCTGTCACGTAAGTTTACCTTGCGTTCCATTCCACACGCATACGTTGCTGAGACAACCCAGACCCAGATCTAAAAGGCGACCAGCTGCACGTTTGTAGCTGCCTGTCATTCACTGTGATGCCCAAAGCTCTCTCCTCTCTCTAACTCTCTCTCGGTTCTCACCTGAAAACCAGACATTCTAACTATGCTTATCATATATCGCTTTGTTATTGTCAAATGCATGGATAGACGCCGTTTTCTGACGTCTGGGTGCGATTTCATTGAGAACATGTACACCTTGTAGACACTTGCGGGGAAGCTAATAACCCATACAAATACCAGAGTAGAAAGCGGAATGCCTGCCTATAAGACAAACAATACTAATGCGCACGGAACTGATAAAAGCAACAACTACTATTACCAGGTATAACAAACAAGTACTTGATCTTCGGCCTGGCCTGACTGCCAGATCGCATTTTATAATCATGTTGGGGTCTTATTAGATTTTCGACTTTAAGTGTTATCGAGTCAACATTGTTGGTTGGCCGTGCTGGGTCGAGTTCGAGTCGAGTTGATATCGACACCGATATTGACCGACGCACACAAGTGCATGCTTTGGAATGTTTTCAATCGTCGAAATGTTTAAAAAGTTTTTGTGCAAACGTCACGGGCTTTTTCGGAATTTTTTCGTTTTTAAACAAGTTTTGGAATTTTTGTTCCCCCTCTTTGGAATTGTTGGTGGCCCGCTCGGCTTCTTTGCTTTGTTTGCTCACGTATCGCCTAAAGTTAATTTCTTTTGGAGCGGCAAGAATTCTTCTCACAGTCATATTTCTTATAGAGTTGGCTTTTCTTCACCTTTTTTATACCCTGTACCTATAGGTACAAAGGGTATACTAGATTTGTGCAATGTATGTAACGGACAGAAGGAGGCGTGGCAGACCCCAAGTCCTTTATACCAAAATGCTTATCATAACCTCGGGTAGCGATTGAGCCATGTCCGTCCGTCCGTCCGTCCGTCCGTATGAACGCCTAGATCTCAGAGACTATAAGAGCTAGAGACACGAAACTTTACCAGCTGGTGCGCATATTTCCTAAGCAGGTGAAGTTTGTTGAATCATGTCAATATCTTTCCCCGTTCCCCCGCAGTAGAGTTCCGCGGTTTTTAGCCACACCTTTTCATATTTTCATCTGAAATTTAACAGAGCGATTCGTTGTAGTTACATGCATCTATGTGTAAAAAATGAACAAAATCGGACAAATACAACAGAAGTTATAGTCAAAAATGTGCAAATTTCACCTCCCCTTGCCAAAAACTGCGTCAATATTTGACTCTACGCAATTATGGCTACAAGTGACCTAGAATCACAATTTTTGGTAAGCTCATTCATGTGGCTCTAATGAACAAATCCACATCCAAATTTTATCGATGCGGTCCCCCCACCCCCCGCAATCCATTTACCGTGTTTTCTCCCACACCTCTCAACATACCAACTTGAAACTTACCCCGTATACTTTAAATAAGTTCTTTGTTGTAACATTCGAGTTTCATCAAAATGGGTAAAATTTTAGGGAACTTATAGGTATAAATATCGAATTTGACAAAAAAAAAAAAAAAAAAAATCCAATTGGAAAGTTCGTAGAAGGAATATGCAGGAAAAATTGTTTGCGAGACAAAAGGTACAGGGTATTCCACTGTCGGGCACCGCCTCGACTGTACCACATTTTTTTTTATATTTTATTTCAACAGCCAACAGGTGTCTTGAAATGGGCACGATTGATTCGGTTAGTTGGGTATGGGTATGGGTACATTATGTTTTTTTTTATTACACCTTTCTTTTTCGTTGTATCCGAAACGGTTGTTCTTCTTTATGTTTTATGTTTCGACCCTCCTTCCATACACGCCTCTGAACTACAATACAACTGCATTTTTTTTGGGTTAATGAAAATTTTATAGGAATTTCTTTAAAGTTTATTTTCGTTGGTTTTGTTTGTATTCGAATTTTTATGAGCTTATGAATGAATTGACTTACACAAAGAAAACGCAACTGCAAACCAAACTAAGCACTTGAAGTGCCTTTTAAAATGCACTCAATCAACAGCAATAGTGGAACAGAAACGAGAACAACCCACACCCAGGAATGGTAACGTGCCAAGTGGGAAAGAAGCTCAAACAGTACCAAATAATGCCATAAAAAATATAGCTAGAAAATGTCCTTTAAAAGGAAGAAGTGGTTTATGAATATGCAAAGAGATGATGTGCTCTTGAGCAAATTTGTTTAATAAAGAGATGAAGCTCTCTTGAGTAGATTTATCTATTATTCGTTTTAAGTCTCAAAGCTTTTTCTTCGCGCATAATGTTAGCCGAATTCTGTACCATTGTTATATATTTTATCTTTCTCTATACAAAATTTTTTAAATCATAGAATATGCAAAGAGATGATGTCTCTTGAGTAAATTCCATTTATAATTTGATTGAACTGTTCAAAGTTATCTTTCGATATCTATCTTATAGCCCGCTCAGACCAATCTTCTCTAGATGTAGGTCAGACATGCGCACCAGTAGTCCCATAGGTCGATTTTTGAGAATGCTCGCACAGATACTTCCATAGACAGAGTTGTAATATGTTTTCCCTGCTCAGTGAACTTTGATTTTTTGCAGATTTTAGAAAACTTTGCTATTACTATTTAAGTTCACTTAATAATATTTATAAAAAAATGAAAGAAAGACCATAAGAATGAGATTTGGTGAGGTAGAACTATATTATTTATTTATTTATTTATTTATTTACCCTAATATTATAAATGTTCATTTAATAATTAATTACAAAACATAGAGTTTAGCCTTTACAGCTTTACAACTATATTATTTACATTTATGGTAGAACTATATTTTTTCTAATATTTTAAAGAAACTTTACAAAAATAATCAAAAGATAAAAAAATTTAAAAATATAAGCAGAAGATGCAGATTATTATTTAGTAAGCTGGAACTATATTAACTCATAGAGATGTTGTATATTAAGTAGATTCGATCGTGATTCAGACAAACTTCAATTAGATCAATAAAAATGAGCGGTCAAAAATTGCCAATGGTTTTTGGTATTTTTCGAAGAAAAAAAAAATAAAGAAACAAATACCAAAAAATTGGTTGGTTTTTTCGCTTACATAATCAAATCCTTTTTTAAGTACATATTTGTAATTATCTAGACAATGAGTGCTTTATCGAAATCGAATTCGTGCGACTCGTTTAATATGAAAACTTTTATATTTCGATTTGAAGGAAGTTCTCACTAGGGATCAACAAAGTCAACATTTTTTTGGCACACTGCTGACTTAGTTTATCCCAAAACTCCATGCAGGAGAACATATTGAGGATATATGTATGAAGATAACTTATGGAGGTATGCTTGCTTTAGTTAAACTGAGCTGCAATGACTGCGAACTGGTCTCTGTAGGAAGCCAATGTAAAGCTTTAGATGGACATGCCGACTTTAAACTAAAACCATTTCTCCATTCTAAGATGTTTTCATTATACTTGCTTAATCGTTTAGAAATTGTCGCTTTCCGATAACATTTGAAGTAAACATGTCATTCTTATTCTTAGATTGGCATTTCAATATCTGCACATAACAAATTTTTCGTGATAACTTTCAAGTTAAACAACTCGAGCACGCCTCACGTGATCATATTTTGGTCATATATTTATTCACATGGCGTGCAAATGTTTATTGAACGTGGTTCCCCAAATACCCCCATAATTATGGCCAAGATTAATAATAGTGATATATGCGTAAAATTACTAAACTGATTTTCAAAGATTGAACGCTAGATAATCCACAAAAAAAAAAAACCTAAATCAGTGCATGACCCAGTATATGTAAGTAATAGTATAAGTGTGCGTGTGTGTGTGTAACTGTATCTATTGTCATTATCAGTCATAATAGTTGGGGCTGTATGAATGTCATACTTATTAGTGTACTATGTATTGGCCGTCCAGAATAACGAGTCATTTATCTCGCGTGAGGCGTCACATTGTTTATCTGGCCAACGCACACACCAATAAGCACACTCACTCACTCAGTCATTCGTTCATTCACTCACTCATTTAACTCATATACAAACACACCAAGACATTAAGTTATTAGCACTAAGTTAGCAAATGAAGCCACCAGCTAGATTGGGTGACTGTCTGACTGAGTGAATGCGGGGTCTGCCCACCTGCTGGCGCCTTCTTCTTATTCTTATTCGTTTGTGTGTCTCTTTTTTGCAACTCATCCGCGTGGTGCCCAGTGTTGATGACTAGGTTGATCTGGCATTGCAGATTAGGCGCCACATGCTTGTTTCTCCAAAAAATGAACAAATAAAAACACAATGATGAAATTTCGATATGTTTTTGGGGGTAAAAACATTCTGCTGCAGTACAGTGGATGCTCGCAAATACTTGGAATAGCAGATAAGCTAGAGTTACGAGAGTAGTTTGAAACGTCAGTGACTTTTAAAATTACTCGCACTCTGCTCCTCTCAAGTACCATCTGTAAAATTTTAGAAAGATTTAGACGCAGCAAATTTGCGAATTGTAGTTCCATCAACTAATCTTTCCAAACTTTTATCGAGTTTTTCTATTTCCTAAAGAGATTATTACTAAAAATTATCCCTATTTAAAAGACCCTGAGTAAATTGGAAAAGCATAGTACAAGGTGTATCGAGCTATAAGCAGAATACGTTGAAAAATAAGACTTTTTCGATAAATCAATTTCTTTAATTAAGAAGTCCCGAACTTATTGAACTACCAAGATCGTAAATAATTAATTAAAAAACTCACAATTTCTACATTTTGTCTAATTAAGAGAACGAAGTTGTAGAGCATTTTTGAGAATAATGTTGCTAATTTCAGTGAAATCATTTACTTTGGAAAGCTTTCAAAATAAATGCATACATTTTATGAAATTACTTCGAAATTAACAAGTTTTAATACAATATTGTTAATATTGTTATTGGAAACTTAATATAATATTTTTAGGATTAACCTTTCAGTTGAAAAGCTAAGTCAGCTAAACTCTGTATACATTTCTTTTATCTGTTAAAACTTAATATTAATGCCATGGAATAAAAATAAAATAAAAATAAATAAATAATACACTTGACTAAGAGACAAAAAGCCGACTTATTAACCACAGCCTGTTTAACTATTTTTTAAACATTTCAAGATTTCAATTTTTGTAATCCAAGATCAAAAGATGTTCTTTATTTGGACTCCGATTTCCATTTTATAAACAAATAACATTTTACAAAACCAAAAAGTTTTATAATAAACCCAACAACACATTTAAAAAACACAGTTTTATTATCGAATAATATTTTTCAAATATTTAATCGGTTATAGCTCACCAAAATAAACTAGACTAATAAAAAAAATTAAATTGAGCATTAACCTTTGAACGCATACCATATACATATCACAGGAAAATTAAATTCTGTAGATGCTTTAATGGTGCAAGTAAACCCTAAAATCAGTAAACATTATTTCTTTGTCCGCTGTACTGCGCAGTACTATGCGGTACTAAAATTTACTGTACATTAATACAAGCCAGAGAGAGTACACATTTTTAGCAGACACACTATTATTAAATATATATATATTTTTTTTTTTTTTATATATTTGATTATTTGTAATCTGTCCAAAGGACATTCAACTAATTTTATAACATCTTACAAAAAAATATTTACATGATTGGCTTGACTCAATCATATATACATATGTACATATGTAGTCTCTTTCTTCTAACCTGTGTACACCAAAAGAAATTATGAATACTGTCAAATTTAAATGATCGTAGGTTCAGTAGTGTGCAAAGTGTTCAGTAGTTCAGTAGTGTTTGCCAAAAGGAAGTTATTTGCTGTTTTGCTTTCCTTTACTATGGGTTTTCCTCGTGATCCAATAATTATAATTAGAAGAACATGTAATGCCCAGGGCCGTTGTTCGTGTCTCTCCAAAATAAAGAGCACAGGTTCAATTAATGTATGGTACCTATGGACCAAGTCTGATCAAACTTCACATAAAGACTAATATGAAACACATAAACACAATACATGTTAAATTTTTTATTTTTTGTAAAATCATAACCCAATGCATTCCAGTTGTATTTTGTTTTAGTCTAAACATTTGTGTGAAGTTTGATAAAAATTGGTTGCCCCGAGTTTTCTGCCTAGCTAAGCTCGCGCACTTTTTGCGCCACCTTATAAAATCCTATGCATCATGGATTTTCTTAATTCTATATCTCTGTTTTTTTCAATTACTGTCTCAAACTCATTTTTCAAACGTTTTCATTCAGTGTAAAATAAGTGCATTGCACACCAAAACAATGTACTCGTTATTTGCTGTACGTTGTCTTGATGAATGGGCGCTCTAGCTGTCATTACAGCCACAAACACAGTATTAATTTAGATTCACTCAATAGAGTACAGCAAAACATGCATGTGTATGCAGACTGAATCATTCATTTTCCGTTTTGGATGCATTCATGCAGACATCTACTGTGTATATATTATTAAATCAAAAGTATTGGAGCGCTACGTAAATAAGAATTTTTCTCAAAATCTTTTGAATTTGGGTAATCATAAAAAATAATGTGTGTGGGCTAAACTATCTGTCTAAAAGGCAAAAAACAGATTTTTTTCTGAATTTAATATAAATATACTATTGTATATTAATAGTGGGTTTTTTTTTGTAAACAAAATACATTTAATTTTTAGAATTTTCTCTGTATTGTAATAGTTTTTTTATTGATTAATTTACAAAAATGTTCTATAAAAATAAAATAAAATTTTAAATATAAATAGAAACGCCGACAGCATTAAAGCTTGGAAGAATTTCCGTTACTAATTTTAGAATAATTAATTAATTTCTACTAAACTGATTTGCGGCAGTCCGCTGTATATATTAATTAATTTATTTTGTTTATTTTATTCACAAGCATACAAATTTTTGTTCTTTTAGTTTTTATAGTTTTTTTGTTATCAGTTAAAATATTTTCTATACTGCTATAGGTAAAAACAACTTGAGTTTCAATTTGCAAGCGTGTACTGTGGCTGGTTTTTTGTTCCAAGACTAGTCATTATGAACAGGAGGAGCAGCTTAGCTAATGCCACATTGGAACTAAAATAGAGCTAGCTGCCTTGTTAAATTAAACAAAAATATTGATTTAAGCATTTAAATAGCGAGTAAATAAAGCTTTTAAAATATATTAAATCGTTAACGAAAAAATGTCGAAGAAAGCAAAACAAAAACATTAAAAAAAACCAAAAATCAACCTGTAGATAATAAAAATAAAAAACTTGACCAGTGGCGGATTTGGAGCATAAGAAATATGCCGGATTTTGTATGTATGTGCTTGTGTGTTTGTATCTGTGTGCGTGTTTGTATCTGTGTAGCTGTGTGCGTGTATTTGGTATGCCGCTTGGTTTGGCTTGGATTGTTGTCACTCTCTGCCCGTCGTCTTGTCTTAACTGGTCTGGCAACTTTATTGAATTGTGGAATGTTGGTTGCCTTTTGCCGCCGCTTTTAAATTGTTGCTGTTGTTGTATCAGTTGTTATTGCGTCAATGCCGTTAATGTTGTTATTGCCATTGTTATTTATACGCACATTATTGTTGCAATGACTCAGTAAACAAAGTTCTCTCACTCTCTCTTGGCTTGATCACCGTCGTGTTACTCACCGGTCTGTTTGTCTGTGCTGTCCTGCGTTTTGTACATTTTTACAAATAATATTTAATGGCTAAATTGTAGTAGATAGAGCTATTTAAACAATTTTCCGATTTTCAAAATTTTCATAGTTTAATGTATATAAATAACTGGTTGGAAAATCTAGATATCTATAGCTACTTTTTAATTTAAGAATTATTCGTTCCTTAATTGAACCTTAGTTCAATTAGACCAGGTTCTTTGATCTTTCAGATACGTATGGATAATGTAATTAATAGTCAAGAAATCTGAATTCTATTGTGGTGACAGTATCTTCATCTCCGTTTTATTTCAAAACTATTCGTTGCTTTAAGGCACTGGCTGAAAAATCTAGATACTTTTGTGGACACAGTATCTTTAGGTCCTTTTTAATTTAAGAACTACTCGTTCTTCGTTCCTTGAGTACCTTAGCTCAGTTAGAGCTGATTCATTGACATTTCACACACGTAAGTAGACATCTAGATTGTATAATTAGGAAATAGTTAGGAAATCTAGTTACCTTCGTGGACACAGTATCTTAGCTCACATAGAGCGGGTTCTTTGACCTTTCAAAGATGTGAACATAATAAATGATGAAATGCTTTACAATTCTCAAAGAAAAATTTTAAATTTCGTAATTCATAAAGTACACCAATTTCAGAATGGCAACCTAAATAACTGTGCTCAGAAAAAATAATAACTTAGATTGCAATTTTCCAATTTTTAAATTTTACAATTTTGCCCTTTTTTAAATTAAATTAGTTTAAACGCATTTAATACCTTAAAAATCGATGATTTTTGGTGTAGTTGACTTACGTCATGAAAGGGTATATCAAATCTCGCCTATTATGTTTTTTTTTTTTAACAATTTAACGAGCCAAATAGCAAGGTGGCGCCGGCGCATTTAATGAAATTAAATAATAATACGCTCATAGTTATACATAGTAAGTTGATATACATGCTTTTCATGCTATTGTCAAAAGAGCGATAAAGCACGCAGATACACATACGCACATCTACAAAATTCGTAGATACAAGTGCAAAAAAGTTAGTGGGGGTAGTGACTGACAATCTTCAGTTATGTCAGTTTTTTGTCTTTGTTATGTAGCGGAAATATTGCGCCATCATTTCACCTGATAAAAAATGCGAAGAATTGGGTCACGGGCCACATTTACACACACGCGTGAGTATAAGCACGCCCAAACACAGATACACACACTCACAGACAAGCACACATACAGAAGAGTTGTACATCAAACATCGTACTTAGAGTTCGTCAGTCGCACATAAACACACAAAACTGTATTGTGGCTACAGTTTGGCAGTCACTGCGGCTACTTCATCTGGGTGGTAAATGGTGAGTTTGAGTGTTGAGCCAGCGTGAGAGAGTGTCAGAGCGAGAGGGCGCGCGAGCAGAAGAGAGTGAGAAGTTGTGTGAGCGCGGCAGGTGTAATGGCGGTAGTGGCAGCGGTTTCTTTTTATTTTTATCATATTTATATTTGCTATTAAAATTTTTAATAGTTTTTAGTTTTGTATTTTTTGTGTTTTTTTTTTTTTGCTTTTAGTTTATAGCGACATTGCCTATTGGCCTGACTAGACCGTATTTCTTAAGCTACATGCATACACATAAATACATAAGCATATACATACATGTGTGTATATAATGTACCTATGTAGCATTATATTTTACTGCGCAATATAAGCAACAAGAACAACAACAACAACAAATAATAATAAAACATAATAAACAAGCAGCCTGCGGAGAGCGAGCATAGTAAGCTCACAAAATGCAAAGAGCGAGCGGCTATTGAGAGTGTGAGAGCGCGTGTAGCGGCGTTTGCTTGCTTCTTCGTGTTGTTGTATCTATGCTTAAATTGGTATAAGTTAAATTGCAAAAACCTATACTAAACAAAATGAGAAAAAATATAAATAATAAAAAAAACAAAAGAAACCAAAATGCTATTAAGTATGGTATAGATACTGTGTGCGTATAAACATGCGTCTATGTACATAGATACATAAATACAGTAAGGATACAAATTATTCGAACAGCCTTTTTAGCTAACAAGTTTTCTTCTGGTATAGATTAAAAAAATGGCGCTTCAAAACAAATATAAATGTCTATTCATAAAATAAAAGCTCTTAAATCAAATGGCAGAGAAAAAAATCTCATAAAATAAAAACTATTTAATAATGATTAATATTATGAATATTATCTATTCACTTTGTGGCGCTGCAAGGCTTTAATGACTGCTTAAGGGGCGTGTATATTTTGTTGAATGTATTGTTGTCATCAGCAGTAATGCCGTTTTAATGTATTCCCTTGCATAAATTTTGTACTTCTTAATTATTTTTTCTAAAATTTTCAAAACATAATCCATGGATTTAAAATTTGGTGATTGGTTTGGGGGTGATGTACATATATAATTTTCCACTTAGTTATTAATAAAGATTATTAGACCAGCTCAAACTATACACTTCAATATCGCTAGATTTTCCACGCTAAGCTTTACTTAATGGAAATTTAATTTATGTACTTTTACTTGTAACTAGAAAAATTAGTTTTTTTCTTTAATCAGTTTACTACATATTAACTATTCTTACGCTTTAACCTTATCGATCTGATATTTCTTATACGTGGATCTCTCCTGCCACTAAACTTCAACTTTGTATTTATTATCGGGGTCTCCGCTTGCAATTAGAAGATAATTATCTTCGGTCAATTAATCAGAAATTATGGTAAGGATAGCAGAAAAGACTAAGGTGTACCTTTTCAAAATAACCTCTCATTCCAGCTTTCCAAATCGCCTTCTGGCCCATTTTGTCAAATAGTTTCATAAGCAAAAGATACTTTGGCTTCCAGCTTTTAAAAGGCCTCCGATTGGTAGTTTTCCCTTCTTCATCCGCTCTCATCAGCCCTAACCATTACAGTTTGCAATAAATAGTGTTCGCATAATTTTTAGTCTGACTGTATATTCATATATGTATGTATGTTTCGTTTTAACTACGCAGCAGCTTTTACTACTATTTATATGTACTACGTACTACTACTACTACAGCGTATATTACAAGCGGCTGTTATCTGTGTGTAAAGGGAGGATGCTCGCCCATCTTGTTTCTTACATTTTGTTTTGTTCTTTTTCTTTTGGCGCTCACACTCACACTAGCACTGTATCTATCGACGACGCAGACGCATTTTGTTTTTGTTACGCCCCAAAATAGGCACCAAATGCAACACCCTGTATAAAGTTCTACGTCGTCGTAGTTCGTTGATGAATTACAACTGGGCAGCGTAGTAAATTGTGTGCGCAGCCAACAGATACATATACATATGTATGTATGTACATACAGTGTGCGCACAATTTATTCGAACACCAATAAATTTCTAGTTTAATGCGCTGTAACTTTGCACATAGGTATCATAAAGGAACAATTTTTTTGTTGTATATTGAAGAATAATATTTCAGGTAAAATGTTGTAAAAATTCTTAATTGTTACATATAAAAACTAAACTTTTTATGTTTAATAACGCTGCTTTTGGGTTTCATAAAGGCCTTTTGTAAGTTTTTAATGATTCCTTGGATGTTATTTGGTGCTACCTTGAAAATGTTATTCTTCAATATTATGTAACTAGACAGACGCCTTAAGCGACATGATGTTTTAGACCTACCCGGCAGATTTTAGACATACTATGTTAATTGTTATCTATTTGTTTAATTATTCTTTTTTGTTGTAACAAACGTAAACGTTTTTTATATTGGCTGATTTTGTTGAATTTCAGTCAGTCCTCTTATGTAAATTATTTATGTCAAACCATTAACTTATTATCCACGGATATTGTAAATTAAATTAACCAAAATAAAAAAAAAAAAATTCAATATTGTTCCGTTATGATAGCTATTTGCAAAGTTGCAGCGCGTTAAACTATAAATTTATTGGTGTCCGAATAATTGGTTTCTACACTGTATACTATGGGCAGCAGCACTTAACTAAGTATTTACTACGCTTTTTACAACTGTTGCCGGCAAAGCAGCGCCAAGGACGGAAGCGTCGAGAACGTAACGTTGCGCCGCTGCCAACGTCAAAGCTTCATGCGCGTCATTAAAACAAGCGCTGAAAATGTATAACGTCAATGCTGCTTGGAGCCTAACATACACACTTATGTACATATATACAGCAACCACAACGGGCGTTTTGCGTGCCATTTTTTTATTTGTATTTTTTCTTTACATTTTTTTGTTCTTTTTCCGCATAAAATTATCATCGTGTTGTATTTGTTGTTGTTGTTGGTTAGTGGTAGTATTAATAGTAGTTGCTGTTTGTATTGACTCGGCGCTGCTTAATTGCTTAAGCAATGCCGCGCACATTAGCAAACAATTTAAATTTTGCGAGAGCGCCAATGAGAGCATGTGAGCGCGCTTTAGCCAAAGAGCGTTAAAGAGCGTTAGCGTTGTTTTTTTTTTTGCCGGCCGGGCAGCTTTTTCATTTATTGTTTTTGCGCATGATGGTGTGTGTGTGTTTTTTTGTTTGCATTTGTGTTGGCGCCAGCCACTTGCAATTTATTTACGCTGCGCTCTCGACGCAAGCAGAGAACAGCGTGCATTTTTATTATAGCCGAAGCCAAGTGGCGACGCCGACAGCGGCAGCGACGTCGACAGCTACGCAGACAGTGACACGTGTGTCGGGCACTTGGCGCCCTTTTTCGCATAAAATTATTGTTGTTGTAGTTGCATTTGTTTTTATACACTGTAATTATAGATTACATAGGCTATTGCGGATTTGTGCAAAACATGTATCAGGCATGCTAGGTTGTTTACAAACCTAACGTACTTATTCATATGCATAGTGGTGATAGGTTGCCAAGGTACTATTACTTTATATCAGTGTTGAAAAAACATCGATGTTTTCGTTGCTTTTAACTGGAAAACATCGATGGTTCTACAAAGAAGTTCATAAAAGCAATGATTTCGAAACATTTTGGAAAATAAAATAAAAGATCGACAAAAATAATGAAAGCGTTAATAAGCGGAATTCAAATTGAAACTATATGGTACGTTAGACAGTATGTACATATAAAAAATGATTTGAGAACATCTTTTTTTGAAGGCAGTTTTTGCTTTGGGCCGCTAGCATAAGATCATTTGAGATAGTGAGATCAGATTATTGAAGCACTTTTTCGGTTCAAACTACATTTATTATGTTGTGTTAGTAACTTTTTCTAGTTATTTAAGTTGAAAACATTTTGCGTTTTTTTATTAAACTCTAATAACTGGCGAGACATTTTTTAAATTATCATCAAAAATTCTTAAGTAATACATTTTTTTTTAAATTACTTAACTTAAATAAAACATATTTTTTTTTTGTAACAGGATCAGCGTCGATTTGTATGTGAGTATTGTTGCAAAGCCTCATTTGCCGCAATCAATTTACCTACACTTTTACTCAACTTATGATTTCAAAAAAAAAAAACAACTCAGTTTTAGACTCAAATGGGGTCTCAAAAAAGTCCCTTAAAGCCATTCAGAATTATTATGTTATATTTGAGCCCTTTTTGAAAACAGCTAGGATTGTTTTTTTTCAGAGTATCTTAATGTCGAACACCGCCTTGACTATATTGCAAATTTTTTTCCAGCTTGTTTTTGTGTGTAAAATTAACAATAACATTTGCACTTTTAATTTTCTCATTACAGTTTCAAGCGTTTTGCAGTCATCTACAGCCAGTCAGTCAACCAGCCGCCAGCCAACCAACTAAACAAAAAAAAGCATTCCAACTGACGATTAAAAGAAAAACCAACAACAATTATAAATACGAGTACATACAAATAAACATATATAAATAAATATATATATAAATATTCAGTCGTTATTTGTTAGCTGCAACGAAGCGCGCGTAAGACGTTACGACAGCAATGATTACCTAGTGGGGCAAGTGCCCGACAAAATAATACAACTACTACATAGTAGACTATTTTCTTAAGTGTATAAAAAAAAAATCAACAACCGAATATGTGTAGCAAAACAACATACACGTTGGTATTGAAGGAGGGAAGTGGCGATTTTTTGGGCAGCCATTATGCTCTATCTCGAGAAATCGACGACCTGTGGCAACCAAGCAGTATAAAAAATGCCAAATCGTTAGCAGACACAACAACAACAATAACAACAACAACACCACCAACAACAACATTCCCAAATAATGAGGCAAAGGCAATGCATTATTGTTGTTGTTGTTGCATGGGCAATGGACAAAAACGACATTTTCAACAACAACAGCAGCGACAACCACAATACAAAAACAACAACAACAGCTTTAGTACAAATGACAATAACCAAAAACTAAATGCGTTAATACCAACAACAACAACAAATGAATTAGATAGCATGCCGTTTGGAATGTATTGTCTACTTAAACTCCATGAATTAATCAGCAGTTGTAGAATACATGGCCGTCATAGGTGGCCAAAAGGGAGAAGTTGCTTTCATCATCATCATCATCATCGATTGAGCACAGTGGCAGAGGAAGAGGTTATAGAAAGCAAAAAAACGGCAGCAGATGGTTCCTATGCAATAAACGCAGCACAAAAAAGCAGCGGCAGCAACAACAACACCAACAACAAATGTTGTACAACATTCCCGAATAATGAGGCAAAGGCAATGCATTATTATTGCTGTTGTTGTTGTTGTAAAATGAATCACAAGCAGCAGCAACAACATCAACACCATGCAAACAACAATAGCAGCATTAGTACAAATGACAATAACAAAAAACTAAATGCAACAACAACAACAATAGAAACAACTACAACAGCAACAACAACAATAAGAACAAGAAACATAAACAATACAAACAACAAGCAAATGCCACAACATTTGAAAATTTACAACAATTGTTTTAGCATATTGCACACACTGCCATTATATTTGTTGTTTCAAGTGTTGCCACATTGTTGCAATTATTTTAAAAGACGCAGAAAAATAAAACGAAATGTTGACGAAAATGTTGAATTCCTATTGCTGCCAATTATTGATAATGTGTTCGCCGCAACAACAACAACAACAAAACCAACAACAACCATAACTAGCACTACAACCACGAGAAGACTGAATTTAAGCCGTAACAATTATAATTCTAATAAACAAAATCAACAACAACAACAGCAACAAACACTAGCTTTTAACTGTGCCACAACATCACAAAAACAACAACGAGTGCATCACAAAAGCCAAGTGCAATCGCAACCTTCACATTTAACGCATCATCATCGACATTATACGCGTCCTTCCGCCGTCTGGCTTAGTCGTAACTACTTTTTTATAGCTCTATTGGTATTTTCCCTGTCTACCACAACATTGCCAGCTGTATATGCCACAACCTTGCTGGAGGATCCGCTACTTCCGAGAGATTTTGCTAGTCTGGCCTCTTTATCGAGCAGCACACGTTCGCGTGCCTCTACCATAACTGGGAACACCAACAATGTAGTTAAACTGTCAAGCAATGCCACAAGTAAGTTTATCAGTCGATTTCTTTGTATATTATCCTTAAGTGCCCTGTCTCCACTAAATGTAACGAATGCAAACCTCAACAATGAATGCCAAACCTGAAACGGTTGCTCAGTGTACCACTACCAGTACTGAATTCTATTCCAAAGGAATCATAAACAATCTTTGTAGATTTTTTTTACGAAATATAATTCTGAAACCGGAATAGAGGGAATTACTACTTAGACTCTCGTTATCATTTTCTAATTTTCTTACTCTCGTTTTACATTTCTATTTCGCAGCTTGCAAATCTATGGACATACGGAACAATGCAACCGAATTCAGTCAGCTTTCAAATTGCACTGTCATTGAGGGTTTCTTACTGATAGCGCTCATCAATGATGCAAATATGATGAATCAAAGCTATCCTTTGCTCACCGAAGTCACCGAATACATTATCGTCTATCGAGTAAACAATTTGGCATCATTGTCGCTTATCTTTCCAAATCTAAGGGTCATACGAGGCAGTAACTTATTTGATGGTTATGCCTTGGTTGTTTATCAGAATCGAGATCTGCAGGATATTGGCCTATCTAAATTGAGATCTATAGGAAATGGAGGTTTGCGCATTGAAAAGAATCGTTCGTTGTGCTTTGTCACAACCGTAGACTGGACGCAAATTGTAGCAAAGAATACCACTGCAGATGATGTTGTGCTGAAATTTAATCGCAACGAGCTGGAGTGCCCCAAATGTCCCGGTGAGCAAAAAGGAAACGATGCGCAGGATAATAACGGCGTTGGAAATGATGTACAAAGCTGCAAAATATATGCCGGAAATAAGCGTTATTGCTGGGATACTCGAACATGTCAGACCTGTAAGATATGGCTGGGTTTAAGCTATGGAAACGTTTCTATAATAGTTTCTTCGTTTTTTCATAGTTTGTCCTGAGAGTTGTCGCGATAACTGCATTGATGAGAAAACCTGCTGTCAAGAGTCTTGCCTGGGTGGCTGCGTCAAAAACAACGGTCGGGATGACTGTATAAGCTGCCGTCACGTTTCGATGCATAATATCACTTGTCTGGAACATTGTCCTGACGGCCTATATAGGGTAGGTGCTCCACATATGAACTAAATGCCGTACTAGATCTTCTTACCAATTGTACAAATTCTTTTTTTTAGTATGATCATCGCTGCATCACAGCTGAACAGTGTGAACGCATTAAGACCAAATATGATAGCACCAAGGAAATGCCACTGGTACACTACAAAGGTCAGTGCACCACACGTTGTCCCAAGCACTATACAATGGAGAACTCTACATGTGTGCTTTGTGGCGATCAATGTGAAAAGTCTTGCGAGGGCGGTGTCATAGACAGTTCTGTACGTGCCAGAGAGTATCATGGATGCACTAAAATTGGAAACAGGGAAGGTTTGACCATTAGCATCAAACGCGGTGGACGTAAGTAACAAAAATGTTTAAGGTCTCAAATAAAAAACTTAATCATTCTACTTGATCTAATTTTATTAGCGCAAATGATTGATGCTTTGGAGTTTGGACTAGGGTCTGTACATACTATCAACACATTTTTAAAGGTTCATCTTACGTATGGCTTGTCCTCGCTAAGTTTTCTGAAGAGCTTGCGCATAATACGAGGCATTAATCCTCTCGAGGGTCGCTACGCCCTATATGTGCTAGAGAATAACGATCTGGAAGCTATTTGGGGCCCCAACCAAACTGTCTTTATAAACAATGGCAGCGTCTTTTTTCACTTCAACTCAAAACTCTGCTACGATACGATCGTGGCATTACGTAAACACATGGCTTCAAAACCCGAAGCGTTCAACAAAAACGAGGTGGCCTCGGATTCCAATGGCAATAAAGGGGCATGTGAGTGCGCGTGAACATAAAACGCAATATGAGATATTATCCCAATAATAATTTAAATAATTTCGTAATTATTTTAGGCGGTACGAAAAGTCTGAAAATTAAAGTGGCTGGAATATCGTCTAGCATTGCTATTGTGGAGGTTGATCCGTCATCTCTACACTTTAATGATGAGCGCGCCTTCATTGGTTATCAGTACTTTGTAATAAAGGATCCATATCGTAATGCCACCAAACAAAGCTATCAGACGTGTGACGATAAGTGAGTAAAAATCTATTTTAATAATTGAGAGCTTATGCTAATAATTTTTTATATTCTTTCTGTTCTGTAGCTGGAACGTGAGTGATCCAATCAAGGAAACCAAATATTTTTATTCCGGTTTGATAGCCTACACGACATATGCCTACTATGTGCGCACTATGACCATATCATCTGAACCTTTAAATGGCCAAAGTCCAATTCAATACTTTACAACACATCCTGCACAGCCAAAAAATGTACGCGGACTCAAAGCACACTCCAATTCCAGCTCTGAAATTGTAAGTGCAACCTCTGCTAAATAAAACAACTTGTCGATGGTGTCCATCATATTCTCTGCAATTTGAAAATTTTATTGATCTTCGTTAAGACTCCGTTTGATCTTTTTACTGCAGGTGCTTAGCTGGCATCCACCTCAAGATGTTTTTGGCAAGCTGACCGGGTACATTGTACGTGCTGTTCTAGCACATCGCGATGCAAAATTGGACCAACAGCGCGATTTCTGCGATGATCGTATGTACAAAACGTATAATCGTGTTTTCTAAGATCTATTAAATATAATTTGTTCCTTACTCAGCCTTACCCAGGACCTTCAACAATGAGGATCCCTACACGGAAACTAAAACACAGCCAGATTCGGCAACGGCTGATTGCAAATGTGATGCGGATGGTGAACGCAAGAGCAGCGGTTCCTTTGACCAACAAAGCGTGGAATCCAATCGTTTGGATGAGATCGAGTTCGAGAATGCCTTGCAAAACTTTCTTTATGTTCGCAAACCAAGCCGCGGTGCCTCCGACTCGGTTGAAGCTGATCTTAACTCCAATTCCAAAGAATTTCGGGATAACAGTATCAACGGAGCTGATGAGCGTGAGAATGCCATACAACGCCGTCGTCGCCATGTTGAAGAAGACGATGAGAATATGGGAAGTGTTCTGTTGAGGCACATACGCGCCGCTGAGACTAGCGATCCGAGCATATCACTTATGACAGATTGGCCACCAGTTGATCAGGACCCAGATAGTTTGCTAAACGAAACGCGAATGGATCCCGATGGCGAGTATTATGAGGTATTTGTTGCTGCTGTCGGAGTAAACGAAACTGAAATTGTGTTGAGCAAGCTGCGACATTTTACACTCTATACAATTTATGTGTCGGCCTGCCGAGAGTTTAATGGAAAGGAGGATAAGCTACCCAGATGCGGCAAAACTTTAGCGCTGGACAAGATGACAAACAAGCTGGGTAAGTTTAACATTATAAATTTATAAAACAACTAACTCTACATATGCGATGTTGATAGACAACATAGAACCAACAAAATTCGATCCTTGATCAGGAATAACTAAACTACTTATTACTTTTTTTGAAAATTGGATATTGAATTTTTCATTTTAATTGCAGAGCATGTGGACAAGGTGGTGAAACTGACGGCTGTGTTGGAGACAACAAATTCGACGCGTGCCAACGTACGCCTGCGCTGGGAACCACCAAAGCGTCGCAATGGTGCCATTGTCTCCTATACCATCAAATATAAGGTTTTGGCTCAAGATTCCGCCGAGTTTGAAAACTGCATTACTGAGCAGGGCTTTCAAAATCTGACCAACGGTTATTTATTGCAAAATCTTAACGAGGGAAACTACAGCGTACGTGTGCGAGCAAATTCTTTGGCAGGAGAAGGCGATTTCACGGACTACGTATATGTGCTGGTGCCGGTAAGTGATTCTAGGATATATATTTATTTATGTCCCTTTGAAATAATACACTCCTGTCCTACTAAGTTAAAATTAATAAATATCCGATCGGATTTAGGTACTAATAAAGACTTTTCCCATATGACCTAACTTAAGATCTTTTTGCACCATATCGCCATGTAACCGTAAAGTTAATATTATTTATCATCTCTCTCATCTTGTAGCCCCCTCGCACTCCTGAATGGGTAAAATACGCTATTATTGGCGGTGTTTTGCTGGGCATACTCGTGATTATTGGCATGATCGCCTACGTACGTTACGTGCGTAGAAAGGAAGCACCTAGAGATCTGATCATGAATCCCACAGTGAATCCGTTCTATGTCAGTCTTCAATATGTGCCCGATGACTGGGAGGTACCTCGTGAGCGCATCATACAACTGCGCCCGCTAGGAAATGGCTCATTTGGCATGGTTTATGAGGGCATCTTAAAGGGCCACCAAAATGCTGGCGAGGATACACCCTGCGCCATCAAAACTGTCAACGAGAATGCCACAGATCGTGAGCGCACAAATTTCCTGAACGAGGCCAGCGTAATGAAAGAGTTCGATACGTATCATGTGGTGCGTCTGTTGGGCGTGTGCTCGCGAGGCCAGCCTGCTCTGGTTGTTATGGAGCTAATGAAGAACGGCGATTTAAAGTCCTATTTGCGTGCCCATCGTCCAGATGAACGCGATGACATTTTGCTTGGCTACCATCAACGCACTGGTCTTTCACTGGGCAGTGTACAGCCGCCGCCTTATAGTCGTATTTATCAAATGGCTATCGAGATTGCCGATGGCATGGCTTATCTGGCTGCAAAGAAGTTTGTGCATCGTGATTTGGCGGCGCGAAATTGCATGGTTGCGGCCGATTTAACAGTGAAAATCGGTGACTTTGGCATGACACGAGACATATACGAGACAGATTATTATCGTAAAGGCACCAAAGGTCTGCTGCCGGTGCGCTGGATGCCGCCCGAGAGCTTGCGTGATGGCGTCTATGCCAGCTCCAGTGATGTGTTTAGCTTTGGCGTCGTACTCTGGGAAATGGCTACGCTAGCCTCGCAGCCGTACCAGGGCTTATCCAATGAACAGGTGTTGCACTATGTTATCGATGGCGGCGTCATGGCGCGCCCCGAAAATTGTCCCGACTTGTTCTACGACCTCATGCATCGCTGTTGGCAACACAGACCATCAGCACGTCCGTCGTTCCTAGACATCATAGCCTATCTGGAGCATTTGTCAGATCCGCATTTCAAAGAAGTGGCCTTCTACTACACCGATGCTGGCCAACAGTTTCGTGAAAAGGAGCGCAAAGAGCGTGGTCAGCAAGCAGGTGTTGATGTATATACAGATGCTGATGTAGAGGTTGAAGATGCTACTACACCCTTACGCGTAGGCGAATATCATGGCTACAAGTCTAACATGGGGCACAACTCTTCTGTGGAGCAGCCAGCGGAGAGTCCTATTCCCATTGACGAAGATCAACCGAATTCGCCGTTTAGCATGCACTCTCCTTATATTGTAAGCAGCACACCTGATCGGCAGTCTAAGGACAGCTACAATCTATCGCACAACAATCCCACCATTATGAGCTCAGCACCATCGACCTCGGCGGGTGGCGGCAGCCAGTTGCCAAGGCCCTACTATGGTACTGGAACGACAGCTGAAGATGCAGCCGCGTATGTGCTGCCAGATAACGATGCCTTAGCACCACAATCTCAGGGCACAGACGATCGCGGGTACGAAATGTACGATCCAAGTCCGCAGTTTCCCAAAATATCATCTACTTATGATGGCAGTGAGATGGACGAGCTTCCTACCAGTGGCAGCCAAGGTGGCTGCGGCAAGCTAAGCGGCGAGCAGCACTTACTGCCGCGTAACAAACGCACACCCAGCATTATGCCCATGTCTAGCTCAATGCCAGATGACGTCATTGGTGGCGCGCCTATGTCCAGCTCGCTGCAACCCTCGACTGCATCGGCAGCCTCCTCGAATGCCTCATCAAATACGGGCAGTAGCAGTCGCTATCCCAATCTAAAGCGTGTCATGACCGATACACTGCAACGCGGTCGTGCAGGCCTGCTCAATCGTAACTTTTTCAATCACAAGCGCTCCGGCAGCAATGCCAGTCACAAAAGCACAGGCTCCAATCCGGTCAGCAGTAGCAGCAATACCAATCTAACCGGCAGTGCGGCCAGCACCAGTGCGGGCAAAAGTCTTAGTGGTCACAATCTGGGCACCATAGAAAGCGGCGGCAGCGGCAGCGCTGGCAGCTACGTGGGCACACCGCGTTTCTTTACACCGACAGCAACGCCCACGGCCAAAGCGGCTACGTCGGTCAGCAACAATCCAAACTACAAGCTGCTGGACGAGTCGGGCAATAGCTCGGCATATATGCCGTCTAGTGGTAAATCCAAATCGCCTGCCAATAGCGTATACAAATTGCTTGATGAATCGGCCGCCTCCCCAGCACCGCCTACCGCGATTAGCGTTAACCCCAACTACGAGCTAATGCAGCCCTCAGGCGGAGCCATTAGCACCAGCGACAATCCCAACTATGTGCTCATGAGTGAACCTCAAGCAGCATCAACAGCATGCCTACCCACCACACACGTTAGTGAAAATCCCAACTATCAAATAATGGGAGGTGCTGGCACACGCTACACACCGCAACAATGGTCCTCGGCCAGCTCGGAGAATGAGTCCGCTGACGATGTAGACGATGAACATACGGAGCATATTAAAATGGAACGCATGCCGTTGAGCCGGCAAAAGCAAAAAGGACGCGGCAAACAGCAATCCCAACGTAGTCGCAGTCATAGTCGTAGTGCTAGCCAGACACGTAAAACTGATGCCGGTGCTGGGAGCTCTGCTGCGGCGTCAGGTGCCACGAATAGTGGAGCTGCTAGCAATGTGTCTAATATTTTAAAGGAGAATTGGTTGCGGCAGGCATCAACGCCACGCCCACCGCCTCCAAATGGTTTCATCGGACGCGAAGCGTAAGTTTCAAGTGCGAATAGAACGCTTATAGCTTAAGTTAAGAGTGGAATTAAAGTGTGTATATAGATGTTATTGCGCCTAACTAATGTAATTATGTATACATATGTCATGTATATATATATGATTAATTTATAATAACATAATAATAGTAAGCTTAAAGTTTAAACAAAAAGTAAAAAAACAAATATGCAGCAAACTTTTGCCTTTTGCCCGCGTCAGTTTTATTTATTGAATAAGTTATTTATATTTTAAAAATTAAGCGCTAAATTAAATTTCTTTTAGTTAGTGCCGAAACACATTGTAATAGAGAGAAGAGAGAGAGCGAGAGAGTGTAAGTGAAAAAGAAGAGAAAAGAAGTCCTACATGCAAATAACAAAAGTACAAAAGCCAACAACCAACCAACCTAATTACCGTTTATATAGACCTAGACCTAGACCTAGACATACATATACTACAATACATACAACTAACTACTACATACATATGCCTACAATACAAAACATATGGTATGGTATATAAGGAATAATTTTTTAGTACCTTACCAAAATGCAACAAAAAACAAAAATGTACAATAGTTAAAAATGCAAGCAATACAAAACAAGAAGCAAAAGTTATAAGTAAAGAAAGAAAGTTAAAACATAAACAAAAAAGAAAAAACAAACTGTCTTAACTAATTTAATAAATTAATTAGTTAGTTCACTCACACTGCAAATTTCTTAGATTAATTAAATAAATTACACTGTGCAACAAAATGTAAAAACGTGTTCAGAAAGAAGTTGACTTGATATATCAATTTTTTATTAGTTTTAGTTAAAATATTTAACAAATTTTAGATAACGTAATTTAATTACCCATAAATTGTTTAAAGGTAATTAAATTTTAGCAAATTTCTTTTTATATTGTACTATTATGTAAACTCAAACATTAACATATTTGAATCATCAAACAAGCGAATTTGAATAATATTCATAAGGCAAACTCATAAAAATGTAAAACTTTTATTTTTATTAGTAATTTGTTTTGTATCATACCACATAGCTTAAAAAAAAAAAAACAAAAAACAAAAAAAAAACATTGTTGCATAGTGTTATTTTAATTTTATTTATTTAAATGCTTTTTGTTTTTGATGTGCATGTTTTCTTTTTAAATAACTATATATTTGTTGCTGCTTGTTTTGGCCTAGACAACAATTTTAACTATTTTCTATACAAATTTTTTTTAAAAACCATTTGTTTGCTTTTTTAAACTAGCCTTAAGCCTAACTTATATATAGAGTTAAAAAAAAAGAAACAATTTTATTGAAGGCGTCGTCTGGCAAATGGCAAAAGTTTGTTCTGGCAAATGGCAAAAGTTTGTGCTGTGTAATAGTTTGTTTTATTCTTTTAATTTTATGAATTTTGTTTTCTAAATTAATACATTTTTTTGAAGCCTAGCTTCCTTGCATAAGTAACAAACAGAAAAAAAAAAAAAAATGGAAAAATGGAGTAAAAAAAATGCCTCATAACGTAAATTGTATTTCAACTGAGAGCTTAAGTAACTGAAGCATAATTAAAGTATACACACACACAGTTGCTGTATTTTTTTTTTTTGTTAACTGTAACTAAAAAACTATTTAATAAATGGCAAGCATTTTACTATAAACAGACACAGCGTTAAATACACATACAAACAAAACTGTAAGCATCTATAAGATACTTAGCTATATTATGCTAAAGCTGGCAATAGACAAATTATATATGACTATATAGTGCCCATAATATTGAAATTAATTAATTAATTAATTGAAGCCAAAACTCCGCCACACACATACCCAGACACACACACATTCAAATATGCAATTAAAAATGCAACTGCAACAAATGGAATTTTTTCAAAAAGTAACAAAACATAAACAAAATGCTACAACAACAACAAAAGTATTCGATATTTGCCTTCGCTCTTTATATATACATATATATATATATATATTTAATATTGATATAAAAAAAAAAAAAATACTATTACCACATATAACATAATTCTACAAGCAAAACAATTTTTTATTTTATATTGTAGCTGCAAAAGTAAACAAGAAAAGAAATATTTAAATGAATGCGTACTAAATGAATACATATTACAAATATTTAATTTAAATTAAATAAAACAAAACAAAACTCTAGTGCTAATTATATAAACGAAACTGGGAAGCAAGCGATATTTACAATGAAGAAAAATTATATAAAAAAAAACAATTATTTAAATAATTTAATTAATTACAATTTAAATAAAATATTACTATGTACTATATGCTAAAACAATAGATATTCTACACATAAACACACGCAGCACACACATACACTCACACACACACACACACACACACACACACACACACACACACACACACACACACTACAAACACTAAAAAGACTGAAATATATAGTTCCTTTTGTTTTTATGTACGTAAAATGCAAATTTAACGAAAATTGTAAACTTAAACAAAACGAAAACGAAAAACAAACGTAAAAACATTAATGGAATTATAAATTAAACAATTTAAAAAATTACAATTAAAATGTAAAACGAGCAGCAAACAATTGCAAAATGGAATTATTTTATGTTTAGTAGTTAAATTGATTAAATTGGTAACAAAAAAACATAATATATAAAACTAAAATTATATATTTAATTGCTGCGACGACAAAATACCAACTAAATAGTATATAGAAATATATATATATATACATCAAGTATATATACAAGATATTGCTAGACGCGTCGTCGTTGGCCTCATTTGCTGCTTTAGTGTACATACATAAATCTACATACATAAATATATATATATATATATATAATAACTATATAAATCAACATAAAATACATATAAAAATTTCTTTTTACAAACTACAAAAACTAAAAAATAAACAAAAAAAATAAAAAACAAAAGCTTCAATATTTACGTTTTGTAATTTAATTTTTATTATTTCTAACTAAAGCTAATTGTAAAGCTAATTGCTAAGTTAATTGTTTCCTGTTTGTTTTTAAGCGAATTAAAAAAATATAAAAAAAAAACAGCAACATTAATATTTATATATATGCATACATATATATACATATGTATATGTAATAGTAATGTATAACAACATATTATTAAAGGCAGACTATAATGAAAACTAAATTAAACTACATAAACTTGAAAAATTACAAAAATCTGTTTTGTATGTTTATTTTCATAAACTTTTTTCAGCGTTTTTATAGTTAATTTAAAATTAAATGGCTAAAAACTTTACTTTCAATTTCGCACTAGAAAGTTGCAAGCAAGATTCGAATAAAAAAATTTTGTGGCATACTTTTAGGACGAGGAAATTCGAACTTTTTAGTTCAGTGTTAACAGTGACCCTCAAACGGTGAGTACCGAAAAGCTTTCTCAGTTATTATTTTACCTCTATTAATCTATCATCCTTTTAATTTTTATACGTAAAGAGATATAGTCTTAAAACCCAAGTAAAAGTTTATGTAAAAAGTCCAAAAACCTGTACGAGTAAAAATATACGAATTTTAAAGTGAATTAATATTGCAATTCAATTATTCACATTTTGTGGAAAATGGTCAGTTCAAAGCCATGGTACAGAATCCGTCGACATTTTCTAAAAATTTTGACATGTCCTCGGATGTTTTAAAGATTCGTTTGCGTTATTGTCGGCCCACATGTTCCCTAAACGACAATTTTCTACTCTTTAGTAAAATTTGTGCATCTGTTTTGCCTTTGCGACATTGTTGCTGCTATCAAAATAAGTTGCTGCACATTAATGTCTTGTCTTTTGCCATCTACATGTCAATTTCACAAAAAATGGGCAGCACTGCAACTGCGTACCAAGTACCAATGAATTTTGACAGTGTTTATACCCTGTACCTATGGGTACAAAGGGTATACTAGATTTGTGCAATGTATGTAACGGACAGAAGGAGGTGTGGCAGACCCCAAGTCCTTTATACCAAAATGCTTATCATAAGCTCGGGTAGCGGTTGAGCCATGTCCGTCTAGATTTCGGACACTACAAGAGCTGGAGGCACCAAACTTTACCACCTGATGCGCATATTTCCACAGTAGATGAAGTTTGTTGAATCATATCGATATCTTCCCCGTTCCCGCGTAGTAGAGTTTCGCGGTTTTTTGCCACACCGTTTAATATTTTGATCTGAAACTTAACAGACCGATGCGTCGTGATTACATGTATCTGTTTGTCAAAAATTAACAAAAAGATACAGGGTATTACACTGTCTGGCTCCCCTCGACTTTATCACATTTCTTTTTTATATGAAGTTTTGTTTTCTTTCAGGCGGTTTTACACTGCTGCGTACTAGCCTTTTAACAAAAAACTCGAAAAATCACGAAAAAGATAAAAAAAAATTATGCTATTTTCGTGTTCCTTCATTTTCAAGGTTCACTCGATGATCATAAAATTTGTAAACTAGTGTAATCGGAAATTTGACAGAAAATTCAGTATTGACAAACAATTCTACGATATCTGTATGTGTATCATAAAATCAATTATATCATAAATATCGAAGAAATCGATTTATTTACCCTGGCCCCGATGCCATTCCTAGTTGAGTCTTAAAGCATTGTGCTCACTCTCTTTCTACGCCATTATCTGTTCTTTTCCGCACTTCATTAAAATATTCTTATCTACCAGCCATCTGGAATGAATCCTTCATTATCCCTATTCACAAAAAAGGTTCCAAGTCCAACACTGCGAACTACCGCGGTATTGCCAAGCTTTCATCAATTCCAAAAGTTTTTGAAAGGATTGTAACTTCACAATTGCAACACTACTGTCGTTCTTTAATGTCGGATTCCCAACATGGGTTTGTAAAACGTCGGCCTACTTCTAATAACCTTTTAGAACATTCGTCTCTTATTAATCTTGGTTTTAAGAAAAAAAACAAACTGATGTCATTTATACTGACTTGGTAAACCATAGTCTTCTACTTGTTAAACTGTCTCGGCTGGGGTTTCCGTCTTGTCTTTTAAATTGGATATCGTCCTATTTATCCAACCGTGTCCAGAAGGTAGTTTTTAAAGGCTGCGAATCTACAGAAATTATGGTCACGTCAGGGGTACCTCAAGGTAGCCATCTAGGCCCTCTTCTTTTTAACTTATTTTTAAATGATCCCCCTCAGGTAATCTCATCTTCTCACATTCTTATGTATGCGGATGATGTTAAACTCTGTATGTCCTACTCCGATAATAATAAGTACTTACTTCTTCAGCATGATTTTGATAACATGCAATCTTGGTGCAATATCAACCAACTCTTTCTCAACAAGACAAAATGTAACGTTATGACATTTTATCGTTCTGCTCCTTATTTGGCTACTTACTCTTTAGAATCTTCTACCTTAGAACGCATCGAGAGTGCGTCTGACCTTGGTGTTTTGTTTGATCATAACCTTAAATTTAATAACCATATTTGCAACATCGTGAATAAGGCTAGAGGTGTTCTTGCTTTTATTAAGCGTTGGTCTAAAGAGTTTAACGACCCTTACACAACCAAACTTCTTTATATTTCCCTCGTCCGTTCAATTTTGGAATATTGTTCCTGCGTTTGGAGCCCTCAATACCACCATTATCAGGACATGATTGAGTCCGTACAAAAGCAATTTCTCCTTTTTGCACTTCGTGGCTTAAACTGGGACCCAAATATCCGACTGCCGCCATATTCTGATAGACTTCGCCTTATAAAATTGCCTTCCTTAAATCATCGCAGAACATGCCACGGCGTGTTATTCTTGCATAAACTGTTACTCGGTCTTATCGATTCCAATGTACTCCTTAGCAAAGTTACTTTGGTCATACCATCCAGAGTAACTCGTAATTTTCGACCCTTAGCCTTACAATTTTGTAGATCAAATTATGCTTTGCACGATCCTTTCCGTGTCTTATGCTCCAACTATAATAGCTTTAACAATTTCCTCTCTTTCGAACGGTCTATTCAATCTATCGCTTCTTCTATCTTAAGTCACCTTGACTTGCCACTACGAGCATCCTTGACCAATCCTATATTATGAGTCACCCACTTGGTCAACGGTGATCCATTGGCTCTTTTTGCGATATAATGTTTAGTTTTTATCTTGCTTCCTTTTTTCAACTTTAATATTGTAAATCCAAGTTTCTGGCCAGTTCTTGATGTGAGTTGGTGCATATCATTAAAAAGTTCACCCATCGGGCTAGAAACGCGGATTAGTTCGTATCAATACCCTCGCTCTATTTTCTTTTCTAAATAAATTATATGTACTTTTTTATAATATAAGGTCAACTGTACGTAGTTGTACCCCTCAAATAAATAAATAAATAAATATAGAGGTTCATTTCACTTATTTCGTTATGCTCCGGAAACGAATAAAATATTCGGGTCCGTTTTGTTTTGAACAATCGAATTTTTGAAATATTCTTACTCCAAAAAAGTTAAACATTTTGATTTTTTGTAGACAGCCAAATTGCGTCGCTCAAGCACAAGATAACTACACCAACAGTATTATCAAAAATTTCATATTTTGCTCAATTTTTATTAGTTTTACCAACCTTACTACACAAAAAACTGTACTTTTCATGATCGCTGACTCCAGGAAATGAGCTTTCCTTATATAATAAAATGACTATTTATAGGTTTCAGTCCGACCAATATGGAATATGGAATTTAAATAAAATTTGAGTTGAAATGGATTTGAGAGTGCCTTATAATAATAATAAAAGACTTGGGGTCTGTCACGCCTCCTTCTGTCCGTTGCATACATTGAACGAATCTTTTTTTTGTATTTTTTATTTTTTTTTTGATGTACTTATTTTTTGGCAATCAACCGATAGTACAAGGTTATAAAAAAAAATAAATCGCTACACACCACATTTGGCCATACTTTGGCCAAAAGCCCTCCAGACGAAATTCAAAATTTGGACACAATGACAATTTAATATGGTTTTACACATATTAATGCATCCTGTGCAAAAAAGAAATATTAAATTTTAATTACTGGTAATTACTTAAGTAATTAGCCATCAAAGTTGGCATTTTGTATTTTTTGAACTTTCGCGATAATTTACAGGAAAAAAAACTTGCATTTACCATGATACATGCAGCCACAAAATCTTCATTTAAAAAAAAAAAAATAAAATTGAGCTTAAAAATTTTTTGGTTTTAAATATATTCGACTAGTTATAAAGATTTTGTAGGTTTTTCATCATTTGGCTACTTTGCTTTAAGGGTGCCTCCGACTACCACTCGATATTTGATCGAAAAAATTTTTATAAATTTCTTCACATGTTTTACAACAAAATGTAATTCCTCCCGGTTTTCGGAAATTGAATTTTGTATCTAAAAGTTGAATATTAAAAATTGACCTCCAGGAAATTGTACTATTTTTTGAATTTCTTAGCTGCCTAAAAGTATGCTTTATTTTATTTTATTTTATTTATATGTGCTTTATTCCCTTTAAGGCCCCTACGCAGACACGAAAACAGCCACCTAGCAAAAAGACAGACTTATTTTGGTCACGAAAGGAACAGTGTGTCTCTAGTAACAAAATGTGCAATTTATCGCAATTATTATCGATAACCAGCTGCTTTTTGTTTACAAATAGCAAATTTTTAAAAGGCGCGAAGTTAAACATAAAAACATGAATTATCGTCAAAGCTTATTGCTTATGATTTTTTGTGTAAACAATGCTATAATAATGACATGCATTGCCATTGAAATGTTGGATGAGGAAAAAAAGCGACGAGAGGAGGCAAAACCCAGAAAGAGGCAGAGTGTTTAGGTGACCCCATATTTAATGCGCAGAGCTGAGTGTGGACGAATTGAATAGACGTATTTTAACGCACATTAATGTTATAAATTCATTATTTTATTATTATAGCTATTTTTTCATCCTTTCCCAACGATCCGCAACGATTTTGTCGACCAACCATAAATTTCGCGTCTAAAATAAATAGCTGCACATAAGTTTTGTTTATGGCGCCAAAACCGAACAGCTGTTTTTGTTGAGTGCGCCATCTATGATTTACTACTGGCATCAAAAAACAAAAAAACAAGCGACACTGGTCTACATACCACCTGCAAGAACAGTTTGTGACCAAACGTTTGTGAGCGTTTTTTTTATATGAAGTTTTGTTTATTTTTCGTGTCTGCGTAGGGGCCTTTAAGCAGAGAGTACTAAAATACTTTAGTACTCTCTGCTTTAAGTATTTTCATTAAAGCTAATGGTTCATTATTATTATTATACAGAGTTTTAGCAGATGCTTTCAACTGAAATTTTTATAATTGTGTCATTTTGACTTTACATACATGTATGTATTGATGTTTGCGTTAATTAATATGAAATTTATAAGGAAAAAATGGGAAAAACCTTAAAAAAGTATGCTTTAATTTTTTTCATTTTAAAAGTTGTACTTAAATTTAAGAAAAATGTACAATTTGAAAATTTGATAGCATACTTACAAAGGCACAAATCAAAAATTGTAAAATTGATCAATTTTGAAGAAAAAACGTAAAAATGTAAGTATTGATTTTTGAAATTTGAATGGTCCAATTCCAATAACCCGTTTTTTTTTTTAATAAATTTAAAAATTTTTTGTACATTTTTTCCAATTTTGGTTTAGATTATCTATATCTTAAAAAAATCTGAGGACGCTCAAACTTAAATAATAAAAAATAGCTCAATCCTTTAGGAACACGTGTGTAAAATTTCATCACTCTAAAAAAATTATTATGGGTTTTGGCCAAAATATGAGAATCTGGGCCCGTAGTGCACACTAAACAATACTTTGCACGAATCTAGTATACCCTTTGTACCTATAGGTAGGTACAGGGTATAAAAATAAAATAATAATTTTCAATCAGTAATCTCGTAGTTTTTTTTTCTTTTTATCAAACAAACACAAAAAGCTAAACGCAACGGCAAAGCCGAAAAAAAATTTAAAACTAGTTTATTTATGCAAATTGGCCGCAACTTTGCACAAGACAATCTGAGTTGAGTACCAGGCAAATAGAAATGATTAGCAGGCAAAACACCCATCAAAAGCTATTTGCTATGAAACACAATAAAATGGTAACTAAAAGTATGCTACACATTTTTGCTTACTTTTTGCGCTTCCGTTCAACTGAAACGTGTAGCATACTTTTAGTGAATTTGTTAAATTTGAAAACAAGCGGTTTTTGAGTGCTTATTCTGTTAAAAAAGACAAAATTTTCAAATCTTTGGCAAATGTTAAACAATTTTGCATTCTTGCTGTTGCTTGCATATTTGTTGACTGGGTTTTGACAGTTGTTTGTTTTTATTATTTTTATTTCAACAATATGCTTGTAGTTTGGCAACTTTATCATATCTTTTGGTTTTTGTACACATCTCAAGCGTTAGCTACTGCTTCAATCAAAGCTGGAAGACTCTTAAATTCATGCTCATTTCATTCATTTGTGGACTCGATCCAATAGGGAACGAATGTCTGAACGTAGGTGCGATATTAGATTCATTTACAACAAAAATAAAAAGGACTACATTTTCATGAAATATGCAGTTTATTTATTAAACAGTCAAGAGTTTGGTCAAATTTTTACAAAATTTTATGATATATTACTAATAAATAAAATTTTATCAGCCGGTGTCCCCGTAGGTCGAAGGTAGGTGTAGGTTTGTCTGTTGGTTGTTTATAAACAACAGTGAGAAGGAACCATAGCAGACCATAAGTTCTTTGTCAAAAATGCAAGGATGTGTGTCTGAATGAAAGCCAATTTATCGGAGACCATAAGAGGGGAAGTCAGATTTTAACACAATAGGATTACTCGTGTCCAGATATAATTTGTCGCAATTTGTTGATATCTAACCTTGTTCTCTTGCAACAGACTTTCGCGGCTAATATCCATATTAGTAAAGCCATCCGCTCGAAGTTTTCTTCAGTTGAACACCTTGTTGTGGAAAATCTGTGCTTCAAGATCGATCGAGAAGTTCGTTACAGGGAACTTTCACTGTAACATAGTTTAGCAGAAATTTTTTATTTGGTCCTTACGTCACATTAAAAAAAATCATTTAAAGTTGTTTTAAAAGTTTTTTTTTTGTTTTATTTTTAATTCTCTTTTTTTCTTTAATTATTTAAATATTTTCTTTTTTTGTTTTTGGAAAGAAAGAAAAGTACCTAACAATCTTTTCGCTTATAAAATTAAACGTATATAGGGGTATATAGATCTTTTTAAAGATATATTTTGTAATGATTTGCTTTGTTTTTTTTATATTTTTTGTTGTTTTTGTTGTATGTTTGCTGCCTTTCAATTTAATAGGCATTAGAATTAAGTAAAAAATCTACTTTTGACTGTAAATTTTTTAATTTTTTTTGTGAGTTTTGGCTTTCAAGAAGAAACTGCGCTTTTATTATATTCTTTGTGTGTGTGGGGGTGAGTATGTGCTATGTATATGAGTGTGCGGGTGTGTTTGTGTATTTAGATTACTTTTATAACAATAACAAATTATCATAATAATTAGCTTTAATAATAAATTTAAAAGCACTGTGCACTTGAGACTGTTACCAATATTTATAAAAAAAAAAAAAAAACAGACAGAGACGTTGGCGACGCAGTGAGGGCATGATCTGCAAGAGGTGGGTTTACTCTGGACTGTGCATACTCCCCAACTAATGTCTCCGGAGAAGCATGCAAAACGAAACTCGGATAAATATTTTTGCTGCGGCGTTGTTTCTTCTTTGCTTAGAATTTTTTTTTACAATTTTAAATTGGTTTTTGTTTTATTTTGTATAATAATAATAATAATAATATTATTATTATCAATGTTTTTGCATATAACTAAGTTGTTTTACTAATTAAAAATTACATATGTATGTGTAAGTATGCGTGTGTGTTTGAGTTTATGTACTAATTTACAGACAGTTCTGGCGCAAAAAATATTTAACTACTTTGATTTGCTTGTTGTTAACATTTTAAGTGAAAAAAGTGACTTTTAGTTGCAGCTTTTTGTTTCTTGCTGTTTTTTTTTTAAGGCTAAAATTTTTATATCTTTTTGCTTATAAAATTTATTGATGCTGTTTTTGTGTGAGGCGCATTTTGTTTTTTATACATATATATATATCTTTCTTCTGTTAATTTACTTAGCATAGAGTTTGGGTTATAAATTTAAATGTATTTTATGCTTAAAATTTTACACACAACTTAGTTTCATTAAGTTTGCTAATTGTTTTTTTTTTTTGTGTTTAATTTATAATAGAATTGTAATATGTAATATGCTTCTGCTTCCGCTGCTTTCTGCCTAATTCTGTATATAATTTAAAATTATAACTGATTTTGTTTTAATTTTATTGTGTGGGATTGATTGAATTTTTTTTAGGGCGCATAGGAATCTGAGCTTAAGGTAAACAGCTGATCAATGCCCTCATTTGGATTGAGCGCATAGGGATAATCGTTATCATCCGGCGGATCGATGGACACAAACGCAATTTCATTGTTGAAGTCTGCAAGTAGTTTGGAGCAAATATATAAAATAAGTTATTTTATTATATAAAAAATAAATAAAAGGTTACATATTTAAAAAGCCATTTGTTTTGTGGTACAGCTAAATCGATTGTTTGGTTTATGGATGCATGTTTGAAAGAAATTCACGCCAGAGCTGAATCTCATGGTGCTACAAAATTTCAATTTCAAAATGAACAATTGCCCTGTTTGCTTTTGGCCAGGAGTGCAACGGTCAGTGCAGACCCACGAGAATTCAGTTCCAAAATGAATTTGCGTTACGACGTTATATGTTCCACTGATATCGGCGGATTAAACAATGATGGCAAGTAATACATATATATACAGGCGAATGTTTTAACACTTTGTGGGTTTGTGGTTAGTTAGATTATGTGTATGTGGATGAGCGTAAAATTGGTAATGTATGTGCTAGAGCTTATGTGTGTGCATGTTATTTATTTGTAGTTTTTCCTTAAATTATTGGTTGATAGAACAAACATATTTAGAGCTATTTTTTTAATGTTGACTAAACCTGAGTACACATTGTTATTTAGCTGATCAGTTTTTTTTGGTTCAAAGTTCTTCTATGTGCTAATTCTCTGAACTACTCAATAACTAGATAGCCACATCTGCATAATTTTTATAAAAAACATATCGGAAATCAAATCGCTTTAGTGTTGGAAATCGCTTAAAGAATGCAATACAAAGCACCATTCAGCTGTTTAGACTATTTTCAAATCTCACATCCTTGAACAAGTTAATGAGTAAAAAGACTATATGGAAAGTATGAATGCCATGGACTATAAAATCTGAGTCTAATCATCTTTCATTCTTTTACTATCCGAATTTCTCTTACCTTATCGCTCTAAAAAATTTGATTGGTTCGTGATGAGACATTTCTGTCACTTCCTGTGGCACCTGCCTTCCAAGAATGTTCCTACTGGATGGTCATGTCTTGGCTATTTTGTCTTTAAACTCCTCTTCCCTCTGGACTACTTCTATCTATATGTCGCCCGTCTTATTTTAGAATACTGAAGTCCTCAATACTGTCTTTATCAGAGACTTCACCTTATAGAATTGCCTTCCCTTAATATCATACCAAAACGTGTTATTCTAGCATAATTTCCCACCCGGTCATATTGATTTTACCGAAATTCTTAACAAAGTTACTTGTACCGTGTGTCCTATAGTAACTTTGCCTTAAAATTTTGATCCTTTGACTATTCTGAACGTTTTCTTTCTTTCTAAATACTTAATTTCTTTAAATAATCTAAGGACAACTATTGTATCCTTTGAATAAATAAGTAACTGCATCTTAGTTTCTCTGGGCTACAATAAGGCTTGTTGATTGATTCACCCAACGAACTCCCCTTCTTCCTTCTATTATATGTAGTTGAACCAAACCATGCGCTTCTCAACTTAGTCCCGAGTGTTTTTCTCAAAAACTTATATACAGTAGCTTCGAAAAAAGTGTCCTGGAATCAGCTTAAATAACAATCTTCCACTTAGTTAATTAACTTTAAATACAACATTTAAAAAGATGGCGTACGTTAAAGTCGGGCGCGGACGACTTTGGGGTACCCTGTACCACTAGTTGCAATTAAGTCCGATATATTGCTTAGGCACTCTAAAAGACAATTGATTGCCAAATTTGGGTACGATACCTTCATAAACAACCAAAAACAGACGAATTTTTAATCAAAAACTTTTATTCGACCGATCGGACCTATGGGAGCTATATGATATAGTCAACCGATTTTGATCAAATTTGGTACAGTGTTGAAGAAAAAAAAAACTTCTGAATGCCAAATTTGGTTACAATATCTTCACAAACAAACGAAACACAACGAATTTTGTGCAAAAAACTTTTTTTGACCGATTGGCCCTATGGGAGCTACATGATATAGTTAACCGATTTTGATAAAATTTGGTACAGTGATTGGGAACTCTAAAAAACTTTTGAGTACCAAATTTGGTTACGATATCTTCATAAACAAACGAATTATTTATCTAAAACTTTTGGGGTTTTTCGAGGTCCTCTGAAACACCCCTATGGGAGCTATATAATATATCCCCGATATCCAAAATATAAAATAAACTTGCATCCCCTGACATAATAATGCATCTAATCTAGGCGTTCATACAGACAGACAGACAGACAGACAGACAGACAGACAGACAGACAGACAGACAGACATGGGTATATCGACTTCTCTAGTCACCCCGATCATACTTTGGGTAACTTTGGGGGGTCTCCGACGTGTGTAAACACACATATAAATAACTTTTTTCAAATAAAACATTAAAAAATAATTTTTTAGATAGAAAATAGAAAAATTCAATTTTGAACTGATTCTCGTTGGTATGCCAAAAAAAAAAGATGTAAAGAAAGCAAAAGTCAATTTTAAAACTAAAAAGAAATTAAAGTATTTAGAAATAACATAAAATAGTTAAACATTTTTAGTTTGTAATAGTTGTTGCATTTGTTTATAAACTTTTCTATTTTAACACTAATTTATGGTGGTTTGCGAAACATACGCTTAGCAAGAACTCAGACTGTGATGCGAATTGTATAAAAATCACGCAAGTCACAGCATAAGTTCTTGACAAGAGTGTTTCAAAAATTGTTTAACATTATACAACACTTGTTTTTTGTTATTTACAGAGAGCAATGAAAAGCGTGATGCGTACGATGTGAGTTCTAGTTTACTAGAGCTTTTGGAGTTTAATAAATTTAGACTCGCTGATGCTTGATACTTACAGTCTGAACCCAATTCATTAAAGAACGCATCTAGACTATTGCTACTGTTATCGCAATCGGCAATGTTATTGGGATGGCTGCTGTTACTGTTGCTGTTATGATGATGGTGATTGCTGACGAACTGCAGCTGCTGATCCGCATTGGCGCCAGCGCCAGCGATGTTATCGTAAGCTGCCAAGCCAACCACTGAGGAGCTGTTAGCGGCAAACTGCATTTGCAGCAAACTACTGCCACTGGGTTGTTGCCGCTGGTGTTGTTGCGTCACACTGCTGCCATCCATTGCACAATTATACATGGGCACATCACTGCGAAATGTTGCTGGAGTTGCTGATGTTGCCACTGTTGTTGGTACAGGAGATTTGCCAGAACGTTGCGTTTGTGGCGTCTGACTGCTGCTGTAGTTGCTGTTGTTAACTGTGCTTGGGTTATTGCTATGACTATTAAGGGTAGAGGAGTCTGTTGTTATTGTTGGATTGGTGCCTGCAGCTATGGCAGCAGCGGCCGCTACACGTCGTCGCGTATTAGGCGAGGATTGTGTCAGCGTTGTGTTGAATAGCTGCTGTATGCTGCCTTGATTTGAGTTCTGTTGTGGTGGCTGTGGCATGCGTACCACGGGACTTGTTAATGTGGGCATCAAACTATTCAAATCATCATCCACAACATCGTCCATAGGAATTCGCTTGACATCGTAATTATCACAAGTTGGCCACTGGGATTGCTTCGCCGCTGCCTCAATCGACTTGCTGAGGTTGCGCTGTGCCGGCAAGCGATATGGTGTGTGGCCTGTAAAACAAAAGCAGCGCAATTAGTTTGCATTTCCAAATGGTTTTTACTATATATACATATGTATATATATGAAAAACTTACCAAAGGCCTTAGTGCTCATGGCATCAATGTTATTGAAGAGCGGATCGTCAAAACGCTGATGGGCCAAATTATGCAGTCGCGTCGCTGTAGCGGTGCGCACGGCGCTAGCGCCCAGCGCTCCCGCATAGCCCGTGGACGATGCAATTGGTGAACTCTCCGGTGAATTGTCATGGCATAAAAATACATTGATCTCACCGGTCTCAGCCTTAACATAGATCTCGCGTGGCAACTTTGTGTTGGGCAGCTGCAAGTATAGTAAGGCAGAAAAAGAATATTAATTTAGCATGAAAGCAAATCCAATAAACCAAATAGTTGTTGTACTTTCTGTCGTAGGTCAACAGCCCGTAGCTTCCGACAGCCCCAAATGAAAGAAACGAGCCAGACAGTCGAACAAGCAAAATTCCATTTGGACTAGCTTCAACGAAGACGACGCCGACGACGTTGAAGTCGCTGTCGCTGCCGACGTTACCGCTGACGCATGTTGCTGTTGCGTATTTTTAGAAATGATATTTGCCTTTTTTTTTTCTTTCGATTTTCGTTGTTCTTAGCAACTTTTTTTGCTTTTGGCAAAGTTTATTTTTTTAATGCTTTTATTTTGGCTGCGTGCGATCGGAGTTGCCAGACATTTGGGAATGGCTAACGTGACGTATACGCAATATTCTCAGTGGCTTATTATGTTTGCACACGGCTGGCCTTACTGCACTCGTAAGGCTGCCCTGGAGAATTTCGCGTTAGAGAGTTGGCTTCTTTGTTGCCAGCCCTAGAGACAGCCTGCGTCTTGCACACAGGCCGCCAGACACGAGCCAAACAGCACGAGTTCATTAAACAGTTCAAGGCGAGCGGAAACATTAACGCGAATTCAAAAATTTATAAATAGTGCCAATAGGAGCAAACATAGCCGATCTACAATTGTATCAAATCAGCCATATATATGGTACATATACCTATTGGAAAAACTTGGTGTTTGTTATCGTTGACTTAAAATGATTTGCTTGATATCAAAATGAGAGAAATTGGTGGAAAGCGAGGGGTCTAGTCATTCGGGCTGATCCATTTTGTATGGTGGCGTCTAAAAATACGCGACGCTTTTAATGGCATGCAGACGCAAAGAAGAAGCACGCAACACCAGACATAGGGAAAGCGCATAGAAACTCAGTACGAGTACATATGTACTATAGTATATACCATATTTAAAACTTACCACTAGTTTGGCCTCCGGCGGCGCCTTAACCACAATAACAATCTGATCCTTGAACAAATCCACATTCAATAAATCATTCTGCGTTACATAGGCCATGCCGCCCACATTCTCCACCTCTTGCGAAATTTCCGCCAGCTCTGAACGCATCTGATCAATCAGCATATTCAACTCATTCTCATGTTGCTCCAGACGCTCACTATCCGCCTCAATGACACGCGATCTTTCGCTACTAACCAACGATTGACCACCCTTCCATTGTATATTGTTCTTTGATTTCTTCTCAAGTATGCCTATACCTTCGAGCACATTGGTTATATCGTAGATGCGTCGCTTTTGTACGCACAACCGATTCGAGGCATCGTTCAGATCTACAACACCATCCGGCGACTCCTGTAGCAAATCCACAAATTTCTTGGTTAGTATGCCAAGCGAGGTATCCGCACGATTGCGATCTCCGCCCGCGCCACCAGGCGTTGTCTGCTGCTGTGCCGCATAGATGTGTGGCTGTTGCGTTGTCAGCGCAAACTGTTGCTGCTGCTGCCGGCTGGATGGTTTGCTTGTGTCGTCTTCATTGGTGTCGTCGTCGTGGTCGAGGTGCGTTTGTTGCTGTTGCTGCTGCTGCTGATGTGAGTGCGAGTGAGTTTGAGGCGTGCCGCTGCTGGTCACATGTTGTTTCTGATAGACTACGGTATGATGCTGAGCGTTTTGCTTGGGCTGCTTTTTGGGATGTATCTCCTGTAGTGAGAGTGCGCGGCGTTTTACCTAAGGAAGAGAAAAGAAAGCTTTAGTAGTTTTTCAATTTAAAGGTAAACAATCCCATAATTTAAAACCATAAACGGTTATATGTAGACCCACACAAATGAGCCATCCTCATAGGAAAGAAGCCTCAAGCATATATCTCTAAGACTGATCGACTTAATATATAAATCTTGCTAAATGATACCCATTCTTTAGCAATAACGTTTCCCCCCTGGCATTGGCTTACCTTATAATATTGCGTGATATCGTTGCTTTTACCGGATGACGTCGCTGTTGTCCCACTTCGTTGCGTTTGGGGCGTGGACGTCACCATTGCATTCGATGGCGTCTGCTGTTGAGGGTTTAATGTTATTGTATTTGTTGTTGCTTGATTACTGCCCTTGTTCACACTGATATATACATGATCAAGCAGATGGGATGCTACGCCGTTTATGCCATGCTCATACTCCATATCCAGATCTTCATCTTTGATCACAATGTTATTGTTGTTGTTGTAGTTAAGCTTACGCACAACTTGTGGTGTACCAGCGCCATAATGTTGTCGCTGGGTGCCCCCTCCGTTGCTATTGTAGTTGCTACTGCCACCGCCTGTTGCTGCTGTTGCTGCCACCGAAATGTTGCTTCCAGTTTGTGTATTTGTAGGAGCGGCGCTCGAAAAGTATTTCGACATTTTTCCTAACACACACGCACAGTTGGTGGTGGTGTGGTTGTCAAGGGCGAGTGGGTGTGGTCGCCTTAACGTCTTTTAGAGCAGTTTTCTGTTTTAAGTTCTTTTTTTTTTATGTTAACAACTTGGCGACCTCTGTTGTTGTAATCAGCCTTTTCTTGTTTTTCGATTACTTTTTTTTTTTAAATAATCTGAAATAAAATTAGAAAGCAATGGTTTGGATAAAATTGCATTGTTTTTATAAAAAAATCAAAAAACCACATTTAACATATTTCGTAGCATACTTTTGGGGCGTCTATTAAAATGTTATTTAAAATGCTGTTTATGTTATGTCTAACTTGAAAATGTTAGCAAAAATGTTTACAGCAGCAGCAACTTAACAGAATGTCTCGAGGGTTTTGTGTGCCAAAAATAGAGTGGAAAACTTTTAGAAAGTCTTTGGTACGATTCATATTTCAAGAGATTTTATATGAATTTGGTTTGATAGTTGTTAAAAAAGGAATCAACTTTACAGATTGCTTATGGGCTTCATGACTCACGAATCTTTCAATCGAATTTGTGCAGTTTTTAAAACTAATAATGTGTCAAGAATGTTTCCAAGAATACGGAAAACTTTTACAAAGGCGTTGGAACGACTAAATTTTTATGAGATTTCAAAAAGGTTTTTTTTAAGCTTCAAAAATTAGACCAGAAAGTTTTTGCTTTTAAAAATGGAAAAGCACGAGTACAAAGTACAAACTTGTTAGACAGCAATGTGTTAGAAATCGCTTTAAATCGAATTTCAACCCAACAAACAATACGTACTACAGTGGAACTTCTACAATGCAAATTCGCACGCAAGCGAACAAAATTCGTCATAGAGAATATGCATGATTTTTTTAAATAGTTATTTAATAAAATCAGTATTTTTTTTTGGGTATTGCACAATTCCTTATTGATTGCTCAACAAATCTTCCCAAAAAGTTTGGAAAGCCTTGAATGCTTAGTTCCTCATCGCATTTTAACTGAACAATGACAACTAACATTTAAGAGCTTAACTTTATTCCTTCTTTTTTAGACTTTATTTTATTTTTAGGGCCGCCAAAATATGTTTAACTTTTTTTATCTTTATAGATTTAATTCAAATGCGACAAAAAAAAATTAACAAAAAATGCAAGCAGTAATTTGTAAAATTTCAATATATTTAAGAGATATAATACAGACAAAGGGTCTAGCTGGATAAGGTACTGGAAACTGCCTCCAGCGCTTTTTGAAAAGTAATGCTGCAGTTCGATGCATAATGGAAAAAAAAAGATGGCGTACGTTAAAGTCGGGCGCGGACGACTTTGGCATACCCTGTACCACCACATTGTAATCAAGTCCGATATATTACTTACGAACACTAAAAAAAATTCTTTGCCAAATTCAGTTACAATATTTTATATAAACAAACGAAACACAACTAATTTTGTTCAAAAAACGTTTTTTTGACCGATCGGTCCAATGGGATCTATATTATATAGTCAACCGATTTTGATCAAATTTGGTACAGTGCTTGGGAACTCTAAAAACCTTCCGAATGCAAAATTTGGTTACAATATCTTCACAAACAAACGATTCACAACGAATTTTGTACAAAAAACAAATTTTCGACCGATCGATCCTATGGGAGCTATATGATATAGTCAACCGATTTTGATCAAATTTTGTATAGTGCTTGGGAACTCTAAAAAACTTCTTAATGCCAAATGTGGTTACGGTATGTTCACAAATAAACGAAACACAACGAATTTTGTACAAAACACGATTTTTTGACCGATTGGTCCTATGGGAGCTATATGATATAGTCAACCGATTTTGATCAAATTTGGTATAGTGCTTGGAAACTCTAAAAAACTTCTTAATGCCAAATTTGGTTACAATATTTGCACAAACAAACGAAACACAACGAATTTTGTACAAAAAACAAATTTTCGACCGATCGATCCTATGGGACCTATATGATATAGTCAACCGATTTTGATAAAATTTGGTACAGTGCTGGGGGTTTCTAAAAAACTTCCGATTGCCAAATTTGGTTATGATATCTTCATCAGCAAACGAATTATCCATCTAAAACTTTTGGGGTTTTTCGAGGTCCTCTGAAACACCCCTATGGGAGCTATATAATGTAGTCCCGATATCAAAAAAATAAAATAAACTTGTCTCCTATGGATTAATAAGGGATCTTATCTGAAAGTTTGGTTGCTCTAGCTCTTACCATCTCTGAGATCTAGGCGTTCATACGGACAGACGGTCAGACGGACAGACGGACATGGGTATATCGACTTCTCTAGTCACCCTGATCATACTTTAGGTAACTTTGGGGGGTCTCCGACTTCTCCTTCTGTACGTTACATACATTTTCGGCTTGCACAAACACAATATACCCTTTGTACCATACGGTAAAAAATATGAAATTTTCTTATTTTTGTTTAAGTATGTTTCTTAAATAACTCAATCACCATTTTTTTTTAAAACACGTGTTTTTATACGATCTTTATTTGCTGTGAAAATTAATCAAATCGATTTGGTGGAACTTAGATTAAAAAAAAAAATTTGTTCAAAAATATTCAGTAGTGTAGTCACAATTTAATAAAAACGGAAAACACGTTTTTTTTTAAATTAATCAGCAACGCGTTAAGTTTAAAAACTGAAATTTGGCACAACATTTTTTTTTTTCCATTATGCATCGAACTGCATCATTACTTTTCAAAAAGCGCTGGGGGCAGTTTCCAGTACCTTATCCAGCTAGACCCTTTAGAATCAGTTGAATAATAAGTTTACATAGTAAGTTATGTAAGAACTGTGTTTAATATTCGTATAATATATACATACATACTTATATATTTTAAAAACATTTTATTCGGCCCAACCCTTTTTCAAAAACTTGCGCTTGCTGGCCACACCTATCTGATAGTGACAAACAGGATATCGGAAAGAAAATTACGTAAATTATATTATTTGATTGTTGTTGTTGTTACGTAGAACTTATTAGTGCAATATAAACACTACACTTTCTTTTTTTTTAATTTTGTAAGCACTATTTTAAAACATTTCAAATGGAAAGTTAAAGACAAAATCATCGGAATCGCGAACATCGGAATATGTTTAAATTCTGTTAATTTAATGCATAAAAAAATGTTTTGTGTAATGATTAAAAACAAATTATAGTAGTAGCAGTTTTCTACTCATTATTAGCACATACCCATAGCAATAACTCAAACTGTCTGATAACAACGACTTAATATATATTTAATTTAAAAAAAATATATATATGTATATTAGGGTGGGTCAATTTTTTTCGGTGTAAGGGCTCACTCGGATTTTGATTCTTTGGGTAATTCTAAGCAAATTTGCCCAAGAAACTATGGGTCTAAAATGAATTTCGAGTCGCCCACTTTTTCAAAATAGGTTTTTTTTTCGAAATATTCAAAAAACGACTTAGACATTGCATTGAAAAAAATTTCTAAAAATTATGTTAAGCTTTAAGCTGAAAGAAAAATAACGGCTACAGCTGCATACAAACTCGTGAAGACGTAAGTGAATGCAAATAAAAAAATTTTTGTGAAAATTTTTTTTTTCATATAAAATTGTGATTGAGTGAAGATTGGAACTTCCGCACATGGTTACATAACACCTACAATTCTCAACCGATTTTTAAGATCTTAGACTCGAAATGTTCGTAAATGAATTCTCTTTCAGCTTAAAGCTTAACATAATTTTTAGAAATTTTTTTTCAATGCAATGTCTAAGTCGAATTTTGAATATTTCGAAAAAAAAACATTTTTTGAAAAAGTGGGCGACTCGAAATTAATTTTAGACCCATAGTTTCTTGGGCAAAGTTGCTTAGAATGACCCAAAGAATCAAAATCCGAGTGAGCCCCATAAGGTTTTTTCGGCCCCATACAAATTGACCCGCCCTAATGTATATGTATATAGTATGCAATCATTGTTAATTTTTTAAAGAAATACAAAATGCTTTTTTTTTTCAATCCCACGTTACTCTTACCTTGTATGTGCTTTTTTTGTTACTGTAGTTGTGTTGGATTTTGCTTATATATATTGTACTTGCAACGGTTTGCTTGTTTTGCTCTTAATAACTAAAAATTAGCACCTAAGGATTCTTCACATCTGCAAATATACGAAAAAAAAAAGAAGAGAAGAAAAGAAAAGTAAGGAATTAGTCTTGTGTGAGACCTGCTTCATAGAGTTTAAGCAATTGTATTAGTAATCCAGTTTACATTTCGAATATGTAAATAGATTCCATTTTTATTTTTAAGCTTTTGTTCTCAGCAGCTTAATTAACATAAACGCCGCGCAGGGGCATGTACAACTGAACTGACGCCATTCAGAGGCTTTTTGCTTATTATTTTTTTATTTACTTAACACACTTACGCCTAAAAAATAAATTCAACTACAATATTAGAGTATTTATATATTTATATACACATGTGGCACTTTCAGGGCACAAAAACAAAAAAAAAAAATCTTGTGTGACGTGTTCGTATAGCGAAATGTGATACAATAAATTGCGCTCACTCGGCTGATAAGCTAAAGAAACTTGAAACTTTCGTGTGTTCGCCAAAGCCCATCCAAATATCTGAGCGATTAAACTTTCAAGCAAAATTTCAAAGTGCCAAAGCCCAAACAATCGGCTCCAAAGCGGGCCAAATTCTATGTATAATACATATGTTTTTGTTTGTGTGTATTCACAGTAGACACACGCCAGTCTTCTTGTCTTGTTCTCTAACTGCCATACATTTATTTTTACCTATACAACAACAGTATTTTGTAGTAGTTTCTTCTTTTGTTGTTGTTGTATCTAGTAAGGTTGTTGGTTCTCGACACAAATGTCAATAAACTCGACAAAATATTAAACAATACGCAAAGAAAAGTAAAAAAAAAGCAGCAAAGACGCTCACGTATAAAATATAAAACAAAAAAGAGTTGTCGAGTAAGCAGAAAAATGGCAACAACAAAATAAAATTAAATAAAAGAGTCAACACTGGTAAAATAAGGTTTTATGCTCTTTTAACCAATTAACCCAGCAAGCGCAAGCAGCAGTAAAGACCAAAACTAAAAACCAGCCAAAACCGAAGCTGGCCCAGGGCCAAGTTTTATATGAAGGCTATTGGCTTCATTTATTTATTGTGTGTGTGTAGCTCATTTAGTAAAACGTGTCCAAACGAATAATTTCAATTAAGAAACGACATGTGTGTATCTCAGCTTAAATCTCTTGTAATTGAATTTATTATGTTGCTTAATTATTTTTGTATTGTGACTAATCTAAATATGCAGCCAGCAAACATTTTTAGTATATAAGTGATATCATCTAATTAAAAATAAAAAAAGACTAAAGTAAATGTAAAAATTTAACAGATGAACAATTTGGTAAATTTTGGGGTTTTCCAACAAAATAAGCTTTTGCTGTTTGTTCTAAGCAAAATGTTGGGAACCCTAAGCGCGCTTTAATCAGACGGTTTGAAGACTTCTTCAATTATGCAATTATAGCTTAATCATTTTGATTTTTTGTCCATAGTGCGACGCATTTTACTTTTGGTATTTTTTAGTAACATACCTTATAGTATGCACATACCTTAAGAAATTTATCTTGTGGCTATTTGGCTAATGACTTGAAATCATTAACCAGAACTTGGTAACTTTCAACGTTTTGCTTTCATGTAAACCCGCTAGAAAGAAGCAGCAAAGTCAGGCAAAGAAGCGAAGCAAGTTAGTATATAGTAGCTGTTTAACATATTTACGCCAAATTGGTATGTTATGGAAAGTAAGCCAATATGAATGGAGCGACGACATGCAGAACATTCCTTTGCCGTTGACCAGAAATTAAAACTAACAAATTAAAAAGATCAACAAGCGTGAAAAAACCAAAGACAGCTACAGTCAAACTTTACTATAAAGAACTCCTCTCAATGCATTTTTTCTTATAAACTAGTCTCCTTATAATAAATTTTGTAAAACGAATTTAATATCCAACGAAACAATATTCTGCTCCTGCTAAGTTCGACGGTATATCCTAATGTTAAATGATGCAGCATATTACATTTAACAGTTAATTAACAGCGCGCTGTTAAGTCAGACTGCGCCACAACAAATGCCACACAACTGTTTGCTTACTTTGAATTCACCTAATTCAATGAAAATGAAATTTTAAAATATAAATTACTTTTGGTTGGCGATATCATATGTTTTGTATATACATACAAATTTCTTCAACTTTTTTCATACACCTGTGTAGTGTTTACTACTATTGTGTAAATAATCAATTGCTTACTTATGCTACTAGTTGCTTATTAATATTCAAGCTATGTATACATATAAACAAATAAAAGCAATATTAGACACATCAAATTTAATGATTGTAGCGCACTTTTCCAGGCACAAAATAGCTCCCAATGACGCGACTGAAGCGACAAGCTTTGACTTTATGAGCTGATAATTGCGCCAAAAAGCAACAAAAAATATTGCACTTAGTATATGCTCGAATAAAAATTAATTAAAAAAACGTGAATAAGTAATTTGTCGGTGCGGTGCTCGACGGAGAGATACCCTGCAACTAACACTTTTCCTAAGAGTTTAATATAAAACATAGTAGAAAATTGTTCAATCGACAAACTTTAGAAGTGAACGCATCTTTTGGTATATCTCAAGCCTGGGAACACTAGGTTCATACAGACAGACGGTCATTGCTCGATCGCCAAGGTATTCCGAAAGTTTTTAGTGTAACAAACTTATGGTCTGTCTTCCATACAATGCACAAATCTGTATTACCCTATGCGCTCTATAGGGTATCCATATACCAAAACAACACTTTAAAAGCAAATGAAGCAAGAAGGCAAAGCGCCGTAAAATGAGAAACTAAAGTGACTGAAGCTTGCTATCGTATGGAATTTGCTGAAATTGCCAAGAAATGAGCGGCACACAGGTAAGCGGCGTTCTCCCTTTCTGCGCTCAGATGTCTTTCCTGCGCTGCGGCTTTGCGTTGGCGGTAAAGATTCTTCATATTTGCTGTTGCTTTCTACTGTCAACGGTATCTGCTTACAGAGACAGCTAACTTTTCGCCCATTTTGTTTTACTTTTATTTTGGTAATTCAAAGCGAAAACACTGAAATTGAATACGCTTCACATCTTTGGATGATGGTTGTGCTGGTCGCTGCTGCTGTTGTTGTTTGCCCCCGAGTAATAATTTATGTGGGTACCATGTATGCATACGCACATACATACATACATATATCTAAATAAATCGAAAAGGGTATACGCCTTCTGTCAGGTAGGTCCTTTTTTTTTTAAATAAAATTTCAATTTAAATGCACAAATTTCTTTTGATCGATACACACACTCAAACGAAAAAACAAGTAGCTGTATTTTAATTTGCATATAAAATTACAGAGAAAGTATAAAATTACTTTAACTGTTTAGGTTGCAGGCAGCACAAAAAAAAAATAAAACTAAAATTGCTGCATGAGCAAAGTTATGTTAGTTTCTAGCAAACTTATTGAGGCAACACTGGTGGATCTAGCTACAGCTCAGTATGACACTATCATAAGCATCAACAGAATGTTACGCCAAAACGAATACTTGTGTTTACCATAAAAAAAACCGTTCTGTAAAGACAGTATAAGAACTAAAAAAAAGTTTTATTTTATGTAATTTAAACTATATTGTCAAAAAATGTATCTAATACTAAACAAATACTTGTCTTCTAATGAAAACTATTCGTTTTTGTTAAGCTTTGCATCTGCGCCAATGTAAACACAGCATTTATGGTATTTATTTATATACAATTAGGTGTCGTGATAAAATTCAAACGAAAACATTTATATAAAATGCAGCCCAAATCTGATAATTTATTTTTCTTTTGTTTATTTAAACAACGTACAAGTAACTATATGCTTAACTGTAATGTGTAAATGTAAGTGTACGTACTTTAAGCAAACAGAGGAAAAAAAGAAAATGATAAAATGAAAAATTGTTGGAAAACTCAACTGGAAGACAAGCAGACGTGCCAGCAACACGCAGCTTTTTCTTCAATAAAACTGGAGCCAAGTTGGAGTATCTCTCGTGTGGGCGGCAGAGGGGGTCCGAGAAACTTCGTTGTTCACTTCCAAGCGCTAACCCCATTCCCCGAACACAAACCGAACCTACAAGCCAACGACAACGTCGGCCACCAACAATATTTCAATTTGTTTGGTTGATGATAAAAAAAGCTATGTAGATAGATACACATAATGTCGAGTAAATAACACCACAGAGGCAATAACGAGACCTACAACAAAAACGAAAAAAAAAAACAACGGCTGCAATAATAACAACGCGTTTTGATAGTAACATTCGCTGAGCTGAGCTGCTTAAATTAGAAAACTAAAGACTGCCTGTAAAATGAATTGCGAGTAGGCTGAGCTGTTTGTATAGGGTCTTGGCAAAGTAAACGGCTTTAGTTTTGAGCTGATTTTCAATTTAAGAAAATTTAGATGAGAATTTTGAATTTTTACAACTGGTATGTTGGGTTTCTATCTATTTGTAGAATTTGTAATGGGCTAATACGGTAAATAAAAATATAAATATAATATGTACGGTAAGTAAAAAAATTAAATTTTTTATGCAGGGGAAGACATGGACTCTAATAAAATTTTTTTTTTGGTTAGTGAGTTTAGTTTTAATTCAAGCTTTTCTGTGTTTGTGCTAAAAAATTAATTTTATAAATGGTTAACAATAACAGAAACTTCAATATATTAGAATTTAAATTATAAATAATCACAGAATTTACATTACATACATTATAAATACTTGAATAAAGCTTATTCAAAAAAGCACCCTTTATTTGCTTTAATATATACAGGTAAATGGCGCATTTATGAGTTTAACTAGTGTAAATGGTCAATTGTAATTAAGTACAGCAACTGCACATAAGCATAACGGTATTCAGAAAAACAGTTTGGACACACGCCAAGTTTATTAGCTTCCGTTAGAAATGAAAATAATAATGCATTAGCAGAGAAATAAAAATAGTTAATATTTGGCACAAGTTGTTTAATGACTAATAACTATGAACATACATACTACAATATATGTAACGAGCAGTATTCACATTGTATAATAAAATTGGCTTTTATCTTTTATTATGCCATACACACAAATTAAAAATAAAGACGAAAAAAAAACAAAAAACAAAACTACGCCAACGTCAACGCTAAGCCGTAAAGGCTGCGAAACGTAAAAGTTTCGCTTTCTTTTTGGTCACAATTTTCCATGCGCAGTAGCAGAATGCAATAAAAAATCATAAAAGAAGAATCGACACAGATATATACATATGTATGAAGGTACTTATTGCTAAACATAAAACAACTATTTAAAAAAAATGTGAGTCAGTCGGGGCGTTGCCCGACAGTGGGATACTCTGCGAGCCACATTTTGCAGGATTATAAGCGTAGGGTATTGCAAGGTATCTACAAGCTTCACGTGTGTTAAGATAATGCGTATCTTTTAGTATCTCTAGCTGTTTCGGAGCATGTCTGCCACGCCTCCTTCTGCCTGTGGCAAATGTTGCACAAATCGTATAATACCCTTGAACCTATGGCTACAAGGTACACAAAAAGCAAAAAAAAAAAACGGAAAAAAAAGAATGACGTCGGCGTCGCTTTTGCTTAAACAGATCAACCGGCAAGTGCATGTGTATCGTATCTGCTGAGTTGGCTCTCTTGCTTTCGCTCTCTCAAGACGCCGGTCGCCTTTAATAACAGCTGTTAGCTGCTTGGCAAGGCAAGGCTGTTTATCAAGCTGCCAAATGGCATCCACAAAAAGGAATTCGTTTTAACTGTGTATTGTTTGTAAGTATATAAAGAGAAGTGAAGTGAAGGCTGCACATCTTTTGGTTGTTGTTACTTTTTGTGGATTGTATGCGCGTTTTAGTTGTAGCTTCTTTTTTTTTTTTTTTCATATTATGTACATATTTGTATATGTATTTGTATCGCTTATTGCGTCGCAGCTAGCCGGTTTTATGTACTTCGCCACTGCTGTTGCTTGGTATTTGTTTCATTTCACGTTCTAGGCGAGTTCCGATTGATTATGCGCGTCGCCTGACGCTACGTAGCCGGTGAGTACGCCTATATGTACCACACATATGTATGTATGTAATTTAACTGCTTATTAGGCGTTAGAGTAGCGTAACTCCCCCCTCTACAAAGAAAACCCGCATTTAAAACTGAAAAATGCAATCAATATGGCAACTTGACGCCATTTTTCAAACATTAAGCCAATTATAGGCGAATTGCTGAGACACCCAATTGCAAAGCTCAATCAAAAAATGTCAGTCACACACCCACGTATAAGCGCAAAGGTAAACAATACTTATTTGTTTTATGTTAACCTTATCCAATGCACATAAAATAATTTAAATTCAATTAAATAATACACCGGCAAGTGTAAACATAAAAACAACAAAACAAAAATGCTTTATGAGCCAAAAACAACAAGTGCAAGCGAGATGGCAGCTGGGCATTAACATAACGGTGGCGGCGGCAAGGCAAACAAGTCACAGAGCAGCAAAAAAAAAAAACAAGAAAACAAAACAAAACGCTAAGCTGTTAAAGCTTTGTTGTGTGCGTTCGTGTGAATGTGTTGTGCACTGGCGAGAGCCAAAATACAATTGCCGCCACTGTTATGTACTTGGAAATTGGTTACAGAGAGAGCGCAGCCACCACACCACACCTACTCTCATTACTCTTTAAACGCATTTAATAAAATGCGTCGCAAATAATTTCGCTACAAAAATGCAAAAAATAAGGCGTGCAGCACCACCACTTGCGAGGCAGGGCGAATAGCAACTGAAAAGCAGCTGCTATTTTTAGGTGCAAATACATAGATGTACAAGTAAGTACGATAAGTCGATAAATGAAGTTTAAGGAAAACACATATTTGTTTGTAAATAAGTACATATTGTATCAGCTGCATTCCTTATCTAAAATACTTGGAATACTAAAGACATTCCACAAAAAACTTAAATACACAACGGGAATTTAAAGTCATAGTATAAATCATGGGGTACTATATCGGGAACTCCAGTTAAAAAAAAAAGTTTTTCTCTCATCGTGACACATGTGATTTTGTATTAAGTCCCTAGTTCTTTGTTTAACAACTAAACGAACTAGTTTTTTTCGTGAGCTGCCGAACAACAAAGACTTTTTCTCATGCGTTCACTAGTTCCTTTAGTTCGCTCAGTTATTCAGTGAGTTGCTTTTGAACGCGCAGTTATCGCTGCCAATATAAAAAATCTTTACCAGTTAAAATAGTAATTAATAACAACTTTATCTTGCACTGCATTTTTTTTTTCTTTAACGCCAAATTGGGACCATTTACAGCAGCTATGTTTTGAATGAGAACACACAAGACTATGGAGTCATCCCTTCGCATAGCCCATTGGTCTTGCGTGGACAAAAATTTGAAGCGTGTAGGCTAAAGAGCGCAAATTTCAAGCCATTTGTTAAAGAATCGGATAAATTTTATATTACATCTGGGTATTTTTCTCTTTTTTATTTAAAATTAATATGTTATATTGTACATGCTAAATATACAATTAAATGATTTAATTATTTGTAACCTCAATTAATTCAGGGGAATAACAGAAATTCGTACAATCAATAATACATGCAACTTTTGTTGACTACGAAAGTACATTCATACATACAAGATAACAAAAAAGTAACCTTGTGTTACTCGCATTGATGTATATGTACATATGACAAGAAAATTAGCTTGTATACCTTATTTATTTTATTTATGTATTTATAATGATAATATAGTTTAAAACTGATAACTAACAAACAGTCTGTTTTTGTATCGCACTGGCTACGCAGATCTTGTATACATCATCATTAAGTCATATCTATTTCAACCAATTGAGGATTTAATAATCTCTCTTTGAGGGATTTAATAATATCTCAGCTTTTCGTGTTTGACTTTGTACATTTTGGCCAGTAAATTTGCTCGTTATAAAATCAACTAATCGTTTCTTTTAATAATTTTTTTTATGAATACAAGAATGTACATACCTTGCATAAAAATGTGTGACTAATTTGATTGCTTTTATCAGATAAATAAGTTATGCAAGCTTATGAAATAATTGCTACCAAAAAAAGGCTAAAGCGCTGCGAGCAGAGTTGCCATACACATGCTAGTATTATTCTACAGTTTCCAGTAAAATTTTTAGAAATTGCTAACAAACAGCTGATTATAACAAGTTCGTGCTTTGCTCCAACTTTGTCAATGCACACAACCATCTCTAAATCAGGATCAGTCACATCGCTAAGCATAAACAGCTGTTAACTTAACAGACAGGCCGCCGCCGGCAAAATGTGAAAACGTACATATACTGTATGTGTGCATGTGTGTGTTCGCTTAAAAGAAAATAAAAACCAAAATGAATTAAGAAGAATAATGATAATTATCATTAATGGTTAAAAGCTGGCGCTGAAATTAAGTGGAGCAGGCTAGCTGGCGCCTGAGGTGACACCTTCAAAAGGTTGTAAATAGAAATTAATTAAACATGATTTGTTTTTAAGAACACAAAGTATTTTTTTAACGGCACTTTGAGACGGCAAAGAACAATAACAAAATATACAAGAAAATCATTTAAAGGTTATTAGCAGCTTACGTTGGCCGTAAGAAAAAAGCAACGTAAAGAAAACTTGATAAATGATTGATTGCAGCAGCACACACACACATATATAAGTACATACTCAGTAGTTGTTGTTGGTGCGCACAGTTTTAGAATGACTGATAAAAATCTAATCTTATCTTATGTATGTATATAGTGCTAACTATTTGTTTATAAAGTTCAAGGCACGCACGCACACCCACACAAAACTTAAACTAATGTAATATTTCACGCACCTATTTATTGGAATTCTTTTTCTATATGTAAGTATATATTTTTTTTATTTTATATCACACTTGGCCGCCGCCGCCGTCGTCGCCAACCGACAACAACAACAACGCACATAAAAGTTGTGGCTTTCAAGACGTTGCGTTGCGTCGCTGCTGCGCTGTCGCCGTTCTCTCTCTCTGCTCTCGCTCACTGCTTGCTGCTTTGTAGTAGCTGCTGCGCGGCCACTCATTTAATATCACACACGTTTTTTCATATTTGCGCCTACGTTTTATGTACATACATGCATGTGTACTATGTATATTTTATATGTATACTTTTTTGCCTGTATTTGTGTAATTTTGTGTGCACAAAATTGCGTTACGGCCGTCTGTGTGGGAATATTTTGTTGTTGTTGTACTACGTTGCGTTGTGCGCGTGACGTCAGCAGTTGAAAATTTGTTATTATTGTTGTTGTAGATATCACATAATTGGTACACACATACACCCTCGCGCGCGACGACAAAGCTTAACTTGATTGCTATATAATAGTTTGTATATTTTTGCATGCATACACATAGGCTGAGCAGTTTTAGTCTTTTTTTTTTTTGCTTTGCTTTTTACAATTGTCTTACATATTTATTAGTAATTTGTGCACCGGCGCACGGCACAAATCAAGCGACGAACTTCATGGGCCACGACGTAAACGCAAAGTGATTGCCGCCGCCGACACTTTGCTTGGCTTTGGTTGTCTTTGGAGCTGCTGCTGCTGTTGCTGCTGCTGCGCCGGCCGCTGCGCATGTAGTAAATGGAGTCAACGTGTGTGCCCAGGCCGAGTAAGCCAACAAAGTCCACAAAATACACACACACACACACAAAGCAAAGCCGGCAGAGTACAAAGCGTAAGAGAGAGAGAGAACCAGGAGGCGAATATATCATAGTAGTAAGCCGCTAGAGAAAACGTAACATCAAAGTCCACGCAACGCGGCTACGTTACAATTCGGCAACGCGATGACCGACCGACCATAATCTGGCGCTCCCTTATTACGTATTGAAGCATATACACACTGATTCAATTTGATTAATTTTTTATGTCGCAGTTGCACTTTTTTGCATATGCCTTTAAAATGTTTCTATTTACTTCAAAGCGCACTTTTTTTTAATCATTCATTTGTTGCTGTTTTTGCACGCGCATGACTTTACGTTTTTATTTGTTACGTTTTTCCTTGTCTCTCGCTCTCCGCGTTTTTGACGTTTCGTCGTTTTTTGTAGCTTCTCGTTTCGCTGGCGACAACGCGCGATTAACCGGAACAGCAACAACAGCAGCAGCAGCAACAACAAACAGACGCGGACACGAACAAATGATTGAATGAATGAATGATTTCTCTTTAGGCTGTCATTTCTGTTGCCATTTTTTTGTTAATGTTAAAAAAATGTGTACACATGCCTGAAAGTGGGCAAATTTTAAGCTTGCTATCTCAAGCGTAGTAACGCTTAGCTGCTTGCACCTATGGCGTTTTGTGCTGTAAGTTAACAGCGCCAGAGAGCCCAGCAACATAACGTAACCAGCTGAGTATTGTGGAACTTGTTTGTGCATTATTGTGGACGCTGTCTCATTGATGTTGCCTGTGGATGCTAGACTTACGCTCACTCGCTCGAGCGCGATAAACTGCTGCACGCAGCCCTCCGCACTTAAACTCTTTTTTTTTATTGGTTTCTTTTTTTGAGACGGAAGTGGCAGAGGGAAACGTATTAGTAATAATTCCATCAGCCATCAAATGCTTAGGTTGGGGTCTTGAGCAGCGTCTTTATCGCCAAATGTCATAACCTTTTGACGAATGTTGGATGGCCTGCATACTTTGCAACATTGTTGCAAATTTTTAAATAAACAATACGCTGCAACTCAAGGCGCTGTTGCCAATTTGCAGCCCATGTATGGCAACAGCTTGTGCTACAACGCTTCTCAATAAAAAAGTTTTTCGCAAAATAATATTGTGAATTGATACTATAGTTTTTTTTTTTTATTGCAATATGTGGATGTTCAAAAGTGGATCCTTTTAAATTTCAATTGGAATCGAATTGGACCAAATTGAATAAAAAACATTAGTTATAAAAATGTTTTCGTAAAAAAATATCACAAAAATGCAATAATCTCTTTATTTCCAATTTCAATTGGAATCGAATTGGACCAAATTGAATAAAAAATATCACAAAAATGCAATAATCTCTTTAGCAATATTGAGATAGAAAAGCAAATTAGAGCAAATTCAGACCATATTAATAAAAAGAATGCAAAAAGTATAGAAAATCAAAATTTAAATAAAAAATATCAAAAATTATACAAATAAATTCTTCCTTGCCTCAAAGTTCTGAAAGTATGCAATTTTCGTTTCTTACGATTTTCATTCACACGTTTTTGGCTCAATTTTGCTTAACGTACGTAGATAAGGATTGCCGAGAAGAAAAAAAAATACAAAATTCTCCAATTTTTCCTTGTCACAAAGTTCTGAAAGTATGAAATTTTCGTTTCTTACGATATTTTGGCTCAATTTTGCTTTATGTACGTAGATAAGGATTCCCGAGAAGAACACAAAATACATGAAATCTCAAAAATGTAAAAAGAAAATTAAAAAATTTTCAAAAAAATCGACCTTGTCTCAAAATTCTGAAAGTATGCAGTTTTCGTTTCTTACGATATTCATTCAAACTTTTTCTTTGAATTTTCCTTGACGTCCGTTTTCAAAAGTACCCCCATTAAAATTTTTGGCATATGTATATATTTCTTCTATTGAAAACTTTTAGTTTCTAAAAAAAAAGATTCATCGAATTATGACAATCTGTTCTGGAGATATCATCAAAAAACCCATTCCCTACAAATTATGTTAGAAAATAAATTTTCTTCATTCTTTTTCGTAAATTTTCCGAAGATTTTATAGATATTCTGCTATTCAGTGTCCAGCCATTCTTAAGTTCTAACACGACGTTGTTTTATATACATACATATAGTCAAGTCATAATATTCAAACACGATTAATGAAATAGTTTCCGTATGAAAACCCTGTATATAAAGCGCTAAACAAAAACTTCTATTATAGAACGATGATCACATTATCGAAATGACAACGTCCAAAGGCTTCTTAAACATGACTTCCATCAGCCTAGCTGAACTTCACTCATTTAACTGGAGTGAGTTTATTGAACTCTGGCAAATGCGAAAACATCTGCCCAAATAAAAAAAAGCGATCGGTAACAAAAACAGAAAAAAAAACTTTGTCATATCTAGTATGCCAACATTTGGCATTGTCTTTGCCTGCGCCTTAAGTGCTCATAAAAATCAAGCAAATTATGGTAAATATGTATGTATGTATGTACTTCGTCTCAAGCTCACGCCCAAGCAGCCCCCAACAAAGTTGACTACAAAAACGATCTATGCACATTTTTTTTTAACTTTTTTTTTTTTTTCAATTTCATGTAGCGCCTGCCTCAGACAGAAACCAGGGCTACACAGGCCCAAAGGCAGACACAAAAAAAAAAAAAAAAAAACCAAGACACGCATTTCCAGTTAATTAAAAGTATTTATGACACTCCACACATAAATTTCTTGCCAGTGCGCGTAAAGTACAAAAGTCCACAAGGATCGTGGGAAGTTCCATTCCCAGACAAATACACAGCGATCGCATTTTGCTTGAGCCGACGCCACCACCAACCTCTGCCTTTGCCTCTTCTCCGCCATCCTTCCCTCATTCACATTGCTTTGGTTAAGAATTCTTCTTCTATGAGTGACAATGCTGATAAAGCAAGCAAAAAAAAAAGAAATCTTGCAAAAAATAGACTCTAATTGCATATGCAAAAAAAAAAAACACCAAAAAAAAGGGTAAGGTTCTGCTTTAAGGGTGTCTCTGGCTGCTGAGAACGCACTGCGCATAGCTAAAAAATTAGACTCTATAAGCAGCTCACGCTGTCTTATCACCCAAAAACTCATCAACCCAAAAAAAAAGAAGGAATATACAAAAAAAAACCCAAAGGACAACTTGTTGGTAGACTCTCTGAGGGCTATGAGCGTGATAATACCCAGACACAAGAAGGCTTTAACAAAATAATTTTATAAAAAAAAGTTAATATAAATGAAAACTGGAAAGAGGATTACTTTCGGTTCGACTGCGCATAAGATCAATGTACGAACAAGCAATGTTTTTGATATGTGAGTGGGGATGGGTTATAACACGGGAATTTTAGGTATGTTCGTATATAGCGAAATTCTGGCTATAACACAGCAAGACTCTCTTCAAACGCACATATGTATATAAATAGGCTACAATTCAAATATTTAGTATAGTCTCCATATTACCTACTAACTAGACTCATTTTCTAAATGGCCGCAGTCCCTTTTTTCCTTTTTGTTTTCTCATCTAAACGAGTTGGCAACATCCATTGCCACCCTGCAGTTTCATAAACACATGTGGCAGCACTTAACAAAAAAGAGTTCCTGCTTCTACTGGAAATGGAAATTTCCTTATTTGAAACGGTGGAAACGGAGCACTTAAAATATATTAGTTACAGTTATTGGCGTTGCCATCCCTGACCAAAAATTAATGAACTTTAAATCCGCGCACTCGAGTACCCCAAACACAAAAAATCAGCATCCACCTAGATTTCGATATAGGGAAAAAGGAACACAAGAAAATGGTCCTTCAGCTGAGCTCAAACATATTGTATGTTATCCTTTAATTAATTTTTAAAAATTACCTGGTCATGATGCCAGAAAATGCGTTAAACCTAAGGAAAAGTTAAAAAAATATGCAGCTTTGGGTTTTTGTAAGCCCTTAAATATCATTTCTAGAAAAATTCACGAGCTTTTATATTAATCCTTAATATCCTACTGGCTTAGGGACAGATTTTACGTACCTTACTAGAAAATCTTAAACAGAGACGTTTAAAATGCGAGTGAGAAGATTTCTGCTTCTTTTAATGACGGAATTCTCTTGGCCTTACTCGGATATCTTAAACAGAGACTCATTAAAAGTGGGATTAAAATACGAATAAAGAAGATTTCTGATACACTATTCGATAATCGATATACTAGGTTAAAATATGGCTTAAAAAGATTTCTGCTTCTTGTTTGGCAACTTAGTTAGAGCGTATAAAAACCCATTTGAACTAATCGACTGCCAGGTATATTTTTTGTTAGGGTATAAAAGTAGCTGAGCTTTGTCAGACAAATTATGCCCTGCAGCATTCTAGCAAGACTAAAAACCAACAAGGATATAGGCATAAAATCTCACCCCTTTAAAATTTTTTATTTTGGGGTGCAAAATTATATAGAGCTTCCTCCGTTAAGGCCGTTACGCTCCTGCTGCATACCCAAGGCGCAACACACAAAGACATATGGGAAATGAAAAGAGCTGAAAAGGAGAGCAGCAGCAGCGGCGGCGACGTCGCGGCAGAATGCAAGCGACAACGATATTCAAATTCGAAAATAAAAGTGAAACAAAAAGTTGGAACAAATAATAAAAAATAAATATTCTCAAAAAAAGTTCTTTGACGGCGTCGACGTTGCCGTTGCATGTTTGACAGAATGTCAGTCAACATTTTTGTTTTTTGTTCTTGTCCGCCAGTGGCAGCCGCTTGACAGGAGCGTAGTTAGAGTCTGATCCAAGCAGGCAGCGCAGACGTTGCCGTTGGCGTCAGCGTCTACAACGTCTGTCTGGACTTGAAATGGGTTGGGGTGTTCGGGTGTATAGTGTTAGTGGTGTGTATGTGTGTCATGACGCGGCTTTTAAAGTGCATTACACATGTACTGCTGCGAGGGGCGTAGGCAGCTTTTTGTAATGAGGGGGTCCGGTAACTTATTACTAAATCGCCTATATACTATTACTTTAAAATACTTGGCCTCCTAAGACTATTACTTCTTACTTATATCGATATGACGATAGTTAATTATTGAATGATATCGATGCACAAAATATAGGCAAGGATCGCCGTTAAAAACATAGAACCAAAGTTTTAAGTTATTTTTTTTGTAAATGAGTTTCAAATTTTAAGATCATGTAAATGTCAAAAAGTTCAACGCTTTGATTCACATAATTTATCCCTTCTAAAACAGATACTCGGAATTGAAGCCAAACGCTTTCTATGTTTTTTAAAAATGATGATGAAGCCCCCCTAATATCACTCTACGATTGATCTACACAGTCGTACCCATAATGAATGAATGAAATAGGTATTATGTGGGAAATATCAAAGTGCTCATTAGACAGCTAATAGGAGCAGTTATCATCCAACATCGACTTCTCATTCCCCCAAATCCTCCCCCCTTAATACACCACTGACTCTGGCCATGGTTGGTAGAGTGTGGTATGACTTGACGCAACATTTATTGAATTTGCCTACGTTGCCGTCGCTTGACGTCGACGTCACATCGCTGCAAGCGGGCAAAATTAATGTCGTCGGTTAAATTGCCGCTGCCAGGCCTGGTGTCAGTCCCGGTTCCCGGCAACGGTTCTAGTACGGATCTCTGGTGCTTTTAGTTGTATGCCATGCCAGACCCCCCCCCCCCCCCCAGGCGCACTAATTGCAAATTAATTTGATTTGAATGTTAATTATTTTTACAGACGTTGGCCTGGGTTATACTCAAAAAAGTTGGAAGCTATCCGTAATAATGCATTTTACTAGTTTGGACTGGAGTTCTGAGTTGAAGGATGGTTAGACATGCCATGAGCATGCATTAACGTGGGTAGTCATAAAGGTTCTCATTACATTATAATCGTTAGCATTTAGCTACGGCGTGCGTAGGCTAAAAGCAGTGTAGTACCTACACGTTCAATTGGATACCTACCCGATCTTCCTGCCCTATATGGTTAGCTGACTGGCCCAACTGGCTTGCCAACTGTCTAACTGAATAACCGACTGGTTGTTGTTAAACCACTTGGGCTTGGACAATGTAATTACATACATAAGTACATAGTATATAGTACAAACTTGTACATGGTTATACGCATATACATATGTGTGTTTCAGCTGGCGTTCAATGAACTCATTAAAAAAAGCGGCATATAAACAAGAACAATCAAAACAACAATTGAAAGTTATCGCATATTATTTTTCAATTATACATTTAACACAAGTGCTCGGTATATAAGGCAAACGATTAAAGCTTAAAATATATCCATAACTATATATCCAAATTGTTTATAAAAATAACTAAATAGCGGAAAAATGGCAAACTGTTATATTAAGTGGGTTAACAACCCAAATGGTTCTTGAATGGAAGGTGGGCTGGCACTTGTATTAACGAAATGATTTGCATTTACACTAAGTCTATATTCTGGATAAACTGGGCTCTTAACTTTTAGGGTCTTCGAGTTTTAGTTGTTCATACATCGAGAATTGACTTTCCATGCTGATCATTAATACACTAATGGCGTCTACCACTCCATGCCTCCTCCTGCATTTTATATACAAACTAATCTATTTAACCCTTTATTTACAGCCGAAATGGTACTTTAACTAAATCTAGGCAGATATTCTTAAAACTAGGGGTCTATATCATACACGGTTTCCGAGTGCTAGTTGTTTATATAGGCGCAAAAGGCTATGTCGAGAATGTACCGTCTCATATGCGTCATACTGAGTGGCATAAAACCAGGTATCGTTTCTCGCGAAAGATCCATTAACTAAACTGACATAACTTCAACGGGCCATATCGCCGTAAAAAGTTGAAAAACGAAAAAAGTCAGATTAAAGAATATTGTTAAATATTAAAAAAAATTATATTGGCTATATTAGGTTAGAGTAATCCTTTAAATTTAATTTGTTTGTTATTTACGCGTTTCGATTGAATTCATTGAGATGCCCATGATGACTATTTTTTATCGAAAACAATGTAAAGGATGGGCTTCGTAGGCCCTAATATGACAATTTGTAGCTGAGAGACAAAATATACCAACCTTTCGGTTCGGGACGACACATTATAGAATAAAAGCGCAGCCTATCAATCATCCGTTTCGAGAACCTTGAACGAAACATTTTCCTTAAGACCAAATCGTTTGCAACGGAAAACGATTCTGTGCATTCATTTAGTAACATAGTGAAAATTCCCAGCTTTGACATATTTGAAACTAGTGAAGATGTTGATAGTACCATCAGAAATCGATCAAATTTCATTGTATATACAATTTAAATGAAGACATGTGACTCAAAATTGACAATTCTTTACATTTTGGTCATTTATAAAGAAAGAAGCAGAAGAAAAAAAGATGATGATCAAAAGTCTACATCCAGTGTCTTTCAACTTGGAGATGAAGCAGCGAAAATCGAGCTAGGTTGGCCACATCCTATGTGAAGTGAACAAAATATTACCGAAATAGGGTTACAGCGGGTACTCTCGAATAATAATAATAATAATAATAAGTTATAATAGTAGTATAGGAAAGTTAAGAATGTGATTACTAGATTGTTTGATACAATGAAGGTGTCGTTGAAGACATCCATTAATGAATCTTATTTGACTTTTTGTATTAAATGTGTTAAAGGTAAAGATCTGGTATAAAGCTATTACAGCTTAGTTAAGTGTAAACCGGCTGATCGACCAATGGACTCAAACCAGCGATTCTTGGTGTCAGCCGTCAACAACTCAATAAAAATAAAATGAAAATTTTTATCCAATTTGATGCAAGAAGATATCAAAATAGAGGCGGTTCGGTTAGATAATTAAAAAAGAAATATGTATGTATAATATGTTTATTGCCTAAGAGAGTTATTGCTTTTACACGACATCTATACAAATTGTTATCATATATCAATATATTGATAGCATGGTTTAATGTGTAATATCGATATACTCAATTTTAAAGCTGTCTTAATGAAAGTATATATTCGATCTGGATCACAATCTGTTGAACAATTAGTTTCACTAAAACTCAAGTTTAAAATGGTCGAGCAAAGTGCATTATTTATACACGCCTTGAGCCTAACTTCCCAACTAATTGCTTTAGAGTTCATGAATTTTCATTTTATTTATTTATTTATTGTTACATATTCTTTCCTTCTTCTAGCCCTGTGTCGCAGAATTCCAACATAAGTTTAGAAACAAATATTTTGGTTTGTTTAAAAAAATTTGTTCGCACGCTTCGAATGGGTTTCTAAATACTTTGCGGTTTAGACAATTGCAAACATTTTGTGAAAGGCACTTGTGCTTTGGATTATTCCAATTTGTTCCTACCACATGTGGTTTCAGTGGTTTTGATGCCCTTAACCCCCTATTAACGTTACTGAGAACCTAGGACCAACAACGTTAGTAGAATTTTTTGTGTAGAGTATTTGAATTAAACGTTCCAGCGAGTGCTATCACCGAAACATATAAGAAAACAAACGAGTAAATGCTAAGTCAACTCCGACGAGTATCTATTTACTTTATTTTTATTAACAATTTAACGAAATATATTGTGTTAATTTGCAGATTGTTTTTACTTACGCATTTATTGACATGTTTCGAGTATTTGTTGATGCAAAGTAATCCAAAAAGTGCGCGTTATTTTTTTTTGTAAATAATTTTAATGGCAGTGGCAACAATTTGCGTTTAGTTGATTACTTATTTATATTTAAGTTTAATGTTTATTTTAAGTGTTTATTTATTTATAGATATATATGTATTTTTATTAAACTTAACGAACTTTAATTAAGCGCTTTTGCTTTATAAGAAAAATTTGGCTCTTGGCTTAAAAGAATTTTCAGCAATGAATAAATACATAAAATAAATTTAATAATATGTAGAACAAGTTAAGAAAATAAAACACTTAGCATGTATGAGATTTTTGAAGAAAAGTTTTAACAAATCTTTAAATTAACTAAATTAGGCATAAGAAATTTAAAAAAAAAGTATTGCATTCAAGAATTTAGAATAGAACAAATTTAAAATTATATAAGTTAAACAAATAAAAATTTAAACATTGTCATAATAATTTTATAAGTGCTATGTTTAGTTATATTTTAAGTTAATGTATTTGGTTTATAAATTAAGCGTTACTTTTTTTATTTATTTACGCATTTTCAGTTATGGCCACAAATTTTATGCTTGTATTCCGTTTGTGTGTGCGTATGCGTGCAACCCCTGACTGCACTGGTGTGTGCAAGCGTCATTTACAATATCTTTTGTTGTGCGTAGATACTTTGCGCAGGCGCAGTATTTTTATATACAACATTTAAATTTTATCAACATTTTGAATGCACTTGGTTAACAACACTTTAAAAGCCAGCTGTTTTTTTTTAATAATTTTTTTTCTTTTTATGTTTGTAACAAAAATGTATCTTTAAGATACTTTTCAACAATATGTATTTGAGTGTAGTGTTTCACTTAAACACACTAGTAAATACAGAGCGTCCTCATGATCACGACCGGTCGCAACGATCACTTCCACTTTCTGCAGCGTACGTTTTGTAAATGTTGCGTAGTTCTTGGCCAGCGCAGGCAGCAACTATAGCAAACGGAGCTACACAAACTAAAACAACAGCAACAACAAAAAAATCCGATCGATCCAACGAACCGAGAGAGAGTGAGCCAGAGATCAAACAAACGATCGAACGACTCTGTGAAAAACCAGGGAGTGTGAGGGTAAGAGCGGCAAACAGCAACAAGCAAGAAGCAACAGACAAACAGGAATGCAATTGCAGGGTAGTGGCAGCGGTAGCAATTTCGAACTAATGGGTAGAGAGAGCAACGAAGAGAGAAACCGAAACAACGAGAGCGTGCACGAGGTTAACGGCAACAGCAGGAATGCAAGGAGCAGCAGTAACAACAACAATTACAACTGTGACAAACAAAACAATAAGGGAGGATAACATGAATTAAAGAAAATAAGCAGGCGCCTTTCCTTGCGCTACATTTGACACTCTGTCTGTGTATCTACGTCACATGTTCAAAACACCAATTGCGTTAAGTGCTTAAGTTTTTTGTTCAATAGTCATAAATAATTTAGTTTTTGTTATAACGTTTTTACATATTTGCTTAACCTGTAACTATGCAAAGCTATGGGGGTTGACTATCAACGAGGCCTAAACACATGATTGTTAATTTTAAATTTTTAATCAACGTGCATAATGAATTATGTAATAAAAAATGAGAGATTTTGCATAATATTATGTAAGATCTACTGATACTTTTAAACTTTCTGAAAAAACTAAGAAGAAAAAATCGATGAGCCCCTTAGAGAAATTCACGCCCTGTCGATAGACATGAACGCAATCTTTTAACGTAATTTTCATCAACTTTAAGACGTCTAACTGATCTTCAAATTCACATAAGTAGTAAACAGCAATGACATTACAAAAATTTCATAACTTTGTTTGAATTTCCTGCCTAGGGTCATCAGGAAAATAAAAAAACTACTAATTTTACAGGTAAATATTGTCCAAATGGAAAACAAAATATTTTGCCTTTGAAGCGTTTAAAGGATTTATTTATTTATTTTAGTAACATTTTTTAAAGTTTCATGTTCTCAAAAATGCTAAAATATTTGTAATAAAAAATAAATTATTAAAAGCATTTTTTTTTATTTTCTTTAGACTATAATTTATTTTTTTGTTCATTATACCTGGTACTTCGAAAAAAGGGTATAAAAAGTATTTACAAAACAAAATACAATATCTGTCCGTATTGCCTGTTTCTTGAACACCAAAAGAGCTAGGAGAATGAAATTCTGGCAAAAGGGTGGTGGGTGCCAATTTGATTGAAACCGCTCGAAAACTTTGGGGGCTATAGAAAGAACATTGAAACCCATTTAAAAGTACGTTTTTATTAATTTCCCTTGGAAGAAAATTCCAACTTCAATAATTTTTATTTTTTTTTGTACATTCGACAAGGTTATGAAAACTTCGTGCAAATATACGTTACAGGCAGGAAGTGCCTCCGACACTATAAAGTAGGTATACATATTCTTAATCAGCCAAGTCGATTTAGCTCATATGAACTAAAAGACTGATGAAGACATAGATAAGGGAGTAGTAGTTTAACTAAAACTGCAAAAGGGTAGGTATTTTTTTTATTAATCGATTAATCGGTGCTTCTATTTACTTTTTAAACACGTAATTGTTAAAAAAGATGGCGTACGTTAAAGTCGGGCGCGGACGACTTTGGGATACCCTGTACCACCACATTGCAATTAAATCCGTTTTTGCTTAAGAACTCCAAAAGATATTTTATTTGCCTTTGCTTACGAATTTCGCACCACTTTTTTTTGACCGATCGGTCTTATTGGGGCTATATGATATATTCAACCGATTTGGATCAAATTTGGTACAGTGATTGGGAACTCTAAAAAACTTCCGAGTGTCAAATTTGGTTACGACATCTTCACAAACAAACAAAGCAACGAATTTTGTGAAAAAAACGATTTTTTGACCGATCTGTCCTATGGGAGCTATATGATATATGCAACCGATTTTAATCAACTTTGGTACAGTGACGGACAGACGACTTCTCTAGTCACCCTGACCATATTTAAGGTAACTTTGGGGGGTCTCCGACGACTCCTTCTGTTCTGTTGTTACATACATTTTCGGCTTGCACAAAGTTAATATACCCTTACAGGGTATAAAAAGTGACACAAGAACATACCCTTGAAATGTGCTGCTTAATACAATAAAAGGAGAGTCTCATAGGTATTTACCATATTTAATTTGCTAATAATAGTAGTTAAGGGTATCTCCAAATTAACGCAAAATTATATTGAGCAACTTATTTGTTAAAAAAATTGGAATCGTATTCATTTAAACCTAAATCATTTAAATAGTAAAATAGCTGTTACAGTATGTGAGTGGAGAGTATCTTTAACAACCATGTTTTTCCTATTAGAATTGGAACCTAATTAATTAATGTTACAGTATATTAAGTAATAATACCTCCAAGTCTGGAGAGTATCATTAACTCCCATATTTTGCCCAATTCGTGGCCGGTAGGGTGGCATCTACCATCATTTTTTTTTTATAGAAATTGATGTTATAACGCTAAATGTTTAAAATTGTCATTACATTTAATTCGCCCTATTAAAAAATAAAAGTATCATTCAAAATCATTGCAACCACAGAACAACGCTACGTGCAAACACCCAATATGGTGAGTACGATCATGTGACGTCACAAGTTTCAACTCTTTATCGCTGCTCTATAACAATGCTACCCAATGCGAATAGCACTTTACTTTATGGCAGGATAATGCATTTTCTGGCTGTTCATTACACTTCATATTTCTACGCTCTGCTCTTTATAACAGCTCTCATGAGCGTAACTTAAAGCAGCTAAATAAGTTCATTTGGCCCACCCAAAATATCAAGGGTTGCACACACAACTTGCAAGGAACACTACACTTCAGCCGCTTACAACAATAGAGTCTGCGTCTGGGGGGGCCTCGCCCCCTGCAGACACACGAATATTGTTGTTTTTGGCTAATGGTCCTGCAATAATGATGACTGGACGACAGACATAAGATGTCCTTGATTGATTGACTAACTGGTTGAAGAAAACTGCAGCAAACTTGGCGTGGCTTATCACGGAGCTTAACACATCAACGACACGTTGACATGGTTTCAATCTCTTCCAACTAGGCAAAGTGGTCTGACCTGCTTTGGCCAGTTGCTGTCTAGGGTTGCTGTCGGCACGTATTAGCTGGCACTACAATGAGTTGGAAGCGCACCAAACAACAAAGGCATTTGTTGTCTGTCTGCTAATGTTTTTGTAAGGAGAGCCCATCATCTTAGGAACGTGGCTCATGATAATGACGTTGAAGAAGATGATGATGACGCTGACAAAGCAGAAGACAGGTGCTAATTGCAAGCGGCAGCCAGCGTCATGCTGCTGGTAACTAGTTTTGGCCTATGACTATAGTTCAGTCATTGAACCCAGCTGCATAATTAACACCTAGTCTAAAGCTGGAGCACAGTTCATGTAGTGAACTCTGGCTGAAACTGCCTTCAAACAAACCAGCAATCACTAAATACTTGAAGGACTATGCTAATACGAGTATTATGCCAAAAACCAACCGGAAATCAAAAAACAATTGCTTAGCTTTGATTGCAGACGAAGACAGCTTGAGCAAAGCACAAAATTTAAAGATTGGGTCTAGCACAGTGGTTCCAGACTAGGCAAGACATTTTACAAAATTGAATTGAAATTTAATCAACTTAGGTTAATTATTGACGTTATTTTTACTCCTATTAAAGACTACAAATAAAATTCATTACAAGAATAAATAAATTAAATAACAATCAAAATCCATCATCCTAAATCGCTTATAACATGGTAACTCTAAATACATTGACCTGATGAGAAAATAAAAGTTTGCCGGTGAATTTTTGGATAAATATAAAAATAATGTCTTACCTAATTTAATTAAATTAATTTTGGTAAAAAGTCCCGAGAATGAAATTTACGCTTAAATAAGATGTGCAAAAAATATCGATATGCAGCCAAATGCGACAATGTAATCGAAACACTTTTGTGAGTAATCAGAAAGAGGTTATTTGACGCGAAATTAAAATTAAAATTATTAGAAAAAACATCTTCTGCGCCAGTGGCACTAGTATAACGACGTGGTAACTCTTAACACCTTGCTTTTAATATGACCTGATGGTAATTAAAAGTTTGATTTGGTGAATTCTATGTTAGATATAAAAATTATGTCTTAAATATTTTAAATTTAATGACAATGAACAGTTTTGGTAAAAAGGTACGAGGATGAAAACTAACTTTAGGAACAATTATATTCAACAAAAAGATTCGGGTAAATAGGACGTGCAAAAATTATGGATATGCCGAAAAAATGGGGTACTTAATACGAAATATAAATTAAAATTTTTAGACAAACTTTTTTTAAATTTAAATTGTCATCCCTAGAACTTGATGTAAGAATTCTTTTTTCAATTTACAAACTAGTTAAATTTTTTTTCTTGATTCTTCAGACGAATCTTTATTTTAAAATATAGTCTTTTAAAGAAAATTAAATCGAGAAAACTTAATTTATTTTTTTGAGTCTATTAAACTATTATCTATCAGCTCAATTTTGTCGACATTCTATTCAAGTCTTGCGCCAACAACTTTCTAGAAATCGAAAAAAAATAAAAACTCTCCATGGGTGTGTTACTTTAGTTTTCACATTACATAGCTCTAGAAAAATAAATCGATCAAAATCTTTTATGATAGATGTCCATACGACCAACTAAATTATACAGTTTATCCAACTTATTGATTTAGTTGAAAAATACAATTTTTTTCAAAACTATTTTTGGGTATACCAAGTTTTGGTACAAGCTGAGACTTTTTATAGACAGAATATAGATCGATAGGTAATTATAGATTCAGTAGGATCTGTTTAATGGTTTAAGAACGGAAAGATTTGTTTTCCAAAAAATGTAAACTGCCCGCGCTAAATACTTTCCAGAAATTTTGGTTTTTTTAAGTTGGCAGGACTGTCCTTAATTACTATGTCAAAAATTAGCACAATCTGTCAACTAGTTTGTTTACAGCAGCTGTTAAAATTAAGTGTGGCGAAATATTTTTCTTAGTTAAAAAAATTGTTATCTCGACGGTTCAGATAATTATATCTGAAATCAGGAACAAAAAACCTGTAGAGAGAGGTTCATTGATGGTATGGGCTGCTTTGGCTTTGTTGAACAGAATCCTAAATTAATCTAAGTCCATTTCAAAACCTTTCCGGCATTTAGCTCATAAGTAATAATTAAATGAGACGCGATTCAAAACTATTAAGGTCTCAAGGGGCTCTATAGTCCTAAATGGGTTAAAATGGATAATTTCGTTCTCCATGCTAAAACGAATGTTGAAAGTGCTCTATATGGTCTTTAGGAAAACAATGTCTATGAAATTAAAAGTATAAAATACCGAAGAATTTATATATCATTACGAAATTGGGTGTACCATCTACTTATTTCATGAGCCAATGCTTATCACATTTTTAAAAGGATCTTATGGTCTACCAAGGCTACAGTGTGGACAAAAGAATGTATAACGTTTACACAAATTCTGGTCCAGCTTGGAGGCTGCATAGTAGGCGGCACCACAGTGCAAAGCAAAAGCTCAGACGATCTTACTTCAATGCTTCATGACTTGATTGCTTGGTCTGCACGAGCGTAACAAAATTATAGAGTAACTTGGCTGCCGGCTGATTGCAATGGCACAAATCATAAGCAATTTACAGGCCGTGCTAAAATTTAATCAGTTCACAAAAAAAAAAAAGGAGGCATAAAGGATAGGCAGTTATAGCGCCGCCAGACGTCAAGAGTTATGAACTGATATGAACGGATATGAAACAGGAGATGACTTGTCGAGGTGGCGTCTGCGGCCTCTATAACGCTCCAAGTACAGCTTTTACAGCAGCTACTACAGCGCACACAGTTAGATGCATTGGCAGCCTGTACACAGGACATTGGAAAGGACATGGCTTAGCGTAATAACTACCGAGCAGCGTCTGACTGAGTCTGAGTTTGGGTTCGCCGTGTGTTGCATTTGCGTTTGGTATGAGTTGCAAGGTTTGAAGCAATGGTCGCATGGTCGCTTGGGTTCGCAGCCCTCTGCGACTGTCCTGCTGCAACGTGTGTACAGGAATTCCAGAATCGACAAAATATCAAAGACATTTTGTTGTTTTGCAGCTGTCGTCTGTTGTTCCTGTACGGAGGGGCCCAGACAAATGACGTAGTAGCTCATGCCAAAAAAAAAACAAAAACCGAGAAAGAAAATTAAAGGAAGTAGCAACGAGTAAACTCTGAGTAGTTGTCAAGTAATTGGGCTGTTGAACGAGAGAGGTAAATGAACTGATCTTAGAGCTTACAACTACTACTACGACTAACTAAAGTCATGGGCTCTAGGCTCCAGATTGTGATCAACGCTGCCCAGTCTGAATGGGTTTGGGTTTTTGGTGGGGTACTATGCTTTAGGGCAGCTCATTAAATAAACTCGACGAGTGCCAAAGAGAAACTGCTTGAAACTGTTGAAAAAACCAACAACTACCTGGTCCAGGGTCTGGGTTAGTGTTTGTTGGTTGGCTTCATTTACCGGTTTTCAAATTTGGGATATCTTCGCGGAGTAGTAGTAGTATTGAGCGCTTTGAGTTCGCTTACGTTTTTCAGCTATTTTAAGTAATAATAACGAGCAACAACAACAACTACAACAAAAGCTATGTTGAGCCAGACCAGGGCTAAGCCAGGCCAGGCCTCAAAAACAAGCAGAACCTTCAAAAAAATAAACAACTTCAAGTTCCACTGCCTACCATGCTCAGAGCCAAGTACATTCATAAGATACAGGCCCGGCAGTCAGTCAGTCAGTCAGCCCATAGGTAGACCAGCTCCATGGTATCTTCTCTCGCGCTCTCGTCCGTGTGTGTGTGTGTTTGTGTGTATATGGTATAGGTAAGACCTTATGTGTGTGCGCTGCGCTTTTGTTTTCCCATTCACGAAATTCTTGGAAATTTTTAGATCAGTAAATCTCTGTGTCTGCCTGGGTACGCGGTTTATTCCATAGTTGTATATTTTGCTTTCGGTTTCCTATGAATGCCAGAGCGACTAAATAAAAAAAAGGACAACCAAACAGGATAACCGTGCTGCAATTAGCTTGATAGCAATGTCCAGTACTTCACATCTAACATCTTTGAGCGTGGGAGCTTCCGTGGGCAGCGGAAGTTAAGCAAACGAGTAACTACAAACTTGGAACATTGAGGTCTTAAAAACAAAGTGAACAGCCTGCCAGGAAATCAAATCAAATGGCGAATTTGAAAAGAGAAAAAGAGAAATCAAAGAAACAACAACATGCAACCAACAGATGTCCCAAATGCGGCAACAAAAACCAAAACTAAAGAAACTAATCCCTGAGAAAAATGAAAAGCCTGCAGAGCAAAAGCAACAGACCCAGTAACAGCATTGGAAGACATTGCAACACACCTGGACGCCTCGTCTTGCGCAAAACGCCACGTACAAAATATGAAGAGCAATGAGAAGCACCCTTAAAAAGAAAAACCAAAAAGTAGCAGCACCCTCTTTACCAGAGTCGTCGTCATCGTCAACCAACATCTTCCTCTTTGCCAGACGTCATTGTGGTTGCTGCAACACTTCAGACAGTCGACCTCGTCGACGACGTCGTCTTTTCTGTGACGTCGTCGAAATATAGGAAAGTGGAACGCTCAAAACACGTACTCAGACACATAGCGAAAATCCACAAATGTCGCTTTGGCTTTTGATGACTACGATGATGACGTTGCCGCCACCGTGCAGGGTAATTTCTATACACTATAAGTCTAAAAGGTGTTAAAGGGTGTTTGTGTTTTTACAAGCAGAAGGAAAAGGCATATACAAAAGTAATTTTCACCAGCGGCTTAAAAATACTCTGAATTAAAGATTTTTGGTCATAAAACTGTGTTCAAATAATGGTCACTAAAAGAGGCGAAGTTTTTTTTGTCAGTTTAATAATAACATTTTTGAAAAATTCAACCGTGTTCCGGAAAACGAAAACCAAACCGGACAATTTTATAAGGATTTGTTTTTGCGCGGTCCGATTTTTTGTCGATATTTCCCTTTATTTTTTTTCTATAAATGCGTATACTTCCACTTATCAGCACAACAAAATCGTTATTTCAGTATAAAATGTGTACTTTTCTTGCAACAAAACATTCGGTTTCAAATCATTTGAAAAATTCGGTTTGGTGAAATTGGGAACACCAAACATTCGATTTCGAAACGAATCCGAATAAAATGTTTGGATTCATTTCCCGAATCACGGCCAAATATGTTTTTAAATACGAGTAAAAATGTTAGCTTATTTCAGTATATGGTTTCACAATATATTTGGGCTCGCTGACTTCAAGCTCCGAAACCATCCACCAGCGCGTCAGGGTTCTGATTTTTTACCTCAAAAACCTCCAAAAGACTCCTCTTTTTAAGGTAATTTTAGAAACCTGGATCCAGATCACAATACTTTTTTTTGCGTGACTGTAAAGTGTAAAGCGAAAGAATTATAAATCATGAAAAAATCGTAGTTTCGGGTTTCGAACAATCTTGAAATAAGATTTTTTTGGCTTATAAAACATCATATAAAAAAAAAAATCCCATTTGGGATCCGGGATCGGCGACTTTTAATGTCGGGATGTTTTTTTTTCTTTTTTAATAAAAATAATACTATATCAAAATTTGGAAAAGTTTGAGACAAACATGACAACACATTTTTCAATCTAAAAATTATTTTTCAATAGGGTAGCAAGCACTTGAAGAAGGAAAGCATAAAAGCATTTTACCTTTCTTTAAGCTGGTCGAAACAAAAAGGACTCAAAGGTTTTTTGAGGTTACCATAGAATCTAGATAGGAAACTTCCATTTTTTTGTTTCGCCCTTGGGGACCTACATTTTTTTTTTTTTTTAACTGTGGCCATCACAGGCACGGGTTGCCCCATTATTTGGATAATTATTATACTTATATTATATACTTATTTGGCGATAATTGCTTTAGTAACAAAATAGTAAGTAAATAGATTGAAGCATACACTAAAAAATTTTTATAAAGGATATTGTATAGTTGGCATTTTGCTCAACTTTCTTACTATCTTCCACTTACTTGCTTCAAGTTTCTACGTTTTTACTTCTACGACCCATTAGCCGTCCATCACTTGCTTGTAATTGTTGCAAAATGCAACAAATACGACAACCCAAGCTTGTCTGACTAAGGGTGCGCCTGCCACTGCCTCTGTTTCTAGTGTTCGAATTGGGTGCCTCCTTGGTGTTGCAGTTATTTGAGCTGCTGTTAAGTTTCCTGCAATTTAACAGGAAGTGGTTGCAAAAATTGTAGCGCCGTTGCCGTTGATGAAGTGGCTGGCAGGGTCTCTGTGTACAGAACCTAGATATAGTTTACAGTCTAGACTGTGCTGCGCAGTGAAAACTACGTGCAACACTTTGCCTGTAATGATAGGAGCATGTACTCGTACATCTGAAGCACGATTTGCAAAAAAAAAAAGCGTACCATTCCAGAAACGATTGACATGTGCCAAATGACGATGGATCAACGTACCCAAGCAACGACGATCGATAGACAGTATTACCCCTTAGCCTATAAGGGTGAGCAGCGCTGCCCCTGGACAAGCGAGGGGGCTGCGAAGGCAATGCAACTGAGCTAATAATTAAAGTAAACCAAGCAACAACCCCTAGAGGGAGTTTACAGACTTTGGAATAGGGTGAATACTACTATGGTATATGTTGTTGTTGATGGTTTTTTTTTGCTCGGGACTTGTAAAAAAGAAGCATATTGTAAATTAGAGCAGGGTGAGGGTTGCGGCGCTGTTACAACTAATCTGTCGTTGTCCTTGTGTCCATTCCAGTGCATAGGAATGTTGCGCAGGCGCAGCACAACAAAATTAAGCAAACAGCTGGCATTTTTATACCCTGCAAAATAGGTTATGGAGTATATTGGATTTGTGCAAGTGTATGTAATATAGAGATAGTCCGAAAAACCTATGAAACTATACCCTAGTAAACCTTGTCGATGTAGTAAAATTAGTTTTTAAAAAACAAGAAATTAACAGGCCCCTCCCAAAAAAAAGGAGTAATGTGAACTTTACGTGTAACAGGGATTCGATGAATGCGAATCCGAGGCCAGTATTCAAAAATTGGTCCAATATCAACTTCGGTAAGTTTAATTATCGCAGATTTTTTATCTCTTTATTTAAGCGAAGCTGAATATGAAACAATAGTCAAGCTTATCGAAGTTTATTTTAATATTACTACATTAGGGAATAGAACTGCTTTTGATTTTGCAGCGACAGTTTCAGGTAGAGCAATTTTAGAATTTGTTCTGATTGAAAGGAGCTAATAAACAATTTATGCTAAAAAATTAAATATCAAATACCTTTAACAGATCCAAAAAAAAGTAACCGATGTTGAAATTATAGAAGTAGAACAAATGTATGTAATAAGGTCAGGAGGAGAACGAAAATTCCATCTGTTTGAAGGCCTAGATCTTAAAGATTATAAGTGGTATGATAGCCCAAATGCAGATATGGACTTTTCAGTGTGCAGGCAGATCAAGTCTATTTTCGATAGACTTGATGCTCCTAATAAGATTTACTTTGTATGTGTAAAATGCGGGAAATAAAAAATTTCGTTCGATTTATATCGATAAACATCATAATCGGACTATATATATTTGATAATTAGTATTGCTCCATAAATAACGTAGATAATCGCAATATAGTACATTGGAGAGAAAAGTAAATAACAATTTTTTGGTTGAAATTCGAAAAAATAAGATACGTATCTGAAATTTGGCAAAAACTCTTTTTATTGCAACAAGAACATTTGTTATGTTTGACCAGATCGGACCACCATAGCCAGGGCCGCAGAGAAAGTCCGGGCCCGGGAGGAAAATGTACCGGCCGCTTTATTACACCTTTAGCTTGAATCACTACAGTACGACAGTAATTACACCGGGCCCCTGATAAAACTCCACATTCCCCCTCCTTTCGACTGATTTTTTTGCCCAAAAATAAAGTCTTGCTAAGGGCAATTCTCTTTTGCTGTATTGTACACAATTTTGGAAAGTTTGGGTGGTTGGGTTTTGACTTGGATTAAAAAATCGTAAATTTGTAGTATTTTCTTTTTTGTATAAGGTTGGGTTATTTTGTTAGTTTTAAAAATTTTCACGTGTTCTTTATTACCCTAAGTACCTGGCGTTATGTTATATGGAGTCAGGGTACTCAAATTTCCATTCATATGACTTATGGCTTCAATTGTTGTAAAAATTATGTAAATATATTAAAAATTTTATAAAAAATATAAAAATGAGATGCTTTTATACAATAAATAAGAAAATGTTTCCCGTAGTATCTCTATTAAACATTTTTTATTCATAACCTTTCTTTTTCATTTAATGACAAGATTTAGCCATATTTCTCACCATTTGGTAACCTTGTGGAAAGCTTTAAGGCCTTTAATTTCATAACTTTTGAATATTTTTCTTTAACTTTCAAATTTTCAGTCATTATGGACCTTTCTGTGGATATACCCATTTAACGATTTTGTTAGAAATGAGTACAAAAGGTTAATGTCATCGTTTTATATAAATATTAATATTACAAGACTGCGCTTATAGTTATTATAATATTTAATAATTAAAAAACTTTGCATCTATGAAGCACAACTACTTTGGGTCGAGCTGGTCTAACAAACAACATTTCAAAAACATTAATTTTTAGCGTTTCGCAAAGACGGAGAACTTTATTATAAATTAAACTGATATGATTTCTAGGTGGCTTAGGATTGATTTTTTTATACCATGTACCTATAGGTACAAAGGGTATACTAGATTTGTGCAATGTATGTAACGGACAGAAGGAGGCGTGGCAGACCCCAAGTCCTTTATACCAAAATGCTTATCATAACCTCGGGTAGCGATTGAGCCATGTCCGTCCGTCCGTATGAATGCCTAGATTTCGGAGACTATAAGAGCTAGAGATACGAAACTTTACCAACTGGTGCGCATATTTCCTGAGAAGATGAAGTTTGTTGAATCATGTCGATATCTTCCCCCGCTCCCCCGCAGTAGAGTTTCGCAGTTTTTAGCCACACCGTTTAATATTTTCATCAAACTTTCATTCAAATTTAACAGAGCGATGCGTTGTGGTTACATGCATCTGTGTGTTCTAAATGAACAAAATCGGACAAATACAGCAAAAGTTATAGTCAAAAATATACAAATTTCATCACCCTTGCCTATAAACTGCGTCAATATTTGACTCCTCGTAATTATGGTTACAAGTGACATAGAATCACAATTTGGTAAGCTGATTCATGTGGCTCTAATGAACAAATCCACATCCAAATTTGATCGATGCGGTCCCACCACCCCCCGCAATCGATTTATCGTGTTTTCTCCCATACCCCTCAACATACCAACTTGAAACTTACCCCATATACATATTATATATATACTTTTATAAACAGAAAATCAAAATTGTCTATAAAAAACAAATTAATAATATTTAAAACAATATTTATTCCATGTACTTATATAGTATGGTTCGGAGGTTTGGGGTGATTGTGCTGCGTGCCATCGGCTGACGTTACAAAGAGCACAAAATAAATTGCTCAAAATGATATTTGATTTACCATTTTATTTTTCCACTTCTTGTCTCCACGAAAAAGCAGATATATGCATGATTAATGAAAAAATCAGTCAGGCTAAAACCAAATTCGATATAAAAAATATGGACAACTCACTATCTTAGGTTCACAACTAGTTTTAGTTTTAGTATTTAGTTTTAGTTTCTTAATCCCCTTTTTTATTTTTTTATATATTTAATATAATATGATTAATTATATAAATCCCCTACGCGGGCACGAAAAATAAACAAAACTTCATATAAAAAAAACGCTCACAAACGTTTGGTCACAAACTGTTCTTGCAGGTGGTATGTAGACCAGTGTCGCTTGTTTTTTTGTTTTTTGATGCCAGTAGTAAATCATAGATGGCGCACTCAACAAAAACAGCTGTTCGGTTTTGGCGCCATAAACAAAACTTATGTGCAACTATTTATTTTGGACGCGAAATTTATGGTTGGTCGACAAAATCGTTGCGGATCGTTGGGAAAGGATGAGAAAATAGCTATAATAAGAAAATAATTCATTTGTAACATTAATGTGCGTTAAAATACGTCTGTTCAATTCGTCCACACTCAGTTCTGCGCGTTAAATATGGGGTCACCCAAACACTCTGCCTTTTCCTGGGTTTTGCCTCCTATCGTCGCTTTTTTTCCTCATCCAACATTTCAATGGCAATGCATGTCATTATTATAGCATTGTTTACACAAAAAATCATAAGCAATAAGCGTTGACGATAATTCATGTTTTTATGTTTAACTTCGCGCCTTTTAAAAACTTGCTATTTGTAAACAAAAAGCAGCTGGTTATCGATAATAATTGCGATAAATTGCACATTTTGTTACTAGAGACACACTGTTCCTTTCGTGACCAAAATAAGTCTGTCTTTTTGCTAGGTGGCTGTTCTCGAGTCTCCGTAGGGGCCTTTAAGGTTTTTATTCAAATTTTTTTCCTTCAAAATTCAATTTTACATAAACAAAAATTCACTCAACACAATTTTTCACACCTTAGTTGTAAAGCTTCTCTTTAAGCTAATCTCTATAAATTGTATAAATAAACTGTTGAGCTAACAATATTTTTTGCTAGCATTTATTTTAAACCGGCTGAACTGAAGCAGAGTATTTAATAATAACAAGTGGTTTAACTAATTTGTATTAAGTTTATTGTATATATATTTATAAGCGGTATAAGTAGGTATATAAAAAGGTACGAGTTGCGAAAGTGCGTAGATGCGTTGAGGTATGATTAGCGACGAGTGATTACTGATCTGCATTGGCAAACCATTAGGTGAAGTAGCCGATAATAGGTGAAGCGACAAATAGCTTTGAGAGAGGTCGGCGTTGCAGCCGACGCATACAATGCGCTTGCGCGAATGCTTACATAGTTTAAGAGAGGTTAACAAGAAAGTTCTCTTGCCGCGCAGGGCAATTTACAAAACAAAGAGAAGTATTATTGATGCATAATTAAATTATAGCTGCTGGACCAAACATAAACTAATGTATAAATATGGTGATGAATAAATAAATAATACTTAATTATAATTATTATATTCTGATCTGAGGTGGTAAATTCTCGTTGCTTTGAGTACAGGGTATCTTAAAGTCGTTCGCGTCCGACTAACGTTCTCCATTTTTTTTTTTTGTACTACTTTATCATTGTTAATGTTCTTATGGAGGGTAACGATAAGGATAAGGCACTGCAACTTGGGGTTGCGGCCGGCAGGGCACGTGTCAAGACAAATTTTGTGCCCAGGGTAGGATACGCTAGCGTCTTCGAACTTGGAAGAAACTGCAATAACATTTACACAAGCATTTCGATTAAACCCATAAGAAAACTGCGAAATCAATACAGATTATTTATGGATCTGGGCGCAACTGGTTTTTAGGTGACAGTTATGCTGCTATGCTGCAATTCCGGCGGCCCTACAAATTACATGCGTGAGATTAAAATCAGAGCAACGACAGCAGGAAGGGAGGGGCGTGTGTGCATCTGAGGCAAGACAAGGCGAGCGGGTTAAATGTCAACGCGTAGAGCTACCTGGAATGCATGGCATTCTCTACTTGGGATAGCCGGAAAATACAGCTAAGCCCCTTTTCCGACGCGTGGTGTATCGTCTCTGCGTGTGTGAAAATCAGACTAGCATGGCAAATCCTGAACGACCCGTGGGATTAATTAGCATTTGACCAAAAACTTGGGTCGTCGTCGGCTTAGGCAGGCGGCACAACAAATTTATGCATAGAGCGTACAGGCACTAGCCCTCCTGGCCAGGGGTTTCCACATGTCAAGTGAATGTCAAACAAATTGTGAAAACATTTAAGTTGCATTTTCATTTAAAGCAATGGCTGTTGAAATTGATTTGTAAAACTTTTAACTCTTTTATATCATTCAAATATTATATAAGTTATAATAATATATGCAGGATCGTTTCGTTTTGAAAAGCAGTTGGGCCAGTTTGGAAATAGTTTTTTTTTCTTGTATTTTTGGCGTCATGTGACATTTGTTATACAAACAACAATTCTGACCCGACATGTTAACAGTTTGTTTGTAGCCATTCGTGGACTTACAAGTTATCTTTGATGTACTCCGCATAGATGAGCAAACTCTATTCAGTTCATTTGCTAGGGTTAAGCTGGCTGATGTTGTTTGTTTTAAGGTTCCTGCAAAGTTGTTGTCAAGTTAGTCTCAAAGGGTTTCCACGCTTCAGTGGTTTGTCCTTGTAGGGTAACAAACATTTGGTAAAAAATAGCCAGCCATTACAAAATAAGGGTAATGACGCTATTGATGTAAGACTTACCAACAATTAAATAAGTAAAAGCGACAAATCTGCAAAGAAAATAAGAAAAGAAAAGGTAATTAGAATTTATTTTAATCTTTATGCTAAGGTTTTATTCATATTTTTATTGATTCTGTGGTAACTATCCAAGGGTTACTTTTTAAGGCTTACACCTTTACAAAAAACCATATTAATTTAATTTCTAATCTTATAAAGTAAGAAAGTCCTTGTCAAAAATCAAACACGTTTATATAATATAAAGTTTATAGAATTTAATAAAAATAATTCTTAAATTTTAAAGGATAATTTAAAAAAATTAAATAAATTTTTGTTATTTTTTTTAATTATTTGAATTAAATGATACATTTTCCATAAAAAATATATTCCCTTAACTTCTTAATGTTTCACATAATGTTCTTCTTAATGTTTCACATAATTTAGTTAATGTGACAAAGATTTTAAATTAATGGTGCAATAATTGCAGGTTTTATTATTTAATGTACATTTAATTTTAAACAACTGCAACCCATACAGATGATTAATATAAATATAAATAATTTAAAGTTTTTTTTTTTTAAATACAGCCGTAAAGCGTTAAGTTTATAACATAAAATTTTTAGAAACTGTAGTGAGAATTCACAAGTGCCGCTTTTTATACCCTGTACCGTATGGTACAAAGGGACCTTCAGATGACCTCGAAAAACCCTAAAAGTTTTAGTTAAATAATTCGTTTGTTTATGAAGATATCGTAACCAAATTTGTGATTCAGAAGTTTTTTAGAGATCTTCCACACTATACCAAATTTTATCAAAATCGGTTGACTATATCATATAGCTCCCATAGGACCAATCGGTCAAAAAAACGTTTTTTGTACAAAATTCGTTGTGTTTCGTTTGTTTGTGAAGATATTGTAACCAAATTTGGCATTCGGAAGCTTTTTACAGATCTTCCACACTGTACCAAATTTGATCAAAATCGGTTGACTATATCATATAGCTCCCATAGGACCAATCGTTCAAAAAAACGTTTTTTGCACACAATTCATTGTGTTTCGTTTGTTTGTAAAGATATCGTAACCAAATTTCGCACTCGAAAGTATTTTAGAGTTCTCAATCATTGTATCAAATTTGATCAAAATCGATTGACTATATCATATAGCTCCAATAGGAACGATCGGTCAAAAAAACATTTTTGGTTTAAAGTTCGTCAGTTTTTGGTTGTTTATGAAGGTATCGTAACCTAATTTGGCAATCAAATGTATTTTGGTGTTCTTAAGCAATATACCGGATTTTATTGCAGGCTAGTGGTACAGGGTATCCCAAAGTCGTTCGCGCCCGACTTTACGTACGCCATCTTTTTTAACTATGAAATGTTCTGGAGCATTACTTTTCAAAAATAATTTTTGTTTTCGTTATCCAGCTGTACCCTTATATTTGCATATTATTATTAGTATACTATATACATATCTAGTTTTTGCCCGATTTAGTTAAAATTTTGACACATTGGATAAGAAGACCGTGTCGGCGCAGAGTTTGTAAAAAAAATTTAAAAAAATAGAAGTAATCCCAATTGGGTACAGAACATAAAAATAGCGTAAAAAAGTCGAAATACACTTGAAAAAAATTTATTACTGATCAATCCTTCTAATCGTAAGTTACCCTAAATTGATTAAGTTCCAAAATGACAACCAATCCGTATAAGATAAGATACGGCTGAAGATCGGGGAAACGGCTACTGTTATTACTTGCCATGCAAAAAGTGTGTACAAGTTGTTAAAAAAAAAATATTGGCTTTTAATTTAGTTATTCAAAAATTGAACGTACTTTAAGATACACAATTTGCTTATTATACATGAAAAGATTGTAAATTTAATAAACTCCAAAATAAATTGTACATTTGTGTAGATGATAACATTAATTGGATTTCCTTTATTAATTTTAGCTAAGGAAACTTCAGGAAATGATAACTATTTATACCCTGTACCTATAGGTACAAAGGGTATACTAGATTCGTGCAATGTATGTGACGGACAGAAGGAGGCGTGTCCTTCTGTATGAACACCTAGATTTCGGAGACTATAAGAGCTAGAGATACGAAACTTTACCAGCTATTGCGCATATTTCCTGAGAAGATGAAGTTTGTCGAATCATGGGAATATCTTCCCCCGTTACCCGCAGTAGATTTTCGCGGTTTTTAGCCACACCGATTAATATTTTTATTTGACATAGCGATGCGTTGTGGTTACATGCATCTGTGCGTCAAAAATGAACAAAATCGGACAAATACAACAAAAGTTATAGCCAAAAATGTAAAAATTTTGTCAATATTTGACTCTACGTAATTATGGTAACAAGTGACCTAGAAGCTAATAAGTTGATTCATGTGGCTCTAATGAACAAATCCACATCCAAATTTTATCGATGCGGATCTCCCATACCCCGCAATCGATTAACCGTTTTCTCCCACAACCGTCAACATATCAACTTGAAACTTTCACTTTTTTTTTTTGGTACCTTCTCTATAGATATCATTACCAAAATTTAAAAAAAAAGTTGTGTGCGAAAATAATTGCGGTCACCAAAAAAGAGAACATATAGTCAACTCTCAGTTTGATTCTTTAAATTTTAGTCTATGTTGTTAAATCCGCTTTCTTACAAAAGGCTTTTTATTTGATACAAATTTTGGTATCCTCAACATTTCTTACTCGCTTTCGTAGTAAAATGTCGAAAAATAAAATACGCATGTCGATTTTGAGATATTGCTAAAAAGTATTTTTTAGATTTAAATCTTATTAGTTTTGTTTCATTAAAAGCATTTAGAGTTGTACTAAATTGATTTTAATATTTCAAATGGTAGGTAATTAAATTACTCATCTTCCATTTTCTTTACATTTTTTTGTCACGTTTACGGATTGGTTTCCTGTTTTTTTATACATTTACTTTACATTCTTCATAATTTTTAGCAAATTTTGGAAAACATATTACTTTAAATTAATTATAGAAATCAAATTTTTAACTTTATTTTATTTATGAACAAATGAATGGTCGTTTATCGAAGTCGTAAAGAATATAAACAAATTGTAGGCATTCAAAATCGGTTTGGTACAATTGGTGATTTCGAGAGAAGACAAATATTAAAAATGGTTATTTCGCAATATCTCAAAGTCCATTCCATAGGAAAATTATTCGTCTATATTTTCGCCACGGAAATGAATAAAAAATGTTGAGAATATTTTTATAGTCTGTAGCATAGGAAAAAAAGTCGAAAACGTATGCAAGGAGACATCGGAGATCCCACATAATTACCTAAAGTGGAATCAGGGTGACTTGAAAATCCGATACTTACATGTCTGTCTGTCCGCCCGTCTGAAGCACTTATTATTATATTACATAGGGAGCATAATAATAATTCTTATGTTTATGCAGATATCTTAAACAAATTTGCCATATAAAAGTTTCTTGAAGTACCATATTTATTCAAAACCGGATATATATATATATATATATGTTCCTTTAACTCCTATTTGGAGCATAGGGCGATCGGTTAAAAATAAATTTTTAGATGTGATTCTTGGTTCTTTGTTTGTTTATGAGGATTTTGAAGTCTTATGGGGCTCTCAAACACCCCGATAGGACCGATTTTTCGAAAAAATCATAAAAGGATTATTTTTATGAATATATTTTTTTTGGGTATCTAAGCACTATGCCGATTTTGATCCAAATCACTTAATTTATTTGTTTGCGGTGTTGGTAAAGGGTATTTCAAATTCGGCCTCGCCCGGCCTTAACGTTCAACATTACAATTTGCCAATTCTCCCAGCTATGTAAAAGTTGCTCCATTACAATAACACCAAGTGAAGAAACCCTACCATAACATTTTCACAGACATTTTAGGGCAAACTGTAGGCATGAAGTCAAAGTTATGCACAAGCAAACAACATCGCAACAAAGTTGTCAAATCAAACAAAATGCCAAGACATCCTGGGTATTAGGGAACTGGACATAGTACCAGTGAATTAGTTAGAGACTTCCAAACAAACAAACAAACAAACAATCGTAGGCAGGGCACGCCCTAGAGAAGAATTCTTAACAATGTTTGGTGTTAAAAATATGAGAAGCATTTATAACTTTTTGTTAGCGTGCGTGGAAAGGCTTAGAAGGAACTGTAGGAATGGCTGGCCAGTTGCCTTCTTGGTCGGTTGATCAGTCGTTAAGCATTTTAAAAACGCCAGCAATTTATGCGTCTGTCAGAGTGGCCAAGAAACCTGATTTGACGGCCATGGAGGCGACGAACGGGACGAGAGAGGTCCAGTAAAAGTTTAAAGGGCTCGGCGTAGGTAGAGCTTTAGTCTGAGCCTATACCAACCAAGCCACAAGCACAGTGGATGAAATGCTTATGTGAAAGGATTTCATAAATGTTACGCTATGCTCTTATGCCATGCTTAAAAAAAATTTCTATCCAAGTGAATTCACTGCGAAAAACAACGTGGAATAAAAAGAAAATAACTTCAAACTTCGTATGAAAGTTGATTTTGACATTAAACAGCCGCTTTTGAAACTAACAGAAAATAGTATCTGAGCCGCGTCAAAGGTCGCAAAAATTGGCTTTTTGCATAAAAATTTTATCAGTGCCGTTCAATGTTGCATGGCTACTCTTATACATTTTGCCTGAATTCGATGTCAAAAAAACCACAGGTTCGAACCGAAGGTTCTGACATAATCTAAAACAAAAAAAAAAAAAAAAAAAAAACATTGAACGAGGTATTTTCGATCTTAGAAAAACCTTAATTTTTTGTATAAATTAAAAATAAAATTTTATCTTTTTATTGTATAGACCTTTTAAAAATATTATATATTTTCTCTTGTATTTGTCAAAACTATTTTTTTGTTTGATTTTTTTCAAAACCTCTTAAAAAACACTATTCACTAAAATCTCCCGTGGGTACCCCGGACCTATTCATCCCCGTCGAAAGTTAAAATTCGCAAAAAAAAGTGTGCAGGTATGCTTCAAAACTAAAATGACGCATAATCGGTTGATCACTGTAGAAATTAAGGAAAGAACAGGGTATAGTGTAGTCGGGATGTCCGGACTGTAACCGTATCATCCGGCTCTAAGGTGAGACGGGTAAATCAAACGAGATTTTAATTGCGTGAACTTTAAATTGTCTATAAAAGAGATTCTTACGAAAAAAAAAATGTTACCTTTTTAAACACAGCCGAATCAAGTCATCAATTTGAAAATTGTAAACTTGGGTAATTAAATTAAAGAAATGAATTAAACGATTTGTAATATGAAATATCTTTTTTAAAACTATTTTGAATTGCGTTTTGAGCTTTTAAAAAGCTTTAAATATAAGAATTTTGATATATGCAAAAAAGCTAAACGTGCCAAACACTCGTATAACTTTTTGGGATTCAGCTCGCGGTTTGTTCTCAAATTTGACGTCACAGTGTCCAATACCGTGAGATAGCACCTCCATCCCACGGTGCCTCTGTCAATTTCTGTGCCCAGTCAGCAACTTTACGAAATTCCTTGTTCAAAGTGCAGCAGCCAGCTCGCAATAGATGCCCAACAATGTGCGTTCCCAAGCAGGAGTCGCTTACAGTCGTTTTAGTGTGTGCAATGGCAGGCAGGCAGCCATAGCATTCCATTTCATATTTGTTAGCTGGCTTTGACTTGACAACTGGTGGCGACTACCGCCTCTCTTCTGGGCTTTGACTGCCTGCCACATGTTGTACACACTGTGAGAATGAATTTAATTAAAGATATGTTGAAGCGGCGGACGCTTGCCTTTACGACTGTTGCAACAATCCGGCATTTGCAAATCTGGAAAAAGGGACCAATGCAGCGTTGAGTACTCTGTAAATAGTAGTTCAAAGTCTAGTGGCGGCTGCACCCGCCCAACTCCAAAGATGCAACTTCATCTGGTACGTAGTCAGCTATGTAACAATGCCAATTAAATCTCATTTCAGTGCCACATTAAAATGCAATAAATATATAGAGTTACATATGTAGCATATACGTATGTATGGTACATAGCATCGGCGGCGGCGGCACATATGTACAATTTATGTAGTATGAGCTGTGTCGCGTTAAAAATATTTTATGCTATTTCCAACGCGCCATGGACAACGTTGTCATTGTCCTTTTGCGCATGCTCCGCCAAAACTATGCATAGATGTTACCCGCTCGATAAGTTGTCCAAGACCGAAACCAAACCAGACCCGGCCAGACCAAGCACAGCTCTATGGCTTCCAAAAAAAAAAAAAACGCTTTACTACACATCTCGACTACTCCGACGTCGCATATTTACCGCTCCCATTGCATTTCAGCATAATTTGGCGTAATTTTAGTACAGACTCTTGAAAGTTGTTATGTTCCAACCAATACTCGTGATGGGACAACAACGGTGGGGGCACATGCCGTATTGACATTGTTAAGCGCGTTGGCTGCTCTTGTTGGTCGCTCGGACAACCTGGTGTCCACTTGCAACATTTTTGCACAACATAAGCAGCAGTTCAAGAGCATGGCGGAGAACGCGTAAAACTCGTGATATTGAGCTGGCCACGAATTATGTGGTAGAATATTGAACAGTTTCAAGGTTGTTTTGAAGTTCGAATTGAACTGGACGCCGCCGCCAGCATTGCGTGACGAGGAGGAGCACCACCTGACAATTCGACGGAAGGACTGCAAGAACTGTAATTGCAGATTGGATATTACACGTGTGTAGTTGGTGGAATCTACTTATAAAAGATATCAAATTAAATGAACAGTTTTTCAGCTCTCAAGGCCTTAAATATTGTAATTATAGATTACAATTTTCACCAAGAGTTAAAGTTCCTGCAGCTTTTGTATTATTAAACTTCTAGACCGAGTTTCCCAAAAAAAATAGTAACAACAATTGGATTTTTAGATGGCCGTGCAGAAGGAGACATCTTTAACTTTATAAAGCCGAGTCGACATAACTATGTCTATTTTTCAACCATATTTAAGTAACGTACTATGTTTATTTACTTAAACAAAAGAAATGGATAAAAATATACAAATTATTTTAATTATTTAAAATCCTGATTAAGAGAAAAATAAATCAAAACTTTTTAAAAAAAAAAATTGTGATTGACACACTAAAAGAACATACTTAAAGATGGCGTACATTAAAGTCGGGCGCGGACAGGATACCCTGTATTCCAACCAAATCCGGTATTTTGCCTAAGAGCTCCAAAAGATATTTATTTGCAAAATTTGGTTACGATATTTTCATAAACAAACAAAAAACAGGCGCCCCAAAAAGGTTTTTTTGAACGATCGGTCCTATGGGCGCTATATGATATAGTCAAACGATTTTGATCAAATTTGGTTCATTGCTGGGTAACCCTAAAAAACTGGCAAACACCAAATTTGTTTACGATATCTTTATAAACAAACAAACGAACGATTTTTTAAACCGATCGGTCCTATGGTAGCTATATGATATACTCAACCGATTTTGATAAGGTACACGGTATAAAAATTGTTAGGCCCCGCGTACACAGAGCGCTGATCTGCGCTTACATGACATGAAATTATCGGCGCGAAAAAGTCAAACACACTGTGGTCTATGAGAGCGCGTACACAGCGTGCATAAGCTGATAAGTTCATGTCATGTAAGCGCCCTGTGTACGCGCGGCCTTGTTGTTTATTATTACATATATATTATATATATTGGTATAAAAACAATAACAATTTTTGTGGCCTGTACCTATAGGTACAAAGGGCAATCAAAATAAGCAATCACAAATATAGCTTTTTTTTCGAGAAAAAAGGTACAGGGTATTACACTGTCGGTCGCCGCCTCGACTGTATCACATTTTTTTATATAGAATGAGCTGGATTAAAAAAACATAACTTTTCAAGAGCGTTACTAGGAACTTAGTTTAAGAAGAAATTAATTAAAAATTATTCAGTTGTTAAGTTACAATTAAGTCAAAAGTAAAAAAAAATGTTCAATAAATTTCGGTTTTTGAATTGCGCTTTGTAATCAACTCATTATTTAAAGTCTATTGATACCTTTTTTTTACTCTCTGATTATTTTTTTAATTCACTCAGTAATTATTGTAGCTTTAAAAAAAAAAGTATCTTTAAAGGATTTTGCAAGCTTCATGAATAAATAAAGTAAAATTTGGAAACTATTTAAAAAAAATTAAGAAATTTTTACACCAAATTGGTTGAAAAATGGCAGAAGTCAAATAAGTTCAGTAAAGGGATTAAACAAAAACACAAGGAATTGTCCAATAAAGAACTTGTGATCTCTGAGCTGGATTAGTAAGCTGCTCATTTTAAAAACCTTTAGTTAAAAAACGAAATATAGAATCGAAAGCGATACCTCAATCAACTCCTACTTATTTGGAAAGTCTCCGCAAGAGATTTCTTCAAAAGCGAAGAAAAATTTATGAATTAAATTTGGTCGAGTGACGATTCTATTGTGCTTGCTAAACAGGGAAGGGAAACAGCGACATCGGTCTTTACGGAAGGCTCCCCATTGCTCCCACTCCGACCGCCCTCCACCTAAACAAAGACAACACATTGGTTCCAAAGTTAAAAATTGTGTTAACAATATTGGTATAAAAAAAAATTAAAATTTCTGAATTAGTAATTACCATTATCGCTTTCATCGATATGAATAGGATATTCTTTGAAAACTTTTGGTTGGTTAAATATTTTTCTTAAGAGATTAAAAACAAGTAGAAAACCATTAGAATTTAACTCTATAGAAACTAGTACCATACTGGGACATGACACAATCCCTTGGATGCCCTAGAACAACTACAATTCTGAACAAGCTAAAAATATGTACTGTTCAGATGGAAAGATAGCAACTCCCCCCATATGGACACTTTATCTGGCTTACTCAGCAGCTTAAATCGCCAGACTTCAGTGTACATTTTCAAGGGTTCGGACTACACAAACCACAAATAAAATATTTTGCTGGCTGCTTTTTTTAGGTTTGTATTACTAATGAAAAAAAATATAAATGAAGTTAAGCCAATTGAGGTTAACCCCAAAGAAGGAATTCATTATTTTTACATTGTACGATAACGACAGGTACAGTGGCGGTCCTTGGCTTAAACGCGTGTCCAGTAAGGAATTTTAAAACCACAAGTATTCGACATATGCAACAATAGCTGTTTAGGAAGAGGAGAAGCCACAAAACTTTGTTTAGACAAAAAGATAAGCTGGATAAGTTTAGTTTCATATGCTAGGCACTACTTTAAAAATAGATTCAAGAGCGCAAAAAAGCTGTAATCTTTAAAACCGTTTTAGCTCATCTACTTGCATATAAATCACGATTCCGGTGAACGAGAGAAGGTACAAGTTCAAGTCGAAGCAAATATCCAATCGCCCATTTCAGTTCATTTGTCTCGATAAGAGCGCCGCGTGCAACAAAAGAGCATCGTCGTCGGCCTACACCAAAAGAGCTTCCAAAATGTAAACAATAACAAAGCAGCAAAGGGGCACCACGATGAGAACGGACCCCAACACCAGCAAAGACCACAGCGAAGCTGCAGATAGAGGAGTTGGGTTCTTCTGAATTTTTTTTTTTTGCCGGCAAGAATTATGCGCCGCTTAGAGACTGCCGTCGTTTGAGTGGGCTCTCCATGTTGGTCGGTTGTTGTAACCAAAGTGCTAGAAGGAGGATTATGTTGTTTTTGTTGTTATTGGTGTGTGCCTGAGTTTTTGCAAAAATACGGCCGAGAGTGTGTGCGTGTGCTGCGGCTCTGTCTGGGATGCTGCATTATGCTGCAGGTTTTTGAGTTGGGCACCAACTTTGCTGCACATTGAGAATTCCATTGAAATCGTTTGAAAATTGAGCAGACACAAGGGCGCAAGTGGGGAGTGGCAGCTGCGACAGGGGTCTTCTATATGCCGCGTCGTAATAAATATATGCGCAGATGATTTTTGCTTGCGGCAGCCAGAGATGCCGACGACGAGAACCGGCTAAGGATGCGGCTGACGATGATGATGCTGCTCATGCCGGGGCGTATGGCATTTGGCATTGTTGCAGCTCTTGCTGTGCCACATAAAATGTGTAAAAATAATACACAAGAAGATTGCCGGTAGAAGCAGTACTGAAATGTGGACTGTCTGCCGCCGCCGCGGCCGGCAACTAACTCGCAGTTCCAAAAGGAAACGGATATAATGTGCAAGCTTTGCGTTTGACTATTTCTGTGCAGCCAAAAAGGAAGCAATTGACGATTCCAACTAGCACATCAAACTACTCTGATGGCACCGAAAAAAAGGGTGCTCATAAAATGTATATAAGTTCTGTAATTGCTAGAGCAGACGACAATATGGGGGCATAAAATGTTGACATCGTTGGCGTCACAAAAAACCCGTACAACAAAGTTGCAAGCGGCAAGTACTGAATGCCACCAGCCACCATAACCAACACATTGAAGCAGGGGGTCAGGTCAATATCTACAAGCCGCAGAGAGATGATTGCGACTGAGTGAGCGAAAGAGAGAGCAAGGGAATAAGCACGAGCAGATGAGCGGAACCGGCATTTGGGCCAGCTATCTCGGGAGTGTCAACGTTTTAATGCCCTACCTGATTTTCGAGTAAATATGACATATAATATGTAGTACTAAGAAAGCTGCATCAAGCTTTCGAACCCTTTTGTTTTATAACCTGCATTTGGCCCTGCATTATTAAGGGAGCTCAATCAGGATGCAGTACCTTTTGGTGTCAACATTTTAATTAACAGCCAGACTGATTTTGTGTTAAATAAGGTATCTACCTAATAGTGCTTAAGGATCCCCATCAAGATTCAGATTGAAGCCATGATACTAATTTTTTTTAGTAAGTCATTGGTCCAAAAAATGTTTTCCACAATTACTGAGTTAATTTTTCTTTCATGTGACGTTATCTCATTATTAATTAATTAAGCTCTACAATGACAACAGATAACAACCCACAAACCCTAAAATCTTTATATGGTTTGACCCACTTTTCTATCGACTGACTTTAAAGTCGTTGTTTTTTTTTGGACTAATAAAATACGAAGTTAAAATTATGGCAAGAACGATACATACATTTTTAATGATAACTTCATGATGATTAAGAAATTTGGTGCGAAAATTTAAGAAAATTCTGCCACGTAACTTGACGATCCCTACCTCAACCAGATAAAAAGATGGCGTACGTTAAAGTCGGGCGCGGACGACTTTGGGATACCCTGTACCACTAGCCTGCAATAAAATCCGGTATATTGCTTAAGAACACCAAAATACATTTGATTGCCAAATTAGGTTACGATACCTTCATAAACAACCAAAAACTGACGAATTTTGAACCAAAAATGTTTTTTTGACCGATCGTTCCTATTGGAGCTATATGATATAGTCAACCGATTTTGATCAAATTTGGTACAGTGCTTGGGTACTCTAAAAAACTTCCAAATGCCGAATTTGGTAACGATATTTTCATAAACAAACGAAGCCCAACAAATTGTTTACAAAAAACGAGGTCCTCTGAAACACCCCTATGGGAGCTATATAATGTAACCCCGATATCAAAAAAATAAAATAAACTTGCCTCCTATTTAATAATAAGGGATCTAATCTGAAAGTTTGGTTGCTCTAGCTCTTACCATCTCTGAGATCTAGGCGTTCATACGGACGGACAGACAGACAGACGGACATGGGTATATCGACTTCTCTAGTCACCATGATCATACTTTAGGTAACTTTGGGGGGTCTCCGACGTCTCCTTCTGTATGTTACATACATTTTCGGCTTGCACAAACTTAATATACCCTTTGTACCATACGGTACAGGATATAAAAAGTTTTCGAGTTGAAGAATGTTTTTAAAAACAATAAATCCGTATCGCAACAAAAATTGCTCGGATAAATAATGACCCTCTTTATATGATGGATGTTTTTCAAAGATTTTTGTTCCGATCGTCTCCATATGAGTTAAAAATATAATCATTGCCAAAAGACGTTATTTCGCTTTTCGAAGCCAATTCCGATTCTGATTTCGAAAAGGATGCATTTTCATTTGATTTAGAAGTTGAGAAATATTATAACAAATTCTTTTTTTATTTTAAGATAGAGCTCAAAATTAATATATATTCCCACGCAAACTGCATTATCTTAATATAAATATTGAATATTAAAACACATTCGTTTAAACAATTTCGAGTGTTCAATCAAAAGTTATGAGAGTTCCAAATAAAATTACGTATACGTAATATATTTTAGTATACTGTCGGCGCGACCAGATCGGTAAAAAAAGTAAGCAAATGTTAAGCGTGCTATCCTTATCAAGTCCACCAAATGTAAAATAAAAGCTCTAAAAATTTGGCTATTACAACCAGTGTAACTGTGGTATGGGTGCGTATCACAAAATTTGATCATGGATCTGCGCCCCAAACACAATGCATTTAAGATTATTATCCTAGATGCTATGCCTTATAAAACTTAATTTCTTAATGCATAAAAGCTTTTTTAGCAAAGTAATTACGCCCTCAGAAAGTGTATTTAAACATGCAACATGCTGCAGCCGAAGCAGCGGGCGCAGCCCCAGAGTTGAGCTCGAATCAGACATAACACAACAATAAAACATCCGGCACACCAATGTAACTACAACAACAATAACAACAATGAGCAACGAAAAACGATAACAAACTGCAAGTGCTTCAAAGCTGAGAGAGAGAGCGGCTTACACAAACGCACACTCACACTAATGGAAAGAGGATGCGTCCCCAGCAATTTAGAGAGCGCGCGCATAAAACAAGTTGCAAAACGAAACGCCACAAAAACAACAAATGTATCAAGTTGCATGTGTATGTGTTTGTGAGTGTATTGGTGCGAGTGAAGTGGAGCTTCAGCAAAATTTCATGAATGGAATTTGTAAATTTTATTTTCATTTGCAGCAGTTGTTTTTTTTCTTTTGTTTTGTTTTACATCTTCCTTTGCACTGCTCTCTCTCTCTCACTCAATCTCTCTCCCACTGTTTCTCAATGCACGCATTTAGTTTGTTGCTGTTATTGTAGCTGCTTGTTTATGTACTTGTTGTTGCATTTGTTGTTGCTGTTTTGCATGCCACCACGTCGCTAATCATGTGCAGCGGGCCAGTAGACAGACACACAGCATACTCGAGACCCGACCCCGAGTCATGGAGTCGACCAGACCAGCGCAAAAGTCAGACCAGACAGCAAACATCCCCCAACCAGCTGGCCACTCTGCCCCCACACATAGGAGCAAGTGGGGCACAGACAAGGCAACTGCAAGGGCTACATTGACTGCCGACTCTTGTCGTCGTTTCTTTGCTGAATGTTGTTCTTTGGGGCTTTGGCACTCTCTCTCTCTTGCTGCTGCACTTGCCTCAAACTGGATTTTGATGGCAACGGGGCACAGTCAACGTCGCTGCCTCATCATTATTGTTTTTGCTGTAGTTACTACATATATGCCGCAAATATTGCATATTTATACACTGTAACCAAAGGTTTAATCAAGTGTGTTATAGATTTGTGTAATGTATGCAACAGAAGGAGAGGAGGAGGAGGCTAGGCTCCAGAGTTATGGGGTTTAAAAAAATCAAAGCAAAAAAAGTGTGTTGGATAAGTGTGCAAAAAATTTTTATAAATTTTAAGGTCTTGTCCAAAAAAGGATAAATTAAAAAAAATATATATTTTAACTTAATTTTGACCTCTGTTTATTTAAGAATAATGAAAAAAACATTTTTTTTTTAATTTTTGAATAAAAATTATTTACCAAGATATGTGCCATGTTATCCACGAATCGAACCCTGACTAGGGCCGTAATGTAGGGGTCTGGTAACTTTCTCCGAAGAATTTAAATATTAAATTTTTTTTTTTATCTACAGGGCTCCTTAGAAAACCGAACTTTTTAGGCATAAATGACCCTACCACTCCGTTACCAAAACCTTAACGTATGGTGCTAAAGTTTTTTTTAAGTTAGAGTAAGACCACTTGAGGCAAAAATAAAATAGACTATAAAAAAATTTGATTTAAAAATTAAAACTCTTTTAGAGCTTGATAATACTCGCAGTTAACTGTTTCAAAATTGTTCAGCTGTTTAATAAATTCCAGTGTATCCCACAGTCGGGATCCGCTCTTTCTTTCTCCTATTCTATTGCAATTGTCGATGTTGCATGGTTTTGTCTGTCTCTGTGTTGTTGTTGTTGTTTTGTGCGTGCTTCAACAGCTGTACGCATGTGTGTGTATGTCTGTGTATGACAAAGTCTAGGAATGTGCTCGTGTTGTTGTTGTGACATTTGACTAATGAACAGTTGCAAACACAAAGCTGAAGATTTTCAATGTTGCTCATTTGTGGCATATTTGCGAAATAATAAAAACATATGAGTTTTTAATGATTGCAGTTTTAATGTTCCAACAGATTTGTGTGGGTGCAAAACTAGAGGAAATGGAGCATAAGTTGACCCAAAGCCTTAATTACAATTGGCATTTGTAGCTTTTTAGCTTTTTTCTATTCAATTTGCTGGAATTTGTTGGATTGCTTGAAAAGACAAAACAACAATAAACTAAAGTGACGACAACGGCGCAAAGGAATTCCATTCTACAGACTATGGCCCAACTCTGGCTTATACTATGACTATAGCAATTATAGCCGAGGAGGCAGCATAGCAATTGGAGACTAACAGCAGAGGTGCTGTGGCAGAGAGGTTCTCTGGCACATTAAATACATAAGAGCAGCAAATGGAGAAGCATGAAATAAAGAACTGAAAAGGAGCAATAAGGTACAGTGGGACAAATGTCAGTTATAAGCAGCATTTTTAAGGTTGTAGATTCAAATTGTAACGGCTTGGGGGGTTTAAAAATATTTTATAAATAATTGCCTATGAAGCCAACTTTTGCAGTACGATTAAAATTATCTCTGGAGAAAAATTATTAGGTACTTGTATAAATTTTGACTTAGTTCCAACTGGTTGCAAAGACTGTTACGTGAAATCGATTAATCGATATCCCAAACATTATACGAAACTGACCTGATAATTTATTTTGTAAAGAAGCCGTAGATCTTATCTGCCAGAGGTTAGCTGTTTTCACGTTAATTTCAGTTTTGTAAATTTTTTTATCTTTATTTGAACAAAATAAATAGATAATTTGTAAATAATAATATTGTTATATACAAACATTTTATGTTTAAACTCAATCCGAGTGTTCTTGCCGAGAGCAAGTATTGGAGTGGGCGAGGGTATAAAAAACTGAGAAAATGAAGTACAATGAGTTTGATAATCAAGAGTGTTTTTTCTCAAATGCGACTTTTATTAACGGTCGTACAATTTTCAATCCAATTGTAACGGTCAATTCAATTAATTTTTAAAATTTATTTATGCTTAAATAAATTTCTGCTATGAAAATAAAAATTTTTCACATTTTGTTGTAGTATTACAAAGAAGGTAAGAATACAAAAAGAATATAAAAGTTTAAATGAAATTTTCCCACGTATCACGTACTAATAAGGCGAAATGCCTTATTTTGGAAAGTCGATTAATATGAAAATTTAAAAGTTTATAAGAAACCGCTTCTTTTTAAAATAGGCCATTCCTTAGGTTCTCAGAATCTTTTGCTTTATTAACATTTCCTCCACTTCAACAAGTTCTTTTTAGTGAGTTGAAATTGGTTATGAAAGATTTTAGAGGAAATTCTTTCGAATAATTCATGTATTTCTTCATACTGATCTGGAAATGGTTATTTAAAATTTTTGATGAAATCAATAAAATAAGTGAAGCGCATAACTTTTTAAGTTGATCTCTTCCATAAGGATGGTTTTGTGTGAGTCTAGCCAAACCACGCAAATTTTTCAACATTTCAATTATTTATCATTCGATAACTAAATATTTAGGTTGACTGTTCTTTGACAAGAATTAACCAAACAAATAAAGGTACATACTTGAATAATTTTTTGTTGAATGAAAGATAAACCTTTGGATTTAAAAAATGTTTAATTATAAAGTGATCTGCCGTGTTTTCAAATATAAAAGAAAAGAGAAAATTCGCGCGCCCCATAAGGCCTTCTATATTCATTTCGACACATCCCGACCATAATATCTTCTGGTCAATGACTTCTGAGCTCATTAAAATGGCACACTCGTTTGAGTTTAAAATTTTCAATTTATTGCGCCTAGAATCTTATTTTGACCACTGTTCTGTCCCAGCAGGAGCCACAATAACAACAGCATGTGCAGTCAGTCAAGCAACGGCAGTAAAAATAGCCATTTGGCTTTGAACTTTGCGACGTTGGCGACGACTACACGACGCGAAGGATATGGCCAAGTTAGTAGTGAGTAGGGGCCTGGACTGTTGTTGCCTTTGGCTGTTACTGCGTGATTTTGTATGAATACACACTTAAACAAATTTATGCCAGTGTCTGAGTGTGCGTGTGTGGGTAATCTAATCAGGAGGCAATGCGAAACGTGTGTCGTTTTGAAGCCGAGGCCGTCCATAAAGCCAAGAACTGACTTTAAATGGCTTAAAGTGATGCCAAAGAGCTGCCAAATGGATAAAGGGGGTTTGGAAGTCTGGGTGTCAAAGCGTGGGTTAACGCAGGAACGTCGGCGGCAGTTGTTGTTATGGCTACTTGGCATGTACAATGGATAAGCGGACAAGTAAAATTAAACAATTGCCAAATGACTCACTAAGTGAGTACAAGTGATGAAGGACAAATGGCGCTCATGTTTAGGAACCACCTGTTACTCTTATGGCATAAAATTATAAAACAAAAGATACAAATTATAAACACGAGCGTGCTGATGAAATCAATAAATAAGCAATATGTAAGGCGTGGCCCAGCATATATCGAGAGACCCAAAAAAAACCGGATAAATATGCGCTTAATTATAAAACAACAAAACAGCGAGGAAAAAATCCATGAAGTTGGAATAACAACAATAACAATAACAACGACAGGAATCAATGGCAGCTGTGCTGGAAAAACTAAAGGAAAAATTATGAGCAGGTGTGTTCCTGTTACTGATGTCTAAGCATAAATTATGAGCACGTACAGACTGGTTGCTTGCTTGGTTCGTTGTATAGGATTATAAAAGATTAGACATAAAGCGAGTCGAAGTAAGAAATGACAAGATGGCCAAGCAAAACAAAAGCCAAAGGTCAAACAGTTGCAGCAAAACCTAAGCACAAACGCAAACTCCATTGATGCATTCCAACACAGATGATGCAAAATGTCGCAGCAAAAGAGTAGAAAAAAAAAAACACACATAGACATGCTGTCGAACCAAACCGAACCCACTTAGTCTACTACATATAAGAAATGTCCTGCCGTGCAGCTGCCTTAGGATGAAAGTGAAAAGCACACGAGTTCTGGACCAGGAACACGACATTGCAATTTCTTTTTTTTTTTGTGAGTGTTTCCCATTGTGTTTTAAGAGAAACCCAACTAAGAAACAGAGCACAAGATACAGTGCGAGTGATCTTATTATCAATTATTTATTTCTACAGCTGCATGAAAGATTGAAATACATGCATGACTTGTATCTGCAAGATACTGCCTTTTGGCTGTCTCATAAATTGCGCTTTGGGTGTTGTTTTTTTTTTTCTCTCTTCTTGCTTTTCACTCTTTGTGGGTCATGAGTACGACGACAAGGGGTGTTCTGGGACCACAGCTTGTTCTACATAATTCCATATGCATTAGGTAATTAGAGCATGGAATACAATAAATATGCGGAAATTTAGTAGACTTCAATGCTGATCAAGACAATTGGAAAAAGGTTCGTTCTTTCAATCAAATGCATTTTCCCAATTATTTAGGGTTGTTATGAACGGGCCGTAAAACCTTCAGAAAAATATTCCTAAAAGTTATATGTAAGGCCTGCGCTTGTTAAGAATAAAACATATTAATACATATAAATCCAAATGCTTAGCAAAATTTGGAGTCGGAAATTTTTTCAACTGCCATAAAAATGAAATTTTTTATAAGATTGTCGTATTCCAAGCAATTTTGTTAAGACTATATTAAAGATTTTAATTTATGAACAATCATTCCTAAGAATTTTCGGCAGAAACAATTGCACCCTTACCATTACATTGTAGTCAAATTCCATATATTGCTTTGGTACATCAAAAGATTTTTGATTGCCAAATTGGTTAGGATATCTTCATAAACGAATTATGTCCTGAAAACGTTTTAACGTTGGGAACTCTAAAAAACTTGCGAACGCCAAATTTGGTTACGTTATCTTAGCAAACAAATGAATTACACATTATTTTTCCTAACATTTTTTTTTAGCTTCAATGTCAGTATCCATGAGAGTGATATTTTCAATATGGGATATGGGAGAATACGCTTCCATAAAACTTTTTGAGGTGCAAACATATATCTACCAGAATACTTTATTACTGATGGAACCAAATATGGAGGAGAGTATGCGTTAAAATAAAAATTTAACCGAAAAATTGGCGTTGCAATGGACAGAGAACCACCGAGTTCGTAAGAACTTTGAAAAAAAAAACAACAAGGACTATTTAAATAGTGAGCTTATATTGGTGGATCTAAGCTCAAATGCCGACTGATTTTGCAGTCAAAAAAAAAAAACAAATAAAAAAAGTTTCTGACATCGCTAAACGAATTCCGTGCGATGAGCTCGTATCTGCGGCCAGTACCACTTTGAACAGCTCTGGCAAGCGAAGTGCATCTAAGATGGCATCTTAATTAAACTCTTATGAAAGTTTGCCCAAAAAATTAAAATCAGCTATTCAACACGATGCCAACCAACCCATTAAATACACAGCAGAGGAAGTCTTAGCCTCATATATTGATGGCTAAACAAAAAAGGCGGTTACACAAATTCGCATAAAATCACCATGGAAGACTTGGCACATATAGTTTGTATTTAATCGGACCCATTTATTACGATGCTATCAAAAGGATCAGTTCCATCTTCCAAAAAGGATGAACTGATAAATAAAGACGTTATCGATCTTATTCTAAATAGAGATGTGGAAGAAGACGTCAGATTATTCCTCATAAGATAGAGCTAAAACTGCGGAATTTAAAAAAAATAAATAAATAAAATGTTTAACTACATAATATAATATAATAATATAATATAATATAATATAATATAATATAATATAATATAATATAATATAATATAATATAATATAATATAATATAATATAATATAATATAATATAATATAATATAATATAATATAATATAATATAATATAATATAATATAATATAATATAATATAATATAATATAATATAATATTTATCTACAAAATAAATTTATTCTTCCAGAAAAAGAAACTTTTTTCAAAATTTATAAATAAATTTCTATTAGATTAACTATTTCTCTAACAAGTACATACACGTGCAAAATGGATTTCAGGTTTCTATTTTGAAATTATATAGTTGTCCGATTCATTCCAAATTGTGATATATATTTCTTAAACATTTAAAATAAATAAATTTTATAAAAATTGTTTGAAAAATGTCAGATTCGGGCGAAACCGGCCAAATATCGAGTAGAGCAATTTTGTACAGAAATTTAAAAAATAATAATAATATATTAGATAAAACAAAAAATTTTTTTGTATTAATTTTTATTATCTACAAAATTAAATTATCCGTACAAAAATATGAACATTTTTTCAGAAGTTATTAACAAATCGCCGCGAAATCAGCCATTTCTCCCACTGTGCTGCGTACTGACCTTTAAGAAACTTCAAAAAAGTAAAATGTTTATTTTACCCAAATTAATATAACTTAAATGTATAAAAACGCTGCATAATATATACATTTAAAACACTCTAATAGTCCCAGATGGGCCATCTCAAAACGATTTGACAATTAAAATTAAAAGATTAAAAAACACCTTTTTACGAATAATTCAAATATTATAAAAATGTTACATGTGTAAATTGATTATAGTTTTATATAAAAAAAAGACGGGGAAAAAGGAAAATTAAATACTATAAAATATTTTTAAGACTAATGACACAGCCAACAAAAAATTGGATGTTGTTTACTTCTTTTATGTCCCGATTTGAAACTTTCTTGTCAAATCTGAACACATTCTTATTTATGTATCTATTTTCATACTATTACTCTTTACTTGGTAATTTTTCGTACAATAACTAGATTTAAAACTCAAGAAGCCGAATGCCTCAGCAGCCAGGGCTTCAGTCTCCTGTATTAGTTTTAAGCTTATTTAAATCCTATACTATAATAAATGAAAAATAAAATAAATGTATCTATAACTTCAATTGACTGCAAAAGAAATACTCATATACTCATACTTAGTTGTGTGAAACTGAATTGACATATAATTTGCCCCAGTTCAATCAGTGAACTCTTTATATAGGGGAGCTTAAAAATATGACAGGAAAACATATGTAAATGAATCGTTTAAACATCCGCTTCATGCTTCATCGTATAGGTGACATACATCGACAGACACACTCATTCATGTGCATGTGTATGTACATATATTTACACGAACGTATAAATAATAACGATTAATCATTTTATCAATGAAGTGCGAAGTCGCATTTTAAGCTTGACGAATGAAAAACAGGAAAAATAAACCAAAGAAATTAAGAAATAAAAAATCTGCAATATTGAAAAAAAAAAAAAAAAGTGTAGTGTTAAACCAAAAGTTGCACATGAAAGCGCAAAAGATAAGAAGAAAGAAAATGAAAAGGGGCAGCAAAAATTGCGACAACGACTTCCAACAACGAGATGCTACCGGCAACAACAACAATCGGCGACGCCAGTGTGACCCAATTGGACAGCGTGGAGTGGAGTCACAAATTGTTGTCATAAGTGACGACATCACCCACAGCACGCAACAACAACGAGAGACACCAAAATTTGACTCCGCTGTGGCGAAGTATGTATACACTGCAAGGTAGCTCTCAAAACACCTAATGGTGCTCTATATAGAAGCTATTATAGTGTATCTCAAAAAATAATTGTTTTTATATTTTTCCGTTTTTCTGTTTTCAATCCAGATATTATTATTACATTCTTCAGCCGTGAAATGTTATAAGTTGCTTATACGATGTGTTTATTCTAATATACACGACATTGTCCTGCCCGAACATTGTCTCGCCTGCTATAAGCATTTTATAAGTAAATGATTTAATATACATAAATAAGGTACATAACAGAATCGACTTAAAAAAATAAAAATTTTACAAATGGTAGTACTATATAAGTATCTAAAATCTTTCGGGAAGGTCTAGAACAAGATGTCGCTTAAGGCGCCAAGTTACATTTATATTTTCTAAAAGAGCTAGTGCTAAATGGTTTTCATGCCTATGATGTCTTTCAATGATGTTTTTGTAAAATCAAATATGAGATTATTTTATTTAATTATTTTGATGTATGAAATTTAATTACCTTCATAATTTTTTGTTCGTGTATTTCCCGATGTTTTAATAGTAATTCTGTTTTTCGGGTGAACACAAATTTAGCAATTCAAAGATTATAAAAATCGGTATGTAAATGGTGTAACTAACATTCGTAGATGCTAAATTCTTCTTTGAACGTATTTAAAAGTAGCCCAGAATAATTATGTTTTTTATTCGGACGCAGTCGAATTTTAATGAAAATCGGCTATTTCGATTTGGTTTATATTTTGAAATAGAAAGACCACAGGTAGAACACAAAATTTAGCAAAAGGTGTGATTTGTTATAATACTATAAAAATTATACTGAAGATTATCTGTTGATCCGTACTTAACTATATAGTATTATGTAGCCGCAATATTGATTCATAAAAAAATCTTTTCTATAAGACAGCATTTCAGTTGCGTTTTTATTAAAACTGTCCAAATCTAATTTAATTAAGAATTTACAAAAATTTTTACAAAGTAAATATGTATTTCCGATTAACTAAAGGCTTGATTAGATAAAAGTATTTATCACGATATCATGCTCGGAATTATATCCTGCCTCTATAGCAGTGATGGGAAAAACTCATACCAACAAACATTTCTTTGTGTGAGTAAACAGCGCAGTAAGCAAAAGCGCATAAGAGAGCAAGAACCGCAATTAAGCAAAAACGAGCGAGAGATTTCACACACTTGGACCGTACATGAGCCGACTGCGCTGCGGCAGATTTTGGTGCAATAGCCTCGCGAGTTATGTAAATTGAGAGACTGCCCATCACTGCTCTATAGTCAGATTCACTGTAGACTTGTAGGAAGAAGCAGGCGTAGCAGAGAAAAATTATTTAGGTTAAACCAAAACAACTTATTTTTTTATAAACAGGTTAGAGCTACAAAATTGCGTCTAAAGACTTATGTGAGTCAAATAAACAAGAAAACGTTGACGTTTTCCCTTAAAAAAACATTTCTAATAAAATAAATAATAATAAAATTAACAAATTTAACTGATTCAGAAACGGGATTAATTAATTAATTAACACGGAACGAAACGGCATACTAAATACCTGTTCCTTGAAATTTTTTAGGAATTGTACAAAAATACTGAATAAAGAAATAAAAAAAAACTTGTTCCTGGACGAATTTCCTTTCCGATTCTCATGTGTAATGGAGCGTTTTCCAGTGTCGTGCAAGCCCGGGATCAATTCACTTTGCTTTTAATTCTTTGCATTTCGAAGTGTTTGCTTGTAAACTTAGTTTTAAAAATCCTGGGACAAAACGTTATACTATATACCTGACCCTGGAAGTCCTATTATAAGAGTTAGATCACCTAAGGGAGTCAGTACTTTAAACACTATATAAAAATATTGAATAAAATCGATGGAACAAAAAATAATGTCTGTTTTTTTCCCATTCCCGTGCCACATGTTATTGTCGTGCAAGGACGAAGTGCTTAAAAATGCGTTACATATGCGCTCACAAGTTGCATATGCACTTTGTAAGGGAATATGGAACAAAGTATGAGTACGGCAGCGGACAAAAACAAAATGTTGACTGACTGACGGTCTGTGAGAGAGTGCAGCAGGAAATCGATGGGGATGGTGACGTTGATGCGACCGAGCTTGCTCCAAGCTCCAAGTTGCGCCGACAGCGCTGCAACTTTTTGCTCCAATTTGTGCGCACACACACAAACAGAAAGAACTGCGACGTCGGCAACGTGTGAAACGCAACGCAAAAGTCGTGGGGCAATGTGTGTGTGTGTTTGTGAGTGTGGCTCACACACAAATTCCATATTCCACATTTTTTTTATGCGACCATCACAGAAACAACAACGACGCCATCGCTGCTGTTGCGCCGACTCTTTTTTTTGTTTTTGCCATTTTTATTTAATTTTTTTTTACTTTGCGTATTTTTATAAATAGCCAACGAGCAGCAGCAGCAGCAGGCAAAGGCAACGGGCAATGACAACCGAAAACGAACAAATCAACAACAAAAGGCAGCAGCAGATAAAACAACAACAACAAGAACAACAATGCCAACAAACAAACAAACAACAACAAAAGCAACATATTAATGAAATCGTTTTTAACTCGTTTCGCTTAAGTATCGTATTTATATTGTAGGCAAGCATGTGTGAGTGTGACATGCCTTTTTGCTCTCACTGTTCGCATTTGTTGTTTTTGTTGTTGTTATAAAAGTGCAACAACAACCTGATATAAGTGAAAGAAAATAAAGAATGCCAAGACAAACTGACAAAAATTTTGCGGCAAGCCACGACCACCACAACGACCGCAAAACGTTGACGTATGCTGCGCAGTCGACGTCAATACTACTGATAATGAGTGCGCTCCCAAGTGAGTAGCGCCGTCAAGACCCAATATTTGTTGGCAAGTTTTAGGCAAAATATTTATTATAATAGAAATTTAACAACTTAAATAGCAAATAAATATTAAAGTCCAGAATTAACACAGCGTTGCCAGACTCTCACGTTAAAGCGCTGACATTGATCCCCAATAGCCAATACATATTGTCTAATACATACTATTATGACTTAAAGGTTTCATTCAACGTTTTACCAAATGCCAACTCATTGTTGTCAAGACTGACTTCCTAGCCACTTACAGAAAGCGTGACCAAAATGCTTAAAATGCCTTGAGATACATACATACAATCTAAAAAATGAAAAATATTAAAATTAAAATCATTAATGAGAATTTGATTGAAGCAGACGAGATATAATGTACGTTAGAATTCAAATGGTCAGTGTGTTCCAAAAGCTCAAAAACTATCAGACAGTAAAATAAAATAATAAAAAAAAACCGGAAAAAGTTGTCATACACCACAGAATAATCGATCGCTACAAATGCAACTATGTAGTATTTTGCTGTGTTAGTAACAGTTGTTGTTATCGGCCGACTGCACCAATCTAAAAAACAAGAAAAAAAAAAATAAAATTAAAAAAAAAGAAGCCGCCGCGAATTCCTCCAAAGATGATAAACTAAAAATGAACCAACACGCGAATTTAGAAATGTTGGTAGAAAAGTCTATGCAAGCCAACAGGGTAGAAGCTGTCTATTATACGAAAGTTTCAAAATTAAAGCGTTAATGAGCATTTGAATGAAGCATATAGACATACATTAAATTACCCAAGGCATATGCAATCAATGAGATCGAAATACGACCCGCTCGATAAACAGCCGCGCTGTGCAGCACGTCGTATAATGTATGCCTTGATTTAGAATTCAAACTGTCAGTATAGCCAAAAACTACCAAACTTAACGGAACAATCGATTGCTTCAAATGCAACTATGCACATAATGCTTTTCTCTTTTATCAACAGCTTTTGTTATCGTCCGAATACAAAAATTTCGGGAATTTTGCACCAAACATGTTTTTTTTTTTCTACCTTGGAGCAATATTAGTACAGTAAACGAAGAGTTTCAGCTGGAAAAAAACACTTAATGGATGAAACTTTCAGGGATCGTTGGGGACCTTGTTCTAGGTCTAAAACCGAGTTTTCGTATTTGTGGGTATATGTTCGTACGGTTTTTGCATGATATATTTTTTTCATACCAAACTCATGATTTGAAGGTTGCCTTTTTTGAGCCTTCGTTTACTGTACTATATGATATAGTGAATCGACTTTGATAAAAATTTAGTACAGTCCTGGGGATCTCTAAAAAACTACCGAATGCCAAATTTATATCTTCATAAACAAACTAATTATCCATCTAAAACTCTTGGGTGGGTGGTCTCCGACGACTCCTTCTATAAGCTGCATACATTTTCGGGTTGCACAAACTTAAGATACCCTTTGTGCCATAAGGAACAGGGTATGAAAACAAGAAAGAACGCGGAACAATAAAATTAAAAAAAGGAACCGTCAGATATTCTTTTAAAGGTTAAATACATTCATTAAAAGTTATTAATATTGAAGCCAAAATTTATGATTTGAGTTGAAGTTTTAAAAATGTTATTACTATACAATATTTAATGGAAATTTACGTAACGTAACGCCATGTAACTTCACGCCAGATACTAAGCTTGAGCTTGATGCTAATCCCCACCCAATTCTTACTCAGTTATAGTCAACTTAAATTTGAATACAATATATACACTTTTTGGCCTTATAATTGTTTCATTTCTTTGAGCGTATAGGCGTTTTACAATTCATAAAATATCGCAGAGGAAAATTATAGATCCAAAAATTATTTAATTTAACACAAATTAAGTCAAATTTCAGATATTGTGCGTTTTATATTAAGCCCCAGTTCATGACAGCCTAAAGGTATGCAGCAAAATTATTAATTATAGCCGAGGAAAACTGTTCAATATATTAATAAGATTCTTATATGGAAATAATCAAAATGTTAATGCAATACAACGAAAGAGGATAAAACTCTTAAATCCGCTATAGATTTTGTTCAAATAGCAGGAGCGAGTTTTGGAAGACGATAGGAACCAGATAAATATGGCTTGTAGTGTGATACAGAGTGTCTTACAATATACATATTTATTTAAACAAAAAGAAAAGTAATGTACACTTTCTAAGTGTAAAAATATGTCTGTATAGACAAAAACTACAAAGTAAAGGCCATGGAAGACAACAAAAACGGAATTACAAATCATTGCTTCCTCAATAATATAATATTAATATATCGGCTTTAAATTGACTCTCCATATAAAAGGAAGCAAGATAAGAATACGGTTTATGTGTATACCAAGTGGAATATACGCAAAAGGTATAGCAGGTAAAAGAAAACAGACACTTGGACAGAGAATGCGACCAAGAAGAAACATTGTGGAACTGGTTCATAAACGAAAGCATAAGAGAGCCAAAGAACAAGAAGCTACAAGAAGCAAATGTTACCGAAGGCCAGGCAGCAAATCAAAGTGGCCAAAAAAAAAAAAAAGAATGCAGACTTACTTAACAGCAACTTGTGTATGTATAAGCCCATAGCCCCCAGCAAAGAGCGTTCAATAAACTGAAAACTGATGACGCCGCGAAACATGGACGAAGAGGCCAGCAAGATGCAGAGCTTGAAGCGATGGAGGTCATCAAACTACAGCCCAAAAAAAAAAAAAAATTAAAAACGAAAATATTAAACCAACGAAACCTGCCAATGTCAAAATATTGCTATGGTCTCTGGATAAAATGCAACAAATTGGCAGCATTTGAAAGTACAACTTTGTTTTTCAAGCAAGTTGTAGTCATAATCTGGGTTAATTGATACGCAGATAAGGTAACTAACTCATCAAGGCTGGCCATTTGTTACCATGCTTATACCATTGATTTGATGATTCATGCGCAAGTAAGATTCGTAAAACGGTCCCATGACAGTTGTATGTAATCTGTGATTTCCATATAAACAAACCACACCAAAACTTTTGTCGATCGCGGGCTGACAAACTGCTGAGAATGCATGTAGCAACAACTGGCTGGAATTGTTGCATGTGCCAAGACAGCTGTGTTGGCAAATATTCTGCGAAACTTGTGTATTTCCTAGAGACAAACTTAAAATATGGTAATACATATTACATATTACAACATATATATATATATAGCAATAAAACTCACCCAGATTGAAATTCAAGTGCAGCCTAGACCAGGACAATTCCACAGCTGATATTGGTGCCGTGGCATACAAAATAAATAAAAAACAAATTAGCAAATTGTTGGCAAGGTGACATCAGTTAGCTTTATAGCTGTGCATGTGTTAGGTTAGCTAAGAATGTGTGAAAAGTATTTATATACACACTTTGGAGATAGATAGATAAGTTCTCATACATTCAAACTTCCCCATAACGAACCTGTCTAAAACTAATTTATCTCTCTTTATAACGTATTTCAATGTAAACAATTTTCTGTATAAGGAACAAATAATCAGCTTCCACTTCCACGAGTATACGCTATAATGAAGTTTCATCAATAGGCTAAATATTGCAAAATCCTCTCAGTTTTCTAAAAAAACAGAAAAGTTTGGCTGCAAATCATTTAATATATATAAGGTGGATGCTGTGTAGATACTTCTAAAATATACTTTCAATCTTTGCCCTTTTTCCGTAGCTGCATATCAAGGCTATTGGATTTATTTAGACATTTTACTTTTAAAACTACGCGCTGCAAAATCAAATCAAAACTTTTCAGATATTCTTAAAAAACGCTCTTATGTGGCAACAAAAGCTGCCAAAGTGGTTGTTTTTGTTGCAAATATGCTCTTAACTTTCTGATAACCGCAATTTTTGAAAATGTGGCTGCAAACCCCTAACAGTTTGGATTGTAGGTAAATACTTATAAAAGATATATACAATCTTTGCATTTGGTATGCGTAGTTGTATATCAAAGCTATTGGATTTATCTTGACATTTGAATTTTAAAACTGAGATTTACAAAAAAGAAAAACTGAAGTCTGTTACTTGCCATATGTATATGGTTCCAAAATCCTAATAAAATGCTTATGCTCTTATCTTTTTTGCAACAGCATCTTTCTTTTAAGTGTGTCTGTAAATCCAAATAATCTAGTAGGGTAGATACAGATAAAAGATACACTACTGGACCTACGTAGGCTTTTTGATTTTAAAACTAGGCTTTCAAGAAAAAATGTAATTCTACTAAATATGCTAGTGTGTCTGCAAGCCCAAAAATATAGTAGATACATATGCATGTTTTGGTATGAGATGCAGCTTCATAGTAAAGATTTATTTACAAATACACTAGGTTTTCTAGATAGCATTGTACAGATATCCTCGAAATAGAAACCCCTCTAAATAATTACAAAAAGCAGTCATTTTATGTTCAGCTACGCTCAGCTGTTGCAGCAGCGGGGGGGTTGGGCTAAGCAGCCGGCAACTAGTGCTAAAGTTGGCGCTGCAGTTTAATGACGCAGTGTTGCCAACCAATAAAAAGGATATACATATATACATCATATGAAAATTGAGGTTATAGAGAAAAGATAGCTGGGCTTAGCTAAGAAAAAAAAACAAAGATTGTTTGAACGTCTCTGCTCCAAAGTGCTCCAAAGCGACTGAGCTGCTCTCTGGCTGTCCTTGCAGCTGTTAGGACAGCTGGCACCCGGTGCGCAATGCCGGCGAACAGCAGCGCACGCCCACTGCATTGCCGGGTGGGAGCTGCTGCTGCTGCCGCCAATTAAGAGCTAGAGAGAGAGAGAGCGCGACTCCAGGAAAACTACAAGCCCCCACCTGCAACCCGCTGGCCATACGCTACGTTGACAACTTTATACGGCCAACAAGAAAATGCCGAGTACGCATACAAACACATGTCACATTTTTCGTTTCGTTTCGCACACACTATTACAATACTTTAACTACCACATTTTTTTCCTATACTTTGTCTTTTCGCTATGGATTTTTCCGCCACGTTTTGCACAATGTTTTACTAATGGCAGCGTTATGAAATTTAGCTTAAATTAAAGTTAAAAGTATTACCTTTCAGCTGGAATTAGTTGGTGGGCGGTATCAGTGCGCATAATATGGAAAAACACACTTTAAAAATTCGACTACCACACAATGTGCTTATGCTTCCTCTTTAACACCATGACAATTGGTGGCTGCAGAAAGAATGAACGAGAGCGCGCGAGTAAGCGGCGACGAGCGAATTGAAAAAAAGCAACAGAAAACAGCAGCGAAGTGCGGCGCGGCGATGATGACGTTTATTCTGCTTTGGTTGTTGTTGTTGGTAGACGGTGTGGGTATGTGTGCGAGTTGTTATTGTTGTTCAAAAAAGTACATTTCAATAAATAAATTTAAGCAAACACACTCACGAATCACGCACATGTACAATGTTACAACATTTATAAGAAAACTCTTCGTTGCAGATAAAATCTTGTGTGCCACAAATTTTCAATCTTAGCTGAAAAGAGCGCGCTGCCATCAGCTGTGCACTTTAGATACAACACTCTAATATACAATCCTTTAACAATTTAAATATACTTTTGGCCTCATAAGCACCACTGACATGACACGACGTGCTTCAATACAAGTAGGCACGGAAAATGAAATGAACAGCAACTTGCTAGTATATGCTTGCTAGTGTATGTGTGAGTTGCGCATAAAATCATCGTTTATTGCTGCTCGCTTTTAATACTTTGTTTGTTCTTTTACGCACTTTGTGCACGTATTCGTAGCCAGCGTTGCTATTTGTATTAATCAAAGACATTGACTATTGTGAATAATTTTTACCTGTTCAATAATTCACAATCTTTAAAATGTACTTGTATGTAGCTCGATGTGGTCAAAACGGGTGCACTTGCACTCACACAGATACAAATAAGCAGCGCGCTTTTTTGTTGTTTACGTTTGTGCGCTTGAACAGCTGTAGCACAGCTGTTTAAGAAATTCGCTCGCCTTGCCTTGCCAATTCGCTGTTATAGTGCGGTTTGTTTTTGTTGTAGGTGCAATTAACTCCTGAAAATGAGTTTGCGGTAGGTTAGCAGCGCCCCCAGCAAGTCAGCTTGCCATTCACAATAACAAACGTTAAGTGTTGCCACTTGCTTGCGATAAACTTACGATAGATAATTGTGGGTGTTGCATTTAAATCTTATTAAAAAGCTTTGAAAAAGTTCAACAATTTTTCAAATTATTTAACGAGTGCATTGAACTACTTTGCCTGGGAATTACACACGTTGCAAAGTCACAAGGACAAAGGGTAGCAAACCGCATACATACATAAATATTAATTGCATACGCCGCCGTGCACAATTGAATGGGTTTTTTTTTTGGAAAGCGCAGTCACCACCCTTAATGCAACAGATTGCAAAAGTTCTTGGCTCTGCATTACTTTTTTTTTTGGCATTTCACTTATGATTAATGAAGACAGCCACGAAAACACATATATAATACCAGAATGCACATACCGCAGCTGTTTGGGGTGAGAAAAGAAAAAAAAAGAGGATATGAATGCAAATTGCGCTCGAAACACAACAACAATGTCAAATTCATTTAATACCTTGAAGTCTCTCCGTCCGTAACATCAACGGCGTAACACACACACACACTCAAATATCAATTATAACAAACACTTCAAAATTGCTGCGCTCCAAGTCTTGCACCACTTGCATGGCCGAATATGTGATGGCCTTAACCTCGGTGCCCTGCGGATGTTTGCCCAGCTCAAAGGGTTCACCAAAACAGCGGCACATTATTTCAAAGTTTTCCAAATCAAACTTTGTGATTTCCAGTTTTTTGCACACCAAATTGGGTTCAACGGAGAACAAAAAGAGCAGCTCGTCTAGAAAATGAAAAAGCAATCCCTCGATATCATCTCCTTTGGCTTCAATTTCATAGCATGTTTCCACGGAAACATAATCAAGCTCTGTCATGTAGCCAAACATGGCTACGCCGCATTGTTCAAAAGCCTCTTGGAGCGTGGAGCCCCATGCATGCAATCTGTAAAAGTTAATAGATGAGTCATAATGCCGGCACACTTGGCTTACGACTTACTGAACATCCGCCGTGTGATCCAAATCTGCAATAGTTTCAGTTTAGCATTGTTTGGCCTTCAAAGCATAAAACTTACATTCATATTTCAACTCTGGCAGCAAAAAGTTTTCTTTGCTAAATTCTACCTCCATTGTGTATTATTTATTATTTAAACTTAGTAATTTTACAAACATTTGTGCAATAACAAAATGCCTTTCGGCTAGGGCTGGCAACACGTGTGTGTCCATATGTTTTAGGGCTAAGCTGTAAACAGTGTTACCATACGCTGTCAATGGGAATAAATGATTTTTTACATTTTACAAGCAAATGACATATAGATGACGCTTGCGTGCAGTTTCAAATTATTTCGATTTAAACGACCTTGTCCAGAATTCACGTGCAAAAAAATAAGCTCCAAAAAGCCTTGTAAAATTTACTTGTCTACACTTGCAGCTATTGTTTACTAAACAAACTGGTTGAGATGCTCAGGTCAATAAAAACTGCCATGAGGTTTTGGTAAATCAGTGGCGTAGTTAGGCGGGTAGGGTATTAATTCAGCTCTGTAATTAGCGAAATTTATTTTAGTAAATACTAAACAATTTTCAAGAAGCTAACAATAAAATAACTTTTTGGTTGCTCAAAAAAGTAAATCGAAGTTTGCAATTAACAAATATTCCTGTTTGTTCAATTTGTACTCGTTTTGATACAATTTTGAGACAATTTTCCAAAGAGCTTGAAAACGACCACCAAAAAAAAGGCTTGTTAGTTGCCATACCTGTAAAAGAACTGAAACAAAAACGCATGATTGATAAAATTTATTGATTTTACATTTAACTGAGCATTAAATTAAATTTAAAAAAAAAAAAACAAGAAAAATTGAACTTTCTATAGAAGTCAAAATTGTGGTTTTTGGCGATCGGTTTTTCTTGGTCGCCATACTAAAAATGTATTGTTGCGGAAAATATTGAAAAAATATATCCGAAAATGGCAGAAAAATGCACTAAAAACAATTCAAATTAGTTTTTTAAACGACTGCATATTCTCGATCTCATGGATAGATAAATTAATCACATACAACATATGCTAAACACAGGAGTAGGTTTCGATGGAAACTTGCTATTATATTTGTATTGTATTAATTATTTTAGTAAATTTACTTATTGTCTAATAAAGACAGATTGTAAATAAAATGAAAAAAAAATTAAAAAATTAGTTTCAATGACAATTGCACACAATAAAAAAGTCATATAAAAAATGAAAATAGATGTATGACAACTTACAAGCCAAAAGGTATGACAACTTACATTTTTGAAGCCATTTTAGAATGCATTCAAAAAAATTTGTCTATTCACTGTATGTCCGAAAACCATTTCTGATTATGAAAGTTCATTGAATTCCTTAATTTTTTGTTTTGATTTGATTGCTTTTTGAGCGCAATCAAAAATGTATTTTATTTTCCGATTTCTTTAAAAAAAATTTTAATATTTTGTCACACACACACTGCGTTTTCGAGTCTGTTCGCATCAAAAACACATTTGGAACATCAAAATCGACCAGGTGTGCCAACTTACAAGCTGTGTCAACTTACAGGCCTTTCCCCTACAATTATTTAATATAAGTTTCTTTTTATATTATTTTAATTTAATTCATCAACTGTATACATGTTGCTCTTTTTGAAACAAATAAATAAATGAACTTCAAAAAACTTTCGAACGCCTTTGGTTACGATATTTGCGGCGTAAGTTATGCCCTTAAAATTTTTGGTTGCTACATAATGCGCCGATAGTGAAAAATAAATTAACTTATGTATTTTCCGTTGCTCTGGCTCTTATCATCTCTAACATCTAGGCGTTCACACAGACCATATCGACTTCTATAGCCACCCATACAACTCGAGAACAACTCGAATTTCTGTTAAAAAGCAGTAAGTCACATTTACACCCATTACTAAAAAGCTTCCTACGCCACTGTGGTACAGTGATTCTTTTTTGACTGTCTGTCATTGATACACAACAAACACGCCTACTTTATTAAAGGGGGGAAGCTGTTTTGTTTAGTGCATTGATAAAATTGTACATTAAATCTAGCCTCATTAACTTCAGCTAAATGCTTCTTAATTTTGGAAAATCATTTTTAAATTTGTTTATACTTGAAATATATGCCGCAGCTTTGCGCCCGTTTCTCGGACCAAGCTCTCTGGCAACTTCTTTTTGTTTTGCCTTTTTTTTTAGCGCAATTACAAGTTGGCTTTTTTTTTGAGCTGGCTTTTGACATGCGCGCACTTTTGGCTGCCAGCAGTTGGCCAAAAAGCCTCGCATGATTCACAACACGTTTAAAAAGCGCTAGCTCTAAACATAAAACGCCAGACCAGGAGACGCAAACAACTTGCAACAGGAAGCAAAATTTGACAACTTGCATACAAATTGTGACATCAGCAAATATTATTGTACATACATCTTTGCAATTGCTTTCAAACTGTAAGTTGCACAAGTGCAAATGCAACAAAAGTTGCACACAATTTAAAACAAAAATAAACTAAAGTGAAATTACACAATGTCCAAAACCGAGTGGTGGCCAACAATCGCCCATATTAATATTTCCCGCTTGTGTTCAACTTGTCTGGCAAGAGAGCGGCTAAAACTGCTTGGCCAAATTAAAAATATATACAAAACTTATATATTATTATTTCGTCTTTTAGTTACAATAGTAATATTAGTTTAAATAGTTAGTAGCTTTAGTAAGCTGCTCTTAGGTGTATTATATCAAGGCAATTTACAAAGTATGTACTGCCATTTGGTACATGGTACATAGCATGCATGCATTCATCTGCAAGTTTGAGTCTTGTTGAAGTCTTTTGTTTACATAATTAAAAAAACAAACGCTCCAGTGAGCCGCCGCTAATGCTAAATATCTATTTAATGAAAGACAAAAAAAAACTTATCAAACAAAAAAAATATGTTATTTTTATTTTGCGGCCAATGCCGAAGTTTACATGCTCTTGAATCGGTATATTCAGTGTTAAAATCGGAAAGACAAAAATCTGTTTCAACATCAATCCTTCGTTGTGCAAAATATTCATTTTAAATCCAAAACAGTCTGCTTGTGCTTTTGAATTGTGGCCGTGATCGCCCAATTTAATGAATAAAAAGCTCATTTGGCTTGCGTACCTTATCGTCATATCAAAGAAACTATTGCAACTGCATTGACGACTTAAGATTTTTAAACTTATTTTTAATGGGACGACGAAAAGATGGTAAAAAGAATTTGTAAATTTTAGCCTACATGCATCTACATACAGAGTTTGATGACAGTAGCTTTTTCACGAAAAGTTTAAGAAATACCTTGGTTTTAAAGGATATTCTAGGTAAAAGGAGTTAAATTTGGTCATTTGTTGGGATTTTAATAAAACTTGGGTAGTGATTAGCTTTAACGTGTTAAGGCCTATACGCAGTTTGAAAAATTTTGTCATTCCGTGCGAAATTTTTTAAACTGCATATAGGCCTTTATACAGAAAGGTTTCGGAGAAAATTAAAAACTATTATGGATTGATGGCGGACAGGATTTCCACAAAGTAAATATAAATATTACATAAAATTTCTAAAAAGTTTCACGGCAACCCATTGAAGATGCTTAATTGCGAAAATTTTGACATAGTGGCTTTTATAGTACGGTTATAAACTGCAAAATACTTCTACGAAGGAACGGGGCACAATATAGATATAGACTAACTGTATTTATCAAGCGACGCTGATAACACTAGTTTACAAGAAAAATGAACCTTTCTAAAAGTGTTTTTTAGGGTAATTTGGGGTCGAGAAACACGAAAATTGCAACCTTTTTTTTCTTAAGCACCGTTTTCGAGATATTTTCGAAAAACATGTTTTTGAGCACTTTTTTCAGTTATTCCTCAATAACTCGTGAACAAAATTTTGTATTCGGATGCAAAATTCGAAGCAAAGTGGTCCTCGCAAGGTGTAATTCTTACAAACGACGGCTTGAGGCACAGAACGACCATTTTCATAGTACTCCTGTACCACTTTTTCGCATGACTAAAATTGAGTAGTTTTGAACTTGACATATGTCGAAAAGCATCCACTTTGGACGGGTATGTTCCGAACTATGAGTGTTTAACAACCAAACCAACAGATGGCCCACCATATACTTTACATATGTCTTGTTGTAAATGGAAAGCCATGAAACCAACTCAATCGTAATCAAAAATATCAAAAAGTTGTTTTTGCCCTTATAGAAAAAAACATATAAAAAGATTGTGTACGTTAAAGTCGGACGCGGACGACTTTGGGATACCCTGAACCACCCACCACATTGCAATTAAACCCGCACCAAACATTACCTTTTCAGACCAAATGAGGCAGTTAATGTTAATTAACAGCGGTGGACATGCCTTGGCTCTTTTTGCTCCGAGTGCTGTTTCCGTTATTTCTTGCAAATGGCGCCAGCCAGACGCACACGCAAAAAGCCGAGAATTTTACAAAAACAAAATACACGCAGTTTGCGCGTTTCGCTCAACTGGAGGATGCTTGTGCGACCCTAACGGGACTTTTTACTAGTGCTTGCAGCCGAAAATTTCGTGTAACTACACTGAGCACAGAAATATCGTTAATTTGGCAACAATAAGACAGTGATTTTTTTGTAAATTAAAATTGTCATATAAACTCATATGACATCTCAGTGTCTTTGAATTTGTTGCAAAATTTAGTTCAGTGTACACGCACAAGCAGATCGCCAGCGACGCGTCGAATTTACAAAAACAAAATACATGCAGTGTGTTCCATCGCTCGACTCGTAGAAACTTACAAAAACAAAATACACACAGTGTGCGAGTTTTATGGCCCTACTTGAGGATGCTTGTGCGACCCGTAACGGGACTTGTTTTGTAGATGTTGTTGTAGGGCTCTTTCCGTTATTTTTCGTGCCCACCGCTGTTAATTAATGTAATTTTTAAACAAAAATTAGCTTAACCGAATAGAACACCAATTTTCGATACAATACACGAATTTTGTTGATAAATAATTCAATAATTTGTAAATGTTCTTTGTTTGTAAGTTTTGTATTGACTTTGACATCAAACAGCTAAAAAATCACCCGATAGTATCAAAGACTACTTCAAAATAAATATACCCTTATAAAGTGTACACAAAAACTTTAGAAGTACTTATGTCTGCGCCAAAGAGGTCAAGTTTAAAATTGTACATTGATATAAAAACTTGTCGTTAAACTAGCGTAATTGAGGAAGTTGCTGGAAATGTTGCAATTTTATTTGATTTAGTTCTTAGAAACCATCTAGCAGGGGCATTTACACCAATTCTCGAAGATCTTTGTGTCTATTGCTTTTGCCAAAGATAAAAATAAACTTCAAAAACATTAACAAATACTTAACACAAACTCTTAAACCCATAAACGCACTCATTAACATTAATCATAAAATGTTTGAACTTACTTTTAACAGTTTCAACCGTGGAACAACCTCAAACAAACATGTCGCAACAGTGGCTCTCAACCTGTAATAGCTGTCTCTGGGTCGCGTTCATTGCTCTCAGTTTCTCTCGAACTGCTGCTCAGTCCACAAATCACATTGATGTCGATCAGAATCTCAAGCAGCTCCTCGGTCGTTGTCAGCAACAAAGCAGCGAATTTGATGACTGCATGAAGCATGTTTTCAATGAACTGCGCACCTATTTTCCCACAGGTGAGTGAGTGATTTGAATGCACCCAGGTGTGCACACTTGTGAAATGTGGTAACAGTTTGACTTTATGCTCTCTTACAACATAGGCGTCCCCGATTATAATATCAAGCCTTTTGATCCACATCGTGCTTCGTATGTGGAAGTACGACGCGGCGACTCTAAAGGCCTTGGCGGTTTCAAGCTAACACTGCGAAATGTTTCGGAATACGGCTGGGCGCAGTCGGAGGTGACCAAGTATCATACTGATATTGAAAATCATTGTATTATCTATGAGCAATACTTTCCGGAAAAGAGTCTAGAGGGCTATTATGAATTCGCGGGCCGGATGTTGGGAACGAAAATGCAACGGCACGGTTATTGGAATTTGACACTTCTTGATTATAGGTGAGCGTCAACTATATCTTATGTTATGATTCTGTTCCAAAAGTAATGAAACTCTGGATTCTACAGTATATTATACTTATTTGCATACCCTGTACCTGTTAGGAGGGAGATGTCAGAGATGATAAGAGCTAGAGCAACCAAACTTTGGATGTATACCTTTTTTATGGCCCGCAAAGGACCAATCGGTCAAAAAACTTTTCCAGGGAATTATTTGTTTGTTTATGAAAATATCGTAAACTAATTCCCTTGGGAAGTTTTTAAGACTTCCAACTGTACCAAATTTAATCAAAATCGGTTTACTATAACAGGAACTTTAACGAACATTTGAAAGTGTTTTTTTGAGTATGCAGAAATTCAACTTCGCCAGCTTAAGAACTTAACTCCAAACTTTTGTAACAATCTACTGTATGGTATATAAAATCGTTTGAAAAGAACTACAAAAAGGACTCAGAGTATTTCCTTCTTACTTTGTTTTGGTACAAGTAAAGTGAGACACATTATAAAGTAATATTAAAATATATTATATTGAGGTTTGTTTAAATTTTCAATACTAAATAGAAAACAATCTCTAATGCAAGGAACCGGAGTGAAGCGCTCGGACTATTTTTAAGATTACTTTTTACACCAGTTTAATTGTTTTCAAAGTAGTGACCCGGTGCACAACTTTTCCCGGCATGCCTCTCGATGGCTTTGCCAATCAATAGATAACAAAAAGGAAAATTCCCATATTAGCAAACGTACTTTCGTCAGTCTCTTATTACAACTGAAAAATGCACTTACTACACAACAAACGACATCTCATTACTTTTGGAACAAATCATTATATATTTTAATTTTATTTATGTTTAAAAATTCTTATTTCTTAAACTATTTAGTCAAACGACGACTGTTCGTCGCATTGGCGAGCCCGGCTCGCTGCTCAAAGTTAACGTTGAGGTGGATCGCATTGGTGGTATGCAGCTGCATATTGGTGACTTGCTGAAAGGAAAATCCCTAAATCAACTGGCAGATGGTGTCATCAATAGCATGTGGCAGCTAGGCCTGCCATTTCTTAAGCCCATTATTAATGAGCTGGTCAGCAGAGCCTTCACCGATATATTCAACGAATCCTTCAGATACTTTCCGTTGGAGAACTTTATGAGCAACACGTGAACTCAGTCATCAATATACTCTAGTCTAGTCTAGCTAGTATCATTTTTTAAAAAAAGACTTTATACATACAATCATTAAAAAGACTTTTGCGTTTAGTAATCGGCCAAGGTTCTGGGCACATCGTGTGCGTGTGGTTTAGGTGGCTCCAGTGCAGGCGTCGCCACTACTCGCTCAAAGATTTTGCGCAGCGAGATGACAACATAGGCAGAGCTCAAAAGCTGCAGCTCTACGGCTTCATACAGCAACTGATAGGACTGCTCCACATCCGGCGTCAGTGGCGTAGCTGTAAAGGATTTTTTTTTTGATTAATAAAGTACTGAGAGAATTGGTCTTACAAGGCTTACTCTTCTGTTGTTGCTGCTGCTTGCTTAAATCAAACATAAAGCGGAAGTAGCAAAGCTGATTGTACAGATCCCTTTCGGAATACTGACGCACTAACGTGCCGCTCTTGCACTTGAGGCACAGCGGTCGTCTCATTTCTCTGGCCAGCGTAAAGGTGCGCGTATTATAGTTGCAGTCGGGATGATCGCAGACCAGCCAGTTCTTATAAAAGCGTTGCACATATTTGCGCATGGCCAGCTGCAGTTGATTTCGTATGGACACTAGATACTGATGTGGTGCCATATTACACTCAGAATTGGCACATTGCTGCAATACAGCGACATGTGTATTGTTTGGGCCTGGTCTGAATCCAGTGGCCACAAGCTGTTCTGTTTTACAGGCTACACAATTGAAACGGAAGGGCTCACACAGACGATACAGCTGTAGCGTGGTCTTCAGCAAAGATTCACCCTCGGCTTCCTCCGTGCGCTCGCGCTGAGCTCTGTTGTAAAAATATAAGTAAGAGCATCGAATTTAAAAACCCACATTTTGTACTTGCCTTTGTGCGTTTTGCCGGAACTTGCTGGCATCCATGCCCAGACACTCAGCGACGCGACTTGCATCTGTGCCTTCTAGCACTTCCACCATGCGCGTAACAACCGGATGTATCTGATGTGCCAGATAGTAGTTGCTGTCCAGTTTTAATGTTTCACTGCCTTTTAGCTCCTCTAGATGATAGGCACGCTGCATGGCCGAATTTTTTGTACCATCATCACAGATAACATAGTCCACCATGTCGCCTTTTTTGTAACGTCGATTGCGTTCCTTATTCATACGCAGTGCCACCAAAACATGGGGCTGAGACGCACTGCTGCTATACTCCTGCGGCCCACGGGTAAGCTGCTTAGTGATAACATACATGGGCAAAGGTACAGCTGAATCTAACACCTGTCCCTTTATGCGCTCAAGGTGTGTATGGACTGCATCCAGTTTTTCCTCGAGTTGTTTGTCCGATAGAATCTCGTCAAGCACTACTTTGCCCACCATGACGGCCAGTTGAGACCAATCCCGACGCACTATATCCAGACCCTTGTGCTCCTGTTCGCGTTTAAGCTCTCCTTTCGATGTTTTGCTGACTTTAACTGCAGCATATTTCTTTTTCTTGAGCAGCAACAGACAGCTAAAGACGCCATCAATGTCCAGTTCCAGTTGCTTGTATAGCTTATTAACACTCGCCTTGATGCTGTGTCCAATTTTATAAACCTGATCAAAGTCCGTGATATTCGTATTGATCATCAGTGAATCTGTGTCACCATAAACCACATCGTAGTTCATTTTTTGCACAAGGTTCTGCGTATTTACAAGAATCTCTCTGCCCTTGTGCGTAACCAAGGCGGCCAAATGTTGAGCATAAAAGCGTGAATGTGCAAATCCTAGACAGCCATACATTGAATTGGCAGTCAATTTCAGGGCCATTTGACGTATGTGATATTGCATGTGCAATTCGGGAGATAAATCTGGCGCAGCCATCAGTTTTTTAACCTCACGACGTGATTCCACAAGTCTACGTAGCTGCAGCGGCAATATGCCCGGCTCTGCGCTAGAGTCGGGCAGCATAGGCAGCTCATCAGCGTTGTAAGGCTCCTGAACTGTTGTAAAACATATGTTATACTCCTGTATAATGCTCGGATACAGCGAGTTGAAGTCCATCAGCAGTATAAACTTTTCGTATAAGCCGCGCATGGGCTCCAACACCAAGCCGCCAGCATAGGCAGCCTTTCTGCGAGCTGGGGCTGCCACTTGTGTTGTCTCAGCATTTGCTTGCGTCTCATTGGGATTCCACTCCTCTGCAGGTGCGCCACGCCCACGTCTCTGCAATCGGTCTGGAGCAATGTAATTCTTTTCGGTAAAGGCGTGCAGCAGCAGAAATTCATTGCGCTCGGAGCGACCGCCCTGTAGTGTGCGTGTCATGGTGTTGCCACAAATATTGGTAATCTGCAAAGCCAGTGGCATGATGTTTAGCTCACACATGAGACGTAGAATGTATGATGCATCCTGCATGGTCAGCGAAACGAGCTTCATGACGTTCTCGCCTGCAAGCAAAGAAAAGGGTGAGTTAAAATGTATGTATAATATAAAAAAAATTATTTATAAGCGCATCAAATGATGAGTGAGATCCGATAAATGACTCCAAATTTTGACTGGATTATTACCCATTAGTTTGACTCTTGATATAAATTGAATTGTCCTTTTCTTTTCTAAGTATTGCTTGGAATTTAATCCATTTCGAACTAAAGCGATGGATTTATTTTTGTATGCCATGCTTGCAGGATGATTCTTTTAACACTCACCCTTTTTATACATTTCCAATAAATCGTCGGAATTGACATCCATCCGCTCCGACTCCTTGAGTTTGAGAACCTGCTGGCAAAGTGTTTGCAGATCATAAGAACGCGCTCGAATGCATTCCTCCGCTGAACGCTTGACGTCGCAGACCATGCGGCCAGCAAAAAAATCAAAGAGCCTTTTGCCATAGGAATTCACCATGCGCAAGCGACCCATTCTTGACCATTGAGGTATTTTCAATGCTATAATCTGCTCTGTTATTATGTTTAGTTGACAATCCATGGCATCATAGGTAACTATCAGATCAGCATCTATTTGTTGATACTGTGCTAAAAACCAGCTTAGCAAGGATCGCTCCGAGTCCTGTTTGTATATTTTGGTAGATTTGTATTTGGCAAGCTGCTGCTGCAAATCATATGGCCAAGGCACCAAGGCAGGTCGCGTCAGACCGCACATGTGACGATTAAAGGCGGGCTGAGGCGCTGGCTTATCTATGTGAAAGCGATTGTGGGTAAGCATAGATATCATGCAGATCTCATTCTTTAGCGTTTTAGGGTTCATGGAGGTGCGCACGTTTATTGTAAGCAACGTCAATGGTGGTGGTGGTGCTGGTTTCCCCTCTTCAACTATCAAACCAATTTGCTTGGTGTCGCTGACGGTGACTTCAGTTTTGCACCAACTAAGCGGTGCTGGATTTGCCTTAAAGCCATTAAGCTGCAGCCAACAGGGACCTTTGATTTTGCGATCCAGTAGAAAGCGTTCCAAAGCATTGGTACTAGAGCCAAAGATGTGCGCAATGGTATCGTACTTTTTCCTGCCAATTTCTGATGGTGGATCTTTTTTGCCATCATAGTGAACCTCCAGATAATCACAAGTCTGAGGCACTTTAATATGCATTTTATGATTTGCAAAATTTTTAGTTACTTTGCGCGAACGAAAGTTGCTTAACTTGAGCGGAGTGGCAATTTGTTCGTCGAACTCTTTGTATATATCAGCTAGGGTTACTTCTTGTCTTGTAGGCTCCTTGGTTATGGGATCAAGTCTCTGTTAAGGAAAGTATAAAAGAACAATGCATTTTTGGGTATAATAATTTGATTCCACAACTATATTAGAAACTTAAACAAGAATGACTTTGTACGTTAAGCCCTTGGTGCAAATTAAATATTATACAGTCAAAGGACTACTGGCGTATACTTACATATTGCCTTGGAAGCAAATACAAAACACGGTTTATATTTTGCACACGCACGCAAATGGATTTACCATCGCTAGTGCGACCAAAGAGAAACACTTCGCCTGGCAGCTTTTGCGGATCCTCCCAGGCCTCCCAGCACCAAAAGCGTAGTTGCTGCACACCCTCTACAGTCTCTAGTTCTAGCTCGCTTGCAAGTACAGATTTTTCAAAATCATCATCCATTTGGCAAATGGATTCCCAGTTGCTGAGCAGACGGCTTAAATCTTCAGGCTCAGCGGTTGGAGCTGCTGTTGCTGGCTCGTGTTTTGAGTTTTTAGCAGGTGAAGCAGGCTTCTCTTTAGCTTGCTGTGGCTCAAATTGATTCTCATCGTCATCCAAGCAGCTGAAATCCATTACATTATCCGAATTCTCCTCTGCGGCACAAGCTGTTTCCTTCTTTGGTTCAACTGTAGCAATTTGATTCTGTTGTTTGGCTTTAACAACTCCGCTATTAACTGTTGCCACCTTTGTCTCAGCAGCTGCTGTTGGCTTCTCCATCTTAAGTTGGACAGCTGTGAGAGCTGTAGCTTTTTTATTGGGCATTGTAGCTTTTGGTTTTAGTACACGCTCTAACAATTCATCATCGCTGGTTTGTTCAGACTTGCTCTGTGGTTCCGGCTCTGGCATTTTGATGTGATTGAGAAAACTTTTCATGTATTCATTGGTTGTAACCGCAGCAGCTTTGCTCGCGGTTATAAATGTTTTGGGTTTCGGTGTTGTCGTTGTTTCAACATCTGTCTCCGCTTTGATTTCGCCCAAAATGTCCGCAAGTATGTCATCGTCCTTAATGCTGTCCTTGGCACTTGGCTTCTTAGGCACTGCATTGCTAAACAGATTGCGTATGGATGCCTTGCCCTTGACAGGCTTATCGCTATCCCTAGGTCGTTTCTTGTTATTGCCTGCCGTCTGTTTCTTTTTGCTATTTTTCTCTTCCGCCTCATCTGAGTATCCATCTTCATCTTCAAAAAAGTCACGTCCATCTTCCGCATAGCCTGTGCCGTCTGTTGAGCAGTCATTAAATTACAGGTCTTTGGTTCAATTATTTTACCTACCATCGTCAATCCAATCACCGCCATATTTTTCACTAGCTCGTTTAGCATACTCGCGCTCGTCTACCACCTCATAAACATCGTCTACCTTCTCATCCACATGATATTTGTTCTTAGTGCCTTTTAATTGTCGCAGACGTTCCATGGCAGCGAAGCGCCCATTTTTGTCAATGCGTTGGCGTTTAACACGCGGACCAGCTGCATTGACTATTTTATTATTAAACAGCATTGAAATGTCTTTAAATACAACTTACATGGTGAGTCTTCCATTGCAGCAATGTTAATTTGTTAAATTTAAAAAAATAATTGCGCAGCAAAACTGGTAAACAGCGCGCTGTTTTTTTTGGAAATGGCGGGAAGCTGCATGAGTGTGTACACACTTACAAAAAGTATGTAAGCCCAAACAGCTGTTAGCAACAGCATTGCCATTCTGCCTACAAAAACTAGCACTCTGGCAGCACTATGTTAAGCAACAGTGGCAATGCTGCTGGTTTATTTACCTACGAGCCGTTACAATAAAAATTTAAAATTAAATGCAACAATTTCAGTTTTCTGTTATTTATTTGTATTTGATTTTGTCTTGCATCATATTAAACTTATGCTATTTCATATATTCATTAAATATAATGTACATTTCGTTATAATATGCTTTAATTAAGGCAGCTGCACAAGATTTGCCGCTTTTATAAAATTTTATATGCAAAATAATGACAGTCATGATTTTATATACACACAAGCAGACTTATTTTACATATATATGTCGAATATATATATTTATGACTATATTGTTTTGTATAAAATAATTGTCTTACTGTATGGTACATCAGTTTATTACACATATTCATAACTATTAGATTATATATATATATATACAATGTGCTTAGATTTTTTTGTCTTCAATTTTGTTTGTGCATAACAAGTTTTAGATTGAAAAGTAGAAAATAAAAAGAAAAAAGAATACTGTGTGTGAGGAGTAATAAATAGGAAATACAGGAACGGTGAAACGTAAACTTCAGTCTTGGAGAAAAGGCGAAAGTATAGAGTTTGTGAGAGCATAAGAGGGTGCTACGAGATATATAAGCTACGGCATATAATGGTACACATATCGTTAAAGTTTCAAGCCAAAGACATGGCACAAATTTAAATTAAGCTTAGAGAAATAATGCACACTAGATGCTGCTGCGGGTACGCTCTGTTCCAATGCGACGCGTTCATTGAAGACAAGAATCCAATCCAATGACAACTCGCATATCCATCTACACATCGATCCATCTATCCATAAGCTGGTTAAACATTTAGCAACAAAACAACAACAACAATAAAGTTTCAACAAAACAAGCCAGCGAACCGCGAACTGTAGCTGCAAATACACAAGAAAACAAGGTGTTAAAAAAATTACTCTTTTAGCAACCAAGTTAAACAAACAACTACCAACCTTGTTAACATCCACAGCGTAATTTTCCAATAAAGACTTTCCTCTCCTGGTCTGCTTCACACCACCTGCACCGTTGCAAATGCGCTGAAGGTGACCTTCTTGGGAAACTCTGGTCCCGGTGAGCCACGCGCCTTTATGACAGGCTTCAGCGGTTGCCTGGGCTTCAGGGACAGCAAACCCGCAGAGGCAGCCAGTTCACGCAAACGCTGCGAGAAACCGCTGCCAGTATGGTTGCCATTTCCAGCTGTTGTCGTTGTGTGCTCCAAGCCGGCGCAGTCCAAGACATCCAGTCCATTGCTGGATGTGGCCACGCCGCCGCCACCACCATGTAAACGGTACACCTGCGCTGTGGCCGTGGGATAAACGGCCAGACTAGTAGAGCCGCCCGTTCCAACGGCAGCGCCAGCAGCTCCACTCGTTCCATTCGACGTGGACGTAGCTGCTGCAGATGGCGTGATGTAGCTGCAAAATAAGAGCAAAACATTTTGGGATTAGTCAGCGTGTATTGCTAATTGATTTATTTTTTATTTGCCAAAAAGCATTTTTGCATTTGCATAGCAATAAATGTGTGAAAATTGAAGAGTTGCCAAATCAACAGATACATAAAGTTATGTGTTGATAAAGTAAGCAGTACACTGGGAGAAATACTCAAAAACATAGAACCCACATGAAATAAATCCGTTTATAAAAACTTAAAAATAATAGCTGCTATAGCTCAGTCCAAGTTGAATGTTCCCATATTCTGTGATATTCTGTCCTTAACCCTTTAACCAAATTTCAGCCCAGAATCATTCGTTGATAAAAAAGTCAAAAAACTTTGTTTGTGGATGGGTAATTGTAATTGTGAATAATAGTGCTTGGCGTACAGAGATAAGATTTTTTCTTTTTTCTTTTTGATTCCTCTTACATTTCTGTCTATAAGTGTTTATCTATCAGTCTATGTATCAGGGACGACACAGAAAAATCCTTCTCCCGAATTCCAATTCTCAGCGGCTCAAGACCCCCTTTCGGTTGGATTTAAAATCCCTCAAGGGTGACACAGAAATCTCTTTCCCCCGAATTTCTAGCTACACTTCTTTTATTTGAATTTAAAATTTCACGAGATTATTTTAAATTCAATTCAATAACATTTTTTTCTTAAATAAATTACATCCAAACTGTAAGTTCTACATTAAAATAAACAAAGAATATAATGAAGGATATTAATTTTTTTCCAAAAATATCTCACATAGATCCATATAAAATTTAAGAATATTATTTTAAGGGGAATTTTTTTTCATTTATTAAGTAAAAGTTATTGAAAATCTGTATTCTACACATGGGCGTAGCCAGAAATTGGGGGGTTCAAACTCCTCCCGAAACCAGTGGATTCATTAATTATTTGGTCCATATGTTTAATGATCCACAGCAAAACCCCCGAAACTGATTTCCGGCTACGTTATTGATTCTACATAAAACTAAGCGAAGAAGATAATTTATATTTATTATTACAATAATTTATTTTTTATTAAAATTTTGCTCGAAATTAAGTAAGTAAAAGTAAAAGTAAAAGTAAAAGTAAAAGGTTATTATACCAACTATACAAAACATGGAAAAATTATCAAAAATAAAATATGTTCTTGAATTAAAAACGGAAAGAGTTTAAAAATGAAAACAAATCACTATTTTTATATTCTGACTTTTCGGTTTAACAATGCAATCGTTATAGTTAAACGTATAAAATTCTCTTTGGGAAAAATTATACAAGTAAATCTGAATCAAAATCTATAATTCGATTCCGACTTGTCGATAGGGTCACACTTGTTTCATTCTCTTTGGGCAAAAACTACTATGGGAATTGAAATACATACATGCCAGTTCTGGATTTCAATTCCGACTCAGATTTGTTTTTTCCAAAGCCTACTTTAGATATTTTCCTGTAACAACAAAGTGCTCTGTTAAATCGACAAATCGCAATCAAAATCTAGAACAGACATGATAGTCATGCTGTTCCTAACATGTTTGGAGAACTCAACAACTCTTTTTCTGTACGAGAATTTTCTCTCAGTGCATGTAAACTGAGCGGGTGTGTACAAGAAGTCACATACAACTGTGAAGTTAAGGTAGTGCCTTGGCAACAGCTCATATAACAAAAAAAAAATCAAGTAAATAAATAAGTTGAAAAAAAACCCAATGAAATCTTTTTATAAATCATAAGTCCGTGCAATTTGAGATCTATTATATTTATTCCAAGCCATTGCAATTCTCTAAAGTGTATCCACAAGTCAAGCGTATTTCTTAGACATAGATGCTAATCAAATTGTTTATGTGAACTGCTTTTGACCGCGTCACTTTTTGTTTATTGTACATTAGACAATGTTTAATTTTTTTTTGTTAAAAGTAGCTGCACACATAAAAAAATGCAAATGAGTTAAAGTTAAAAATTGTATTTGTAATTGCCTTGTAATTACTTTTTTGCAAGTCAAAATTTGATCACTTAGTGCATTTAACTCCCTTTTTTGTGCTCTGTTACCATGAAATGGTTGGGTTTAAAAAAAAACAACTATATTAAGTTGTGAATTTATGTAATAATAGAGATATTAGCGATTTGATATGGTGTAATAGACTCTTATTTTTTGTGCTTAAATGGTGTTTAAATTAAAGGGAAAGTTTAAAGAAAGTAATGGCTTAATAAACAAATAGATATGATAATAAAATGACAAATTTTTATAAACGTATAAGATCAGAATCAGTTTTTTTGTGTATAGAGCCCCTAACTTGAATCTAATAAGTTGATTTCATACTATATTCTAAGCCGGGAAATACGATAAGAAGAACTAATTCCGACTAAATGTTTAATTCTTTGATCATCGGAAAATCTATAGGGTGTGTCATCTAAATGTGTATGAATAATAATAAAAAAATGAGTTCTGCTTCTTGAGTTTTATGATTTCAAAATTTTTGAGCCTGCATAATGTAACGAGCATAACTGGCAAGCCGAGACCCAAATTATATCTACAAGTCAAGATCTTCAGAAGATTTACAGATCAGATATAGAAAGTGGGCCATAATCCGCCGAAGTACGTTTTTCTTTGACATACGTTGTCAAATCTACAAATCTGATATTGGTCCGTACTTCTCCGAGGATGAGCTATCGAGGCTACTGTACTGCCAATGTTGAGCGTTACCCACCCATGATTACCGATTTTTTAAAACCAGATTCGTGGTCAGCGACCCCGAAAACCCATAATTGCATACCCAACTCGTGTTAAAATCAGAAATTTTGTTTAGCTTTTCGGCGGCCATCTTGGATTTACCATTTTGAAAAACTACATAGCTTAGAGAATGCTTTTAAAATCAAGGGTATGCGATTCAAGAAAAGTTTCCAAATGCAATTTAATTAAGTTGAATTTTAATATATGTATTATGCTCCTAAATTTCAAAACAATCGTTTTAGCTTTGACTTTGAGTCTACTTTGACTCAACTTTGACTGTAAAAAAAGAGCTTATAGCAGTAGTCGCTTTAATTTCATTATTTTTAAAATAATTTTTGATAGAAAATGTATTTTCAAAAATTTCTATTGGAAGCAGCTGGCACGCTTAAAGCCCATCTGGACGAATTGTCATTGCATGCAGTCCAGACCCAGCTTACATGTCCTCGCATATTGCATATCGTGCTTGGAAATGAGGCCTGTGATCTCGATTCGGCTGTTTCGGCCCTGGCTCTTGCCTTTATCTACCACAAACGTTACCCACAAAACGATTTTGTGCCCATTCTAAACATACCACGTCATGACTATCACCTCAAAACTGAAGTCGGTTTTATGCTCGCCAAGTGCGATATATCTCCACAAATTCTGCTCTTCCGCGATGACTTGCCGGAACAGCTGCCTAAGGAATTTAAAGTCATACTCGTGGATCATCATGTTAGTCCTTATGCCGCTAATGTTGTTCTGATTCTGGATCATCGTCCTCTAGCTTATAGTCATGAAATGGAACTGCTGCCCAAGTCATGTAAAACCTATGTTGAACCTGATATAGGCTCCTGCGCTACACTGGTCAGTGAGCGCTATTACGAACAGCCCGTGCCACGGAACCTTAGCGTTACCAAGCTGCTGCATTCCACCATCATACTGGATACCATAAATTTTTGCACAGCAGCCAAACGCTTCAGTGCGCGGGACCTAGCCATGGCCGAGAAACTCGAACTTACACTACACGCCGAGCAGCATAAGGATACTAGCTGCATTCGAAAAGCAATCTTTGAGGAACTGTTGGCAGCTCGCACGGACATAACAATGCTTACACTGGAAGAGGTGCTGCGCAAGGATGTCAAAAGCATAAAAAGTCGTAATCTAACCCTGAAAATTGTGTCCTTGCCTTTGCTGGTGAGTTGCTTTATTGAAAAGCACGGTGCTGAGGAAGCTATTAACAAATTGCATAAGCACGACGACTTATTGGTCTTGCTAGGAATTAAGGTAGCCCCCGAAGATAACAAGCTGGTGCAGCGTGATTTGGGCCTTATCTCAGTCAATGGTAATAGTATATTTTTGAAGTCCGTTGAAGACAAGCTGGTAATGAATCGTGATCCGCATTTTCAATTCAAGCCACATAAGGTGAATATAGAATTCATGGACGGTGTGTTTTGGGTTCAGAACAATTTGCAAATGACACGTAAACAATTGATGCGCGTGATCCAGCGGTTAGTTATGCAATGGGAGATGAATGCCGCTCAAATTTGTATGCCAACTAGTCCATTTTGGGATGACCAAAATGTAGTTGTTGGAGACTAATAAGATTTTGAAGATTCATTTTCAACATAAACCAATTTTATTTTATGTTCTGCTACTGGGTGGGCCTTACTTATTTCGCGCTAGCTTATCTGCTCTGCTTTCTAAACCAATAAAAGGATTCACTATTAGCAGACTAGGCTGCGAAGAAAGGCTTTCCCAATTGGTGTGTGCGTTTGTTGAGAAGTACAGGACAGTCGGGACAGTGATAATTTCTATCCTCTCTTGGCCCTTACGCCATTGTCGTAGTTCCCCTTGTGCAATTCCTATCACCATCCTGCTCTCGTGCTCCTGTTGTGTCACAAGCTCCTACCGCCTTAGTTCTGATTATTGCTTTTATTTCCAACGCAACATCTTGCACTTGCCACATTTGGCATAGTGACTTGGTGCCTAGACGAGGATGATTAATTGTTTTTCAATACAGTGCCGTTTAAGCTGGCTTTTGGTAGTGCCCGATGACAAAGCCTTGATGGCAGTCTGACAGTCGACACTCCTTGGTGTTTCGTCCAAGTGCTATCAGTCTAGCCTGCATATATCTCGGCTTAAAAGGCGCTATATCTGGTAAGAAGACGTAATGAAAACTGCTTTGCTAGCTAATGCTAATTAGAAGAATTAAAAGATCGAACTGAGTCATGTGTATTTAATACAAAATATTATATTTTTTTGTCGACCCCAACAAAGTTTGAGAGCTTATATTAACTATATCTCGTCATTATCTTCTCAGTAAACAGGTCTATTTAAGCTCACAAATATTTTTTAATTCCAATTTAGTTGCTCTTCAATTGGCTTTGGTCGCCATTGTTACGATTTGTATTTAAATTGTTGCCTTGCCTCAACAATTGTTTTGATTTTTAAATAAAGTGTTGCCTTGCCTCAATAATTAGCATAAAATGCTTACTTACTTCCTTATGATGTCAACACTTTTTTATGTCATTATTGTTTTTATTTTTTTCAGTCAGTCAATTGGCATTCACTAAACGTCCAGACAGTTCGGTACTGCATAAATAAATTAAAAACAAACCGTGTTAAATGCGCATGCTCGTATTTATATCTGTCTTAATATCTCATTTTTTCGTTAAATATTTTTTTTTTTTTTTTTTTTTTGTTTTAAAAAGTTGCTGAACTTCAAATGTTGCATATGATCATGATGATGATCATAATGTACAAATACATTCTATTTTTAAAGTAAATTGGCAGCCCATTTAATAATCTTCATGTAGATCAAGATATTTGATAGATTGCTAAAGTTGATTTTCATGGCGCCTTTTAGTAGGCTCATCAATGTAAGCAGCATTTAATTATATTAATTAAAGTCCCCACAATATATACTTAATAAATACTAGTCCAAGTCTAGTTGTAGCATTTTCAAGCCCTTTTGAATGTCATGCCTTGAATTATCTTTGGTTTCTTTGTTTTGAACGAAATCGTGTGAATTACCATCAGATTTTCATTATCAGACCCAAAGCGCGTACAATTGTTGGCACTCTTCAGTTATTTCTTTTGTTGTTGTTATCTACTGTATTGTTGCATTGTTTTTAATGTGGTTTTTATTATACCCCGTACACATGGGGTCAAGGGTATTACAGATTTGTGTTGTCAGAATGAGGTGGGTAAGCCATATAGGCAGGGCCGTCGAGAGAAGAGTACGGCCCCGGTGGTGACTATCGTCGGATCCTAAGCGCACTTCTATATAATTTTAAAGTATGGATAAGTTTGCAGAAAAACAACCAAAAGCAAAGGGCAATAAGGTAATTCCAATCAGTCCATTTTAGAATGTCCAAAATGTAGTTGGTGAAGGTTATATTTTCTTGAATTGTGGCGAAATTAAGCGTCAAGTCCCTGCAACAAAAATTCCATTTTCTATTAACATAAGCAAGTAAGTTCAAAAAACTGAAACCTGATTCCTGAAAAAGAACGCCATAAAATGTATCAATGCCAGAAAATATCCATATCTGAAATTTTTATGTCCTATATATTCAAAATTTATCATCTTTTAAATAAACAATTTATAGGTATAACCGTGATGTATTTTAATATTTATTTGTAGTGACCTTATGTCTTCCAAGGAACCGTTATCTTGAATTTAAAGAGACGTTAATAGTCTATAACCAGAGGACGTTCAAGACGTTTCCAACATTACCTCATTTATCAAATTTAGTTCAGCGGCTTAGAAGTTTTGAGAGAATCAGATAAAAAACAGATAATAACGGATCCGCCTAAAAAGTTACCTTTTTACGTGTATATAGCGCCTGTAAAATTTAAAGGCGATCCGAAAGTATTTGATGGGTGCGAAAATAGGTCAAAAAATTTCGAAAATTTTCATATGAATGCATAAATAGCGCCCAAATTGTAAGCTTAACAAAAAAATGTTCCATAGATAATTAAAATTATGGAATTATGGAAATCAGTTTAGTACAACTAGAGATATTTGCTGTTAAATAGAGGCACTTTTTTTTTTTTCTAATTTTGAAAAATGTTTTTTTTGCAATATCTCGAAACTTGTTTCATGAAAAAATTTTTGTAACTTAGTGAAACTAATCAATTTAATCAATTTTAGAGCTTACCAAATTTATTTAGGCCGACTGTATATCGATTTAAAAATTTGTCATACTAACGGCGGCCACCCTAATAAACATACATACCCATCAAAATCATAACCCTCCGTTTTGATTCGCCATGAAAGGGTAAAGACGGCTAGACGGATTTTCAAGAATTTTGATTTGTCTTGGCCTAGAATAGCAGAATCAAACATTGTAAAAATTCAGGAAAACAAATTTTTTGGAAGAAAATTCATTTTCCTATACATTTTGAATGATATCTCGAAAACCGTTAAACTGATTTCGGTAAATTTTTTTTAGTAAGGAAGTGTGTTTAATGGTAGAAATATTTTAAATATCAAAAAATAGTCTAATAACTACTAAAACATAAAAAAATTCATGAAAAAAATTAAAATAAAGCTTAATCTTATTTTATATGGAACGTCCATCTTGATGATATCTCGACAAGGAATTGACAGGTTTCAAAAATTTTTTTTGGTGCTGAAGTTTTTTTTAATACTAGAAATATATAGGCAAATAACTTGAGTGGAGGGAGTTTATTACCATTAAAAGCAATGCTATATTATGTGAGCTAAATAAACAAAAAAATGACGACTTTGTTTAAAACACGCTTCAAAAGCGAGAGGGAAGTTCGACTGTAATTTATTTTTTTTGCGCATAACAAGTGCAGCGTATTTCAATGTCGGGCGCCGCCCCTCGATTGATTTCAATTTTTTTTCGTCTGTATATTTGTATAATTAAACTTTAACAGCAGCACATGGAATAGAGATGGCTGACCACGAGGTAACCATGCAGTCTGTATGGTCATAAAATTACCATGGAGCTACTATAGACAGCAATCTTTGGTTTTGGAATTTGTGTGTTTGTTTTTTTTTCTTCATTTTATTTCTATTTTTTATATGATGCGCTGGCATTGAACTTTACTTTTGACTTTGAGTTGAGTCTGTTAAAAAACATTATAATTAATTATTATATTATAAATATTTTGTGCATTGTGTGCGTGTGTGGGAAAATTGTTTGCAGTTTTCACACAATTTAGATTTTATTTTTTCCAACTGCAGCGAAAGTGCATTCAAACTGCAATGGCTTTCATTTAATTAAAGTAATTTTTATTTTATTCAAATTTTTATTATATATGCTTAGTGCAACTTGGCTATATAGTATTAAGCTCATTAAAATTGCAACGTAGGCAGACACTGCCAATCGGATTTTCATATTTTTGTTCACTCTACATACATTTCAGCTTGTGCTGACCCAATTCTCAGGGACCTGTCATGGTAAGTAAGCGCAGTCACAAGCTCCGAAATATTTAAAAGATGTTTGCTTTGACTTGGCTTGTACATAAATCATAGTGCGGCCAAAGCGCGTTCGTTGCCTAAGTCTTTTGTTTGCTTTATACGGCGCCTCAGCTGCTGCTGCTTCTTCCTCTGGTTTTTGGACCCTAAGCTGGCCGCTTACTGTAGGCGTTTGTTTTGCATTTCAAGTTCAAATGGCGAATTAATTTTTTAAAATTGGCCAAAGAAAATTGTGCGCCAAGAAAAAATTAAATTTAGTTTTTTTTTTTTTTTGGAGATGTCGTAATGTTTTGACACATGCCACATGCAATGCGCGTCTGGGGGGCATTTGATTATATCCACGTTCAGACGAGTCATTTTTGATTATTGGATCTTTTGTGAATCCAATTACATCTGTAATTGTTATGGCGTGTAAAATCTTGAACGAGTTGATGGCCAATCTAAATATGACTTAAAGCTATAATTTTCGTTGAGATTGTGCAATACTTGTAATTTTGGATTAGTAAAAAAAGGTTTCAATGCAATACAAATAAATCCGAGAAGACATGACGCTCTTTTTAAAAATAAGACAAAAATGAAAAAGAAATAATTTTTTATTAATATAAAAAATTTGCAGAATTATCTACTTAATAAAAGCTATTTTTTGGACCTTTGGGCTAGTGCAAAACAAAGACGACCCAGAAATGTCGTTTCGAGCCAACTCGGCTTATTTGCTATTGAGTTTGGCCAAAAATCACTACCAGCAAAACCGAGGTCCGCATTAATTTGATATCTCCCAACTTTTTTATTTCCATAGTTCGCAACTGGTCACCATGTTTACCTTAACCATTGAACTTAATCTTACTTGTTTTGGTTATCTGCCTTTAAACTTCCACCAATAAGTTTAGAGCACACCTGTTCCTTGCTACCTCAGCTGTTTCCAACTTTCTAAGCACTTGGCGTCAAATTTCCTAGATTTTTGTCATACGCAACAAAAGACTTGGGCAACAAACTTGTTGTTATGCCTGTCATTTACTTAATGCACGCACTTAGAGGCACTCTCTCGGCCAGAGGTACAGGTAACATCCACAGGTAATTGCTACATAAAAATTGCTTTTCATTTACAAAGACTGCCTTTAAAATAAAGCAATTGTTAGCAGGTAGAATTACTTTCAGGCTTTAAACTAAATCTAACTAAATCTAACTATGCGGATGTGAATTTGCGCATGCACGGCGAATCTTTTCTTTTGTCTACTTGCTGTTCTGAGTGTTGTTGTTGTTGTTTTTGCCACTTGCCACTTGCCACTTGCAACTTGCCACTAGCCAGCTGCTTAACATACCACACAGACACCAAAGCCAAACTCAATGTCAGATATTCAGTTTTGAACGCAGCGTGTAAGCGAAATATGTAATTATATTAAAGAAGCAAGTGCAACCAACTGCCAGACTGTTAGACGGGCATCCGGGAATCCGGGAAGACAGCCAGCTGCTGACTCTGTGCTGACTCTGTGCTGTTCCAGCTGTACCTGCCTGCACTCACTCTCATCTATTTATTGTTATGGTTTGTTTTTTATTTAAATTTATTACGCAATTTTGTTGTTGTTTCTTCTTTGTATATATCTTGTAGATCTTTTTTGTTGATTTTTTTGTTGCTGCTTTAGTTGACGCCTTTGATGGATTTATGCCAAGTCCATTGACAAATTGTAACGAACCTTTATTTGCTTATTGTCGCTGCATGTCATAATTTGAGGTTACGTTATGTATTTATTGTTGTAGATTCAGATATTTAGAGCAAATTTGAAAGCCAGATGATGGGTTTTAAAAAGTAATCTTTAAATATGCAAACCAAATGACAAATAATCTTTATTTTATACATTGATGGATCTGATAAAATTAACAATGTTGAAGACGTGTTCAAAGAAGTGAGTTTCAGTTTTAAATGTAGGAAAAAATATTTTGAAATGATAAGGGCTGTAGTCAAGGCCGTCAAAATTTTGCAAGTAAAAAATATTACCAATTTCGCGATGAAAAATTAGATACTCAATAAAAGAAATAAAAGTTTTTTTCACCTTCAGAACTAGAGTGGCCCTTTCCATTTTGCTTTCAGAAATTTAGAACATTGATTGTTTTCAATAATATGGGTCTACAAGACGATAAATTTGTCTCAGATATCTTGGAATTGGGTTTTTTTAGTATAACGCAAAAGTTCCGTCTTATAAGATTATTGCCATCATAGCTGAGGATATTAAAATTATTTCATGATGAAAATTGAGATACTCAATAATTCGAAATTGGAACATCACAGAAAAAAAAAATGTTTTTTTTTCAAATTATCGGGCTCTTTTTCACCCTCGGTGGGATTCCTCTCACCGTTTATTAAATTTTTTCGATAAGAATTTAAGAACATTCATTCAGCCACAAGCCACACAAATGCGTATCCGACATCTTGCGATTTGATTTTTTTTGGGATAACGCAAAAGTTTCGGCTTACGCTGTTCTCTGCCGGGATTAGAAAGGTGTGATTAGAAGGTGTTTGAAATCTGGCCATTCTCTAAATCCCCCTTTTGATATCAAAAATTTATGTGCTAATTTAAGGGTATTATTACTGGATTGATATTTTAGTGTGCTTGGGTTTTTATTATCCCCAAAAAAATTCGTTTAATAACATAAATTTAAAAAAAAAAATTATTAAACCTTAGTTTAGAAGTCCCGGTAAAGAACTTGAAGGGCGCGTAATTCTACCATACCAAAGAGTACGAGTTTTAAACTGCGTATTAAAATATGAACTAAATATTTCCCAAAAAAGGATAAACATTTAATTTTTAAGAAAAAAAGGAAAAGGAAAAATAGATAAATTAAAAAAGATACACCCAAAATATGGGTATACGTTTATTTTAAATTTGACGGTCACTAGATGACAAATAATTCGTTTTTAACGAAATATATCTTATAAATTTTTTTTGTTTTGAGAAAAATCGACTGTTTGCAACCGTGCATAATCGAAAATCGTGTCACTTTAAAAAAACCTTTATTTTCTATTTGAGAAAAATAGTTTGTTGGCACCTGTGCAAAGTTTAAAAGCAACAACTATAACTCGAATTTTATCGATCAATTTTTGGAAAGCCCGAGAAATTTTCAAAAAGAGAGCATTAGAATTAGAGATTCTAAAATTGCTGCTAGTGCAAAAAGCATTTCCTAGTGATAGCTAATAGATAATATAATATAAAATATATAAAATATATAATATAATATAAAATTCCTTGATCTGCCACAAATTCTTCTGACATAGGAATCGCATTAGAATTATTAATCTAAGCAATAAATTAGTTAATATAATTTGTTGTAATGACCACACAAGGCATTATTAAAAAAAAAACTTGTTGTTGTTGATTTCGTTGTTATTGCGATTGTTCTAACAGCTTATTGTCATCGCTAAATCAAAATATATATATGTATATAGTATATTCATATTTGAAAAATAAGGCATCATTAGACATGCTTAACTCTTGACATTTTAAGTAAGCCAGTTAGCGATGCCTTTAGTCATACCAAAAATAAAAACAAAAAAAAAATGCATATATAATTAAGCACAACAAATTAAGATACACACAAATCCACACCAAAAAATATAAGTAGATAACTGGATTGTACGCCAAAAACCAGTTTCTTATATACTAAACTGATGTAATTTAGATTTTTTGCATATATGCAATAAAAAAAAATGTGGTACAGTCGAGGCGGTGCCCGACAGTGGAATACCCTGTACCTTTTGTCTCGAAAAAATTTTTCCTGAATATTCCTTCTAAGAACTTTCCAATTGGATTTTTTTTTTTTTTTTGGTTAAATTCGATATTTATACCTATAAGTTCCGTATATTTTTACCGATTTTGATGAAACTCGAATGTTACGTCAAAGAAGTCATTTAAAGTATATGGGATAAGTTTCAAGTTGGTATGTTGAGGGGTGTGGGAGAAAACACGGTAAATCGATTGCGGGGGGTGGGGGGACCGCATCGATAAAATTTTGATGTGGATTTGTTCATTAGAGCCAAAAGTTGTGATTCTAGGTCACTTGTAACCATAATTACGTAGAGTCAAATATTGACGCAGTTTATAGGCAAGGGTGGTGAAATTTGTACATTTTTGACTATAACTTTTGCTGTATTTGTCCGACTTTGTTCATTTTTTACACACAGATGCATGTAACCACAACGCATCGCTCTATTTAATTTGAAAATATTAAACGGTGTGGCTAAAAACTGCGAAACTCTACTGCGGGGGAACGGGGGAAGATATCGACATGATTCAACAAACTTCATCTTCTCAGGAAATATGCGCACCAGTTGGTAAAGTTTCGTATCTCTAGCTCTTATAGTCTCCGAAATCTAGGTGTTCATACGGACGGACGGACGGACGGACGGACAGACGGACAGACGGACACGGTTCAATCGCTACCCGAGGTTATGATAAGCATTTCGGTGTAAAGGATTTGGGGTTTGCCACGCCTCCTTCTGTCCGTTACATACATTACACAAATCTAGTATACCCTTTGTACCTATAGGTACAGGGTATAATTATGTTTGAAACATATTAAGACCTATTAAACGTGCACCCATATTGTGGGAGTCATCTGCAAAAATACATAAATATATAAAAAAATATATTTGAGGAATAAAAATTGCAGAAAGGTCTTTCGCCTGAGTTGGCATCAGTACTCCAAAAATTCCAAATTTTTTTATTGACTCTTTTCGATAAATATTCAAGAAATATCAAATAGTTATGTCTAACCTCATGTACGCGTCGTAGATGACCTCCATTATACCGAATTTTACCATCTAAGGTGCGGCTGGTAAGGATTCAACAGTAATCAAAGAGAAAAACTAAAAAAACTCTGTCTTCTCAGCTTGGCCAGTCAGGCAGCCAGTTTTCAAAAGTTTCAAAAGTTCAATTGCCGCTAACACTATACCCACACACACACATATGGCAAAGAAAAATACAATCTTTCACACGTTCAATGGCTTCCGAGTCCAACAGCGAGCAAGTGCCTCAGCCTATATACTACGTAGCAGCTGGAGTTGGCATTGTCTTCTTCTTTTCACGAGCTTCTAGCTATCGAAATTGTTTATTACAATCGATGATAAATGATTGAAAGTAACTATTAGTTGGCACTGTGTTTGTTGTAGTTATTTTTCTTGCTTATTGAATTTACTGTCGGAAGCAATTTACAAATGAAGTTTGTTTTTTATTATTATTTTTCTTTCATTGATTCTCGGCCGTTTCTATTATTTTCATTGCGTTTTACTTTTTTAACATGTATTTACACATATGTATATCGATGTTCGCCTATTTATGCTAAGTTTACACTAGTCTACACTATAACAATGATTCGTGGCAAAGTATGACACAAGAAAAAAAAAGTTCACACCTAACAATCTAAGTGTTTGGACGCAAACTTATTTAAAAGTGAACAGTGCCCCTTTTTTGGTGGAAAAAATATGCAATAACAACAACGTTTCTATTTTGCAACCACAAACAAAACAAAAGCAACTTATTTTGGAAGCAAAAAACTACGGCAGCCCTATGTTCCTTGTAGGATTTTAATGGATTAACGATTGCGATTTTTTTTTGTGCGGTCTCATTGCATTCGATAAATATTGGGTCAGCCCAAGGTAAAATGATAAGGTGATGCCGCCTGTATGCCCACTCTCTTATTTTGTCCCTTATCGCCAGTGCTAACCAGGTTGTTTGTGGAAAAACGAAAGAAAGTTCGCAAATTCTCATAGTTCGAATGATAATATTTTACAAGTTTTGTGTGTAGTATAAGTGGAAATTTAAATAAAATATTTAAATATGTTCACATGTGTATTTGCTAAACCAGAATAATCAGGTTTTTCTACATGAAACTTTTTTTATGCGGTCCCTATCCACCGCATAAAAAAAATATTTTTTAATTGTTTTGCGAAAAACATTTTTTTAAGCTACACGTGAAGTTTTGAACGATTTTTTTATGCGGTCCTATCTCCCACACAAAAACAAATGTGACTGTAATTTTGAATTTTATTTTAAAATATGGCATAATTTGTTGCTTTGTTTAAATGCCACTAATGTGAGCCCAAAAAGAGTTTTAGATTATACAATCAAATATAATTATTTCAAAAAAGTTTCCTTCTTAAAAAAATCAGAGAAATTGTAAAAATCACCTAAGCGGTATCAAAACTGAGCAGCAAAAAGGAACAAAAAAATTAAAAACTATGTTGGAAATACATAGGAAGCTCACAAATTAGAACCAAATGGTTCCAAGGGTAGTTCTAATTTCTGAAATGTTCTAATTTATGAACGTATTTTTTCAATGAAAGAAGTAAATAAAAAACAGCTTGATTTCAATTACAACATTTTTATTTTAACTGCAGCATATAATCTTTTATGTCAGTTTGCTTTTTGGGTATATTCAAATTTACAGTCACATTATCGTGACGCACTGCCAATAGGTTACTATTACTATAACTGACCCATTCGATTTACACCAACTTATTAAATTATTAGCGCTTTCAATAGCAACATTGTATGAAACACTGGGTGTTACTTCTTCCAAGTCGTCGCTTTCAACAGAAGACACTATGTCTGCAATTTCTATGTCATCATCGATTGTATCGTTGTTCCATTCTTCTATGGCGACTATTGCAATTACATCATTTTGATTAGTTGCGATTTGCGACAGCAACTTTTGATTTTGTAAAAGGATGTTGTTATATGAGTTGTCTCTTATAAGTCGCGATAATGGTAAATCGTCTTCCTCATCATATTCTACAGAGTCGACGAAGAATTGCGAACTACACTTTCGGATACGTTATCCCAAGCTTCTTTCACCAAAAGAATCGCAATGTGCAGATCACAATCATTACCAATTAGCTGAGCAAGCAGTTTATTTCTATACATTAATTTGACTATCCTTATTGCATTTTGATCCATCGGCTGAACAGCTGCCGTTACGTTTGGATGCAAGAAGACCGCAACTATGTTTCCATCTTGACTTTGGATCTTCTCAATTGGTGCATGGGCAGAACAATTGTCAATAAGTAAAAGAGCCTTTTGTGGCAAATTATTTGCTAATGAAAAACGGGTAACCTATAACAGAAAAAATTTTTAAACAAAACTATTCATAAAACGTAAAAGTCCCTTTACCTCAGCAATAAAAGATTTATGAAACCAATCATGAAAAATGCGCGATGATTGCATTTTTAGAGTTCGCATATAAAAGTGGATTATTGAATCCTTTAAAGCACCTAGGCTGATGTGCCTTTCCAATTACAAGCGGCATAAGTTTGTGAGATCCATCTGTATTTGCGCCAAACAAAATTGATATACGCTCCTTTTGAATTTTGTGACCAGTTTTTACGCAGGCGGAAACGTAGGTTTTCTCCGGCAAGCAGCGATAAAAGAGACCTGTTTCATCGGCATTATAAATTTGTTGGTTTACCAGTCCCATTTCTTCAACCTTTGCACGCAGCTTGTGTAAAAACGGAGTGATGGTCTCGACGGCACTGGACAGTAATTCTCCGGTAATTTTAAGGTTACGTATGCCATGACGCTTTTTAAATTTGGTGAACCAGCCGTCGCTGGCTTTAAACTCACTTTCGGCTTTGTTTGGATAGATTCGTTTAAAAATTTGTTTAGCCTTTTCTTTTATAAACGGCCCCGACAAAGTGGACTTTTTTAAACGTTTATTTGAGAACCATTCATATAGAAGCCTTTCCATCTCTGGGTATTCCTGTTGGTGCATCGTTTTTTTTTTTGCCTGCAATTGCTTCCATAAACGCGTGTTTGTTTGATTTGATGTAGCTGATAGCTGACTTGCACACACTGTAATCATATGCTAATCTATTAGCTTGCACACCATTTTCTAATTGTTTCAATATTTTTACTTTAGTTTGTAAGCTCAAACTATTCTTTTTGCGTTTTGTTGACATTATTTGGACATGTAAACTATTCCTTTCCGCAGCACAAAATGAATTGCTTGTCCATGAAGTTGCCAATAAACAAAAACACCTGCAGAGCGTCACTTTTTTTGACAGTTCTAATTTAAAAAATCACGTTTAAATGGCTCCGCGCATGTCTAAATATTTAGGGTATTCACGCTTTGTGTTGAGTTGAGGAGTTGAAAAGTTGAGGACTTTTACAAAAACAAATACATGCTGTAAATCAACCCTACGTTTCGATTTTCAACTCAACTTTTCCTCAACCCAGACCCTAGTCTACTTTTTCCTGTTGAGTTTTTTGAGAAAGTGTTGCACAATGTGGTAATTCGCTGCCTTTTCAGCACTAATGCATTTGCCATTTTTTAGCCATTTCGTGGTATGAAAAGCAACGAGTTACCGTATACTCGTTGGAAAAAAGTAAGCGCCAAATTTAAAATAATCAAATTGCATTAACGCAAGTACAAAAAGGTTGCGCCTTTTTTGTGCGAAATTAAGTGAATTAGACATGATTACTTGTTTTTGGAGTTTACGCAAATAAAAGAGTAAAAATAGATGTACTACGCTTAATATATGCTGGAACTGTTGTGGAGTTACCCTCAGCATTTGAACAAATCGCTTGTCGTCGAAGGAACTGAGCACTTTCTGGCGCCAGTCAACTTACTTCGGGATGTGGAAGTGGCCGCCCTGCCGCAATAGCATTCAAGTCCTCTACATAATTATCTAAAACTTCTTCAATTTGTGCGTCGCCACGCAGAACCATAGTCGCTGTATTAAATCAAATTTAGTTTTTATACGATGAATTTGTTTTAGCAGACGAACCTTCAATAAAATCAATTTCATCCAAAGCCACTTTAGCAACAGCATCAGTCCAAATACACTTTACGCTTAGTCTCGGCATTTTTACATTAAAATGTTTAATTTAAATTCATTTTTGCAGCATTTCGCAAATCGCAAATGTAAACAAACACACGCAAGAAGAAGAAGCACAAATTCAAATACGGTTTTTCTGCAATTATGGGATTTTTGCAGCAATAAAATAATAAAAATCGAAGTAATACATAACTACTTTAGCTGCAGGTTTCATTGAAATAGATTTTATGCTTTGACTCGGCATTTTTAATTCAAGTTTTTTAATTTTAACGCAATTTGTTCCAATTTACAAATGTAAACAAACACAAGGAAGAGGAAGAAAACTCAACCGCTCAACTCATGAAACTCAACAGGGCTGTTCACGCTTTGGCCTGCGGACTTTTTCCTCAACTTTTCAACTCCTCAACTCAACACAAACCGTGAACACCCTAATTGATTCACTCTGTAGATCTTATGTTCTCATATGTATTTTTGCCTATTGGCAGCCCTATCGATAAAAGTCATGCGCAAACACACAAAGGGGAACAACACGATTACGCCTGTAAGAGGCAGTTTAAATTTTAAATACAACTTTAAATAACTAAGCAACATCTTTGTAATATTAGTTACGAATAATTCAAAAATAAAATATGATTATAAGTAAATGCATTACATATTTATTTTTACAAACAAAATTTTCGAGAAATATAAATTTGCTCACAAATTAGAACTAGTTCTAATTTCGGAGCGTCCAATGCAATGAAAAATTTGGTTCTAATTTCTTGAATTTCGAATTTGTGAGCGTTCTAATAAGTGAGCTTCCTATGTACTGACGTCAAAATCATAAGTCAAAATCTTGTAAAGACTAAGAAGTCGATCTGTTTATTTTCTACTATATTTTGATCTCGTTAGATTATATAAGTGTATAGATTTCATAACTGTAATGTATTTTACTTACAAATTGAATGAAAAATAAATTTTGTATTTGGCACAGTTCGGTTCCTGCTTGAAATACTTGTCACATGAAAAAATAGTTTATTTGAACTATTTACATTGGCAAACGTGTGGCAACACAAATTTTTCTAAAGTACTGGGCCATCTATGCCAATCTGTTACCAAACGAATAATTAGTGTAAACCTACCATAATTCAGATTTCATGTACCCTGAAACTTGTAGTTCAGTGTAAAACCAGTATTGATTATTTTGTAAAAGTTTTTTTTCTCTTCTTTCAGAGCTGCTCAAACTGTGCCAGACCCAAAAGTTCAATTATTAAAATTGCAAGCTTGGTACTCATTAAAACCCAGTATAACTTAGTGACCATAAGGCAAGTTTTCGTCTAAGTCATTTATTTCAGTTCTGCTCAAACTATGCCGAAACTTGTTGTTCAGTGCCAACCCAGCATAATTTATTATCCGTATGGCAAGTTCGTTTTCTCAGTCTTTTGTTGCAGTGCTGCTCAAACTGTGCCATACCCAGAAATTCACTTTTTTTTTTTTTTTTTTTTTTTTTTTTTTTTTTTTTGAATATATTTATTTATTGGCAATCAACCGAAAAATTCAAAAGGTTTTAATCCAATATTTATACAAAAATAAATCGCTACACACTAAATATAGGTGTGTGATAGGGCTTACATTACTACATATATACATATATACAATATTTACAAAAAGAAAATGTGCAAAAAAAAGATTCGACTGAATCTACAAAATACTCAGGTCTTTGTAATCTGCTAGAAAAAAAAAATTATAGTCTGAATTAGCGACATTAAACATTTCCTCATAAAATATTAATAAGACACATAGTTGCTATGTTAAAGCACGCCTTCTGAGATCATATGGGTGGAGTCGTTTCAGGCGTCTTCTTGGTCTATGACCGGCCAGGGCACATGCAAGAGAATTGGGATGGGATCGTAAGCGATCCGCGTAACGGCCGCTAAGTTTATTTAACAAGTCACCCACAAAAGGAATGCCTAGATCCTTGTGAAGGTTGCGATTACGGATGTACCATGGGGCATCAGCAATTTTGCGCAAGGTTTTATTTTGCAAAATTTGAATTTTTTTCATATAGGACTTAGCTGCGGTTCCCCAGACTTGAATGCCATAATACCAAGCTGGCATTATTATACTCTTATAGAGGATGCTTTTATTTTCAAGGGACAGCTTGCTGGTTCTGCCAAGTAGCCACTCCATTTTGCCAAGTTGCGCTCTGCACCTTGCTGTTATTATTTTAATGTGCTGTTTCCAGCATAGTTTTTTGTCGAGATGAATGCCAAGGTATGGGCAGAAATTCACTAAGATTCCAAACAGCCGAAACTTGCTATTCAGTTTAAACCCAGCATAACTTAGTTACGTTCCGTATGGCAAGTAAGTTGCCTAAGTCTATTGTTGCAGTGCTGCTCAAACTGCACCTGGTCTACAAAAATCAATTAAATTATTAAAATTCCAAGCATTCGGAACTTGTTGTAATGTAATTAATTAAAAAAAAAAAATTACGAATAACAAAAAAATTGTGTTGGGTAGAGAAAGTGTAACATGTTATAGATTGTATGTAGTATAGTGAGTATTGTGCTTATTGTTGATAAAGTTTAACACTGAAAAGTATTGAATCGCTTACACAGCCATATCTTAAGTATATAAACGAGAGTTTTCAATGGCTAAATTGTAGATATGCATGATGATAGCCAGTTTGTTTTGGATCTTGCTTCAAAAAGAGGCGTGTGCATACTGCACTAAGTGCTTAAAAGGCGTTGATGCATGCAGCGTTAATTGTTGTTTATTTCTTATTGTCGTTGTTGTTGTGCGACAATATGCTAAATAACTTACACTCCAATTGGCATCAATGAAAAGCACTTAACAAAAAAAAAAAAAATATAATAAAAAATTATGACGGCCAACAGCAAAGTGTTAACAGAACAAATCCGCAAAGAAAAGAAAGAACGACGAAAAGTTGATCGAACCTTGAAAATGCTTAAACAATTCGCCATCATCGAAAAATGAAAAAAATTGAAAAAGAAGTAGCAACAACTTGTTGAAGTTGCCGCTTTAAAAACACATTTGTGTTGAACACACAAAAAAAAAGGCTACAACTTAAGGTTATCATTAAAGCAGCCACAACAGAAGACCTGCTATCAAAGCGCAATAAACTTGAAAGTTACAAAGTAAAATAATTTCCAACAACGAACACAAAAAATTATGTACTACAAAAAAAAAAAATAAAAAAATTTGTAGTTTTTGTAGCTGCTGCTGCTTCTTCTTTCTCGGCTTCTTCATGTGCCACAGAGTAAGAACAGTTAGGCCACATTTTGGCATGTGTCTTGAGGTAGTCACAGAGTCAGGAGAGCGGCCTGCAATGCCAAGGGCCAACTCATGTCTTACATGTTGTAGAAGCTTTTATGAAGTAATTAAAGCGCATGAATTGGTCAATTCCCACTCTGGAAGTTGTTGTTGAATGATTGGGCGTGTTGCTGACCAGGCTAACAAAACTACAAGAACAACACAAAAAATATCAAGGCAAAAACTATCAGATAAAAGCCAAACACAATCCCAGTGCCAAATTTGGCATACTCTTTGGCTAAGGCCGGTACGCAGCAGTTCGTAATGCTTGCTTCCGTACGTTTGATTCCGAACACGTTCGTAAGCAGATAAAACAGTTCTGAACACAAAATTTAAAGCTATTATCAATGTTGCTCAAGACATTTCAGATCTGATTTTCCATATTTGGAATTTTTAAAATGATTAAGTAGCTGTAATCTCAATCGAATTTCGAAACAAATAAAATTACTATGACAAATGTTATTTGAAAAAAGTTGTTAATGTAGGCTTTTAATTTTAAGACCTGGGATGTTGAGAAGAATTTTAACAGGATCCAGTGGGTATTAGCTTACGAGTTTTACACTTAAAAAGACAACTGCGATTTATTATATCTATTCCTAAGACACAAATAATCTATTATATTCAAAAAAATTATTTTTTTGCAGTGAAACTGAAAATTTTAACCACTAGTTTACAGCTTCAGGGCACTTGCTTTCCCAGTCTGAGCCAAAAAAAAAATTTTTTAAATTTTTTTTTTTTTTTTTGACAAATTTTTTTTCTAAATGCTTTTCAAAGTTAAGGAAGTAATTGCTATTTAAACAATTTATGGTACTATAAAGTAAGGTATACGCAAATTACGACCCAGGTGATAAAAAAGTGTTTTAATAGGTATTTTGTTGTCACGATCTTAAAGCAGCCGCTTCTTTAAATGCCAATAAATGGGACTACGCTTAACTGGCAGAGTCCTTCATTTGCAACAGCTGTCAATCCGTGTTTGAAAAGATATATGGTTTTTTTTAATATCTTTCTAAGCCAGAAGTTGCTTTATATTGTCTTAGATGTCCTAATAAATCAGTGCCAACATTTTTAAGCAAACGCTCGTTAGCTCTACCGCTGAGATATACAACTTCCTGCTCAATGTTTAATAATGGCCGTCAACAGGAACCTTAGCAAAATCACACATCTTCCAAATTGAAAGAAATGAAGGCAGTTTAAATAGTTCCAACCAAAAGAAAGTAGCATAAGAATGGGATACAGCGTCCGGTTGTCCGAAGTGAACACCCGTACTGCTATGGCTACATAAGATTAGTATCACGACAGTGAAATGAGTTGTAATGACGCATTGTCGTAGCTTTGAAGATGATCAGAAACTGAAAGCTTCCAACACACAAGATATTTTAGGTCCCATAGCGGAACTGAGCCGTCCGGGAAATCTGCCCATAGCGGACCTGGCTGTCTTAAAATCAAAATAATTATTGATTCTATCATTAAAATCATTAATTGTAATATCTCAGCTATAAAGAAATATCTAATCTTTGACTATCTCCTAGTAGCTGGGCTTAAGCAAAATTCTTATATTTATATTTTATGACAAAAAACCAAAAACAGCTACGGACTTATCAAACTGCCCACGTGTTCTAGATTTAAGGCAAATGCTGCATTTCATGCTTGAGTTAATCTTGACAGTTGAATCTTGGAAAACATTTAAAGTAGTAAAAGTTGTCAAGATATTTCCCATACATACCATCATACAATTACAGAGCCATGCTTAAATATTGATATACTATAAAAAAAAGTAAATTTAATGAAATTGAAAGTCACGTCATTTAGACATGGCTTTGAAAGATTTGGATATTATTTTTGCAACAGATGTTGGATTAAGTTTATTGCAGCCGTTAATAATTTAATGCTCCAGCGGAAGTTTAAATAACATTGCAATTACAAGTGGCTGACATAAGGCAGCCTTGTCTATTAACTTTATGTTATGTTCAATAGAAATGCATAGATGATGGCGGTTGAGTATTTGTCAGAGAGAAAACAAGTGAGTAAAATCAAAAGTCAATAAAATACAATTAACATTTAATGTATATGCATTAACAGCGACAGTTTGTCACATTATCGCTTGGCCAATAAACAAGATAATTTTTATAAAAACTTGGCTAATACATAACACTTGATACTGTAATTATTTCATAGTATGACATTTAAAGTGAATATCATTCAGATTATGCTTAAAGATGTGACATTTTGTAATTTCCTTAATTGCAACTACCTTAACGTTGATTTTTAGTTTTTTAATGTTTTCTTATTTCGATAAATTGCAAATACAGGGTGGGCCATCTGTTGGTTTGGTTGTTAAACACTCATAATTCGGAACATACCTGTCCAAAGTGGATGCTCTTCGACATATGTCAAGTTCAAAACCACTCAATTTTAGTCATTGATCGGTTAACAACCGAACAACAACGATAACGAGGCGCCATCGTTCGCAAGAATTAAACCTTGCTAGGACTAATTTGCGCTTAAATTTGGCATGCGGAACTACATTTACACGCTTCCAAGATTGAAATGACGCAACAATTGAAGCCAACGGTCCATTATCAGAACAGCCAGATGAGTTTTCGTAAAAAAAAGTCATCGAAAATAACGATGTTCGCCTGAAGAGCCAGCCGCGGCGCCCATTTGGCCGGAATTCTTTGTCATACAAAAATGAGTGGTTTCAAACTTGCATTTGGTATATACATTAGCTCAATTTTGTTGGAATATATACGAATAAAATGCAATTAACAAACAAACCAAAAGATGACCCAGATATTTTAAGCTCAACATAATAGTACATATTTGCAAAAATTTACACTAGCCCTTTAGATTTCCGTTTCGGTCTTTCTTACTTTATAGGTACATAATCCCAACTATAATATGCACTTTGCTTAATTTCCATGAAATTCAATTCACTAAAACCCTTTTGATCTGAATTCCCCCTGTCCATATTTAATAAATATGTAGTTGTTTATTGAAACTTAGGTGGAAGTTGGAAAATGAAATCTTTGACACATTTTTACTGTAGTTATACAAATTAGTTCAAGAGTAATAATAAGTCAAAAATCAACTGGAGTTTAAAAAAAAAATAAAAATAAAAAGGGATGACACAGAAAGCTCACGAGATTTGGCTTCTGTTAGATTGCAAATCGCTTGAAAACCCATAAAATGAAATTTTGGGTACTTTTTGGCGAATGAATGCGCTGTAATGAGAATGAAAACTAAGAGTTGGTAGTGTTCAAAAATAATTTAAGTGAATTTTTTAGACACTTGTTTAATTAATTTTTTGTTAAATTCACTCTTCAACTAAATTTTTAATTTAATTTGATATCAAATACAGCAATTAATTTAGACAAATTAAAAACTCCCAAATTTATTTAATCGAACCACAAACTTAGTACCGACTCCTAAGTAAGCTTAGGCTAGCTCATCGACAGCGAATGGCGTATTGTACTGAGGATTTTGCTGGTAAAATTAAAGCCTGTAAAATTAAAAAAAGGAAAATTACGAGGGATTTGGAATCAAACCTAAAGAGATTTCGGTAGCACTACTGAATATATATTTTCTTTTTATTTCGTGAAATAAGTTAATAAGAAAATAAGTTTCTGGCCAAATATTATGTGAAATGCCGTCTTTATTAGCCGAATTAGGATCTGCTTCTTTAAAAACAACAAACCCATCTTACACAAATTCCAAAAGCACACCCATATCATTCCGTTTGTTGTTGTTTGTAATACAACTTCAAGTAAAGGCCAGGCCAATTTGAACTTTTGCTTAAAATCGCAAACACTAACAAGACTCAAAAAGTTGGCAAACTTTTTGACTAACTTTTTCTTCTGATTATGCCTCTAAGTCTGTTTGTTTGTTTACTTGTACATATGTACATACATACATATGTATGTAAGCACATACATACATACATAAGTGTTTACCGGCTGGCTAACCCTGACTTTACTCTTCATTGCACTTTTGGCAATGACAGCCAAAAGCCATGCCAAAGTAAAGTCAAGTCAAGCCAAGTCAAGACAAGACAAGCCAAGTGCTGAGAAGCAACCAGCTATGAGGCACAGATTCAGGCAACAACCAGCGCCAAACAAATGTCTATAAAGAGACAACAACAACAAAGACAGCAACAACTTGGTCAAAGTGTCACCCTGACACGTTTCGACGTGTTGTTACCACTGTTGTTGGTGTTGTTGTTGTTGCTGTAGCTGCCAAAGATAATAAAAAAAAACACTTTCCGTCTTTACGCAAAGACAAACCGCAAGGTACACAAATCGCATAAAGAAGCTTTGGGAAAGGCACCAAAGCAGCAACTACACCAACAACAACAACAACAACATCTTTAGAGTTTTTGAGCAGGAAGCCAACCAACGGCAAACGAGTCACTAAGTGTCATCGTAGTCGTCGTTGTCGTCTCCGTCTCAATGGAATATTGTAGGGAAGCATATGCCAGTTGCTTACTAACGTATAATCTATGTACTCTGCATGCGTCTCTTAATATACACTATGTACATTGTAGCAGAGAGTTTATTAGCTTTGTCTGAAAAGTTGCTATTTTTAACAAAGGAAGTAGTGCCTTATGGAACTCAATTTCCAATCGTATTGGATACACGAACAAACAGCTACTATGAGAAGAGATCCAGAGAAAGAAGAAACTCTCTCTATGACAGATATAGAATCTCGATGCTCGATGCTACACGGGAGCTAAATAGAACCGTATGGTCGCAGTGCAGCTAAGAAATACTTCCAACACAAATGTGACGCCCTATCCATCACTGAATTTCCCATCCTAGCCTGAAGAACCAGTGTCTCTTTAGCGGACATAAAATCTCGATGTTTGTTTTGGCAATTGGACTAGCTTAAAAGTTCAAGCCAGAAACTCTCTGTTTAGCGGACATAAAACCTCGATGCTCGATGTTCTCCGAGCCTCCCAAGAAATGAAATTTGTTTCGGTATTTGGACTGGCTTAGAAGTTCTAAGGCTAGCAGGGAGATAAGTACTCGCATTGCAGCTGAGAAATTCTTTCCGGCCTAGCCAAAAGAAGGATATCCCTCTTTGACGGACTTGAATATCGGAATATTGATGCTCTAAATCTTCCGACTAAAACCATATAAAATTTGTTTCGGGAGTTGGACTGTCTGAAGAGGTTTACATCTGTCAGAGAGCACAATCTAAAGGTTCGCAGCGCACCTGGAGAATTCTTCCAACACAAACGTGACGCCCTAGCCAGAAGTAGGACACACATCTCGATGGTCGATGTCACCCAACACTTTTCCCACCAAAAGAGATATAGTTAAGCATCATCTTAAGGCTTCTCATTCAAATGTTGTAAGTGGATAGCTTTTAAGAGTAGCTGCAACTGCAATAGTTGAAGGGTATACAATATTAGAAGTTCCAGACTTGGCATTGCTTTCAACTTGATTTTGTGGTTGTCACAGAGAGAGGCACACCTGCTACCCACTTAGCACTAAAAACCGCACTCACTTCATCAGTCACTTGGGTTTGTTTGCAGCTAGTTTTTGAGGGCATGATGAGGCTTCATCGATTTCTACGTGTTTAACGTCTATGCCACAACTTGTGGTCAATTCAAGCAGGAAGACTGGGATGAAGACTCAATTCAGTTGGTCAAGTGGCTGGAAATAAGTCAGTGTGACAAACAAGATTTAAGCTTCTTGGACAGCAAACTAATGCTGACCTTGGCCCATGAACTTTTATGGTCAAAAGCAAAGGGCGAGCGCATCACAAACCAAGCCATGTTTGGCCAAATAGTAATTTTAATGGTAAACCAATTTAATTTTTAATTGCCTTATAAAATGTTGTAAAAAAAATGAGAAAAATTTAATTTTAAATGCGGAATGCTGAATGCAGTTTAAATGCGAGGTATTTTGAAATTTAAATGAGTTTGTGAGTCACCTTCACAAAATTTAGATGAATTTGAGCGATATGACATATTAAATGTATAATGTTGACCTTAGACCCAGATATTACAGATATTACAACAAAGTGCATTTTAAGTTAAATGTTTAAATAAATTTTAACTAATTTCATGCAAATTAGTTAGAGCTTCGGGGCAGGCTTATACAATCAAAAAAACGAACTAAAGAAAAGGCTTAAATGGCTTTTTTGCTGGGGTGGGTGTTGGCCACTTGCATAATTAAAACTGGCTATATAATTTCATTTTCATGCAACAAAATGAAATTGGAGCATGCCCCCAACATCAACAACTATGGGCAATTATTGTTTCCATGTTAAAGAAAAGCAGCACGAAATGGTTTTTTTTTTAATGTTTTATGCATTTGTTTATTGCAAAATTTGTACACAAAAAACCGAAACCGAATACGAAATGATAAACGACTGCCCCGCCCCGTCATCTAACCAGAGTTATGGCCCAAAACTCTATAGTCTATATATATATATAGTTTTTTTTTAAACAATTGTCTTGTTTGGCGGTTTGGCTTTAATTGATGGTATCGTGATTGCGATTGCCAAAGCACCATAAAAGTTCCAGCCAACAAGTTGGGCGTTGGGGCGTGGCATATCTTAACAAGTTATCAAATAGCATTGAGTTAAATAAACAAAGTGTGCGAAGATTTGTGAAGCTAGCAATAAAAAAAAATTAATGTTGTCACGGAAATCTGCAGCTAACCAACCCAATTACAAATCTCGCTGCCACTGACAACTGTTTTATATGGTTAAAAACTTTTATTATCTTATGTCAACATTTAACAATTTTTTAAAGTTCGACGTCTACAAGATTTCATATTTTGGACCTCTAAGATCGATTTGTAGAATTTGGACTGTCAGCAAATAATATTGTTGTCTTAGATTGGACTCACTAGAGCAAAATCAAACCTGTTCTTTTTTTATAATTAGTTGATCTTCCCCTGTGGAACGATGCGGAGACTCTAGCTCTTGAAGCCATGTCTAGGTCTCGGTGTTCTTACGGACGAAAATATAAAGATTATATGGTCTTACATGCAACCTTCTGTCTGCTATATATATTACTCAAATCTGTTATATACGTAGCCTTGGCCCTTGGGGTACAGGGTATAAAAATAAGCTTGAATATAGTTCCAAACAAGCAAGACTATGAATAAGGAAATCTATTAGACTTTCTCAGCCTGACATTTTTAGAATTCTCCTAGTCTACTCTGATTACAATCAAGATCATACAAATGCCTCATAAACGCTTTAAAAGCAGCATAATCGTTTTCATATGATATATATCTAGATATTTGTATATACGTAGCTCTAACATCATTAGGAACACGCAATGCCTTCAAAACTGTAAACAACAAGTGGCAAATAAAAGCAGGTCAAAAAGCAGTTGTGGCAGGCAGCAAAGAAAATGCCAAAGTGATTAGCACAAAGCTGCAAGCAGTCGACCACAACGTCGACGTCCACGTTAAATACTGACGTCGCGTCGCTGTCGACAGCGCTGCCAAGACAACAGCTACAGCTATATGGCCAAAAACATATAGACACGGTAATTATTCAAACTGAAAATCACATCAGCTGCCAAAAAAGTAGATAAAAAAAACAGATTATCATCATTATTAAGCTAGGTTTAGGTTCAATTCTGCCAGCCCCAAAGCAACAAGCAACATTATCTAGGCTAATAGGACACAAACAGACAGAGAGACATAGAGACAGACAGATAACAAACCGTCAACAGGCAACAGTTAACACAGCATCCAAAGAACCAATCCATGGTCAAGTGGTTTTTTTTTCTTCAAATATTTATGCAAATCATCGAAGATACACACTTAAAGGTGAGTATGTGTGTGTGTGTAAATAAGTATCTGCTATTTGACAAATTATTGCAGTGAGCGGTGAGTACGCAAATTTTAAATAAGTGGCAGCATTAATCCATGTTTACTCCAAAACAAACAACAATTTTAATAGCCATGCTAATTCGGGTGCGAACAAATTTAAAAAAAAAAAAAACAAATATCAGGGCTGGGCTTTGCACCTAACTAGCGTTTTTATTTTGCAATTGTATCGAACTGAAGCTTCACGTATTTTTGGTCTTCCAAACGATCTTCTAGTGTATTACTAAGGGTTAAGCTAAATTTTGCGTGTTACATTTGAATCCTAGTAAAATCCTACCACGTAGCCAGGAGGTGGGCTCAGTTGCCAAAGCCATCTAGTTCTAGGGATTACGTTCAGCAGCAATTCGTTTATGTGCTGCTCTAATGAACTACTCTCAGTAAATCTATCTTTCTTTCTATCTTTCCAAAATCCATAAAGGTACATACATGCTCCAGACAGTAAAATCATCCGCATGGACAACCTTACTCGTTGCAACTTTTAAAGGTTCTAAGGCGTAGTATAATAGTAGTTCCAGACTAACCGCACTTATGAACTCACATTGTTAAGTTCTAGTTCAAACTTTTCGAATGGTATATTACGTATACGTAATGAAAATGCTGTTTAATAGACAATTTAAAAATATCTCTCAAAACTTGAAGGCTGTTTATTTTATGAGCATACACATCACAAAAAATACAAATTATTTGTAAATCTAATCAGTTTTGAAAATATCTAATCCCTGACGTAGCTTGTTTAATTTGTTCAGTAAGTACATCAACTATGCGCCATGCAACAAAATCTTTATAATTTGACTAGGTGTCCAGACTTTTGTGATGCTTCTTCTACTCTGCCTTTACCAGATTTGTAGCTTTAAAAGCTTATAACAAATTTTTGGCAAAACTTGGAAGATGTCTATATACATAAGCGATTGACAATATTTTATGTATAAACTCTTAAGCTTGACTCTCTTTTTAGCTGTTTTTATTCTATCAACAGATTTTATTTCAGTTTTGACTGCTCTTCCAGTAATGGCGGCTAACATACAAAGATGGTTTTCGAAAACGTCACCTCGAAGTGCATTGGGCCAAGAAAGACTAAGTGGGTTTGCTATGATTTTAGCCCAGGAGAATACAAGTATTATACAACTTTAGCAACTTGTATTTCAACTTTTATTTTCAAAAATAAAAATTTTTAGTTCATGTTAATAATAAAAAAAATAATATTAGGAAATATGACAAAATTTTGAATTTTTTTTCTCCAAGTTCTTTCCTAGCATTCAGCTTTGTGATATCGACCACCTTTCTCTCTAATGGACTTACAGCGATATTTTTGAATTCACAATCTCATAAAACAGGCTTTCTCTTTTTTTTTTTCTCATAGCTAAAAATTTTGTATTTGCGAAAAATATTTAATTCGGGATCCTTTTGTGAGTACGTTTCTAAAAAAGATTCAGTCACTGAAATCGCTGTTAATACGCACATAGACTTAAATATAAAAATTCTTCTTTTTCTAAAAAATGTATTATATATAAATCAGTTGAGTACTCCTTTTATATGCAAAAAAATAATTGATTTAAGATCTTTTTGCCTAACTTTTTGTAAGTACAGTCGCTGAAATAAACTCATATAGACATACAAAATGTTGTACTCTTTGGGTTAACCGTAATCCTAGAAATTTATGCCTAAACTTCAATGACGCGTCAAAATCGGTTGAAATCACATAAAATTACATTTTCGGGTTCGTAAGAGAGATCATGTTTACTACATTTTATTGGGTTCTATGAAATCGAATCCAAGGTCCGAAAGCCCCCAGCTCGTTTGGGTTCTGACGTACACCCGAAGAAACTGCATAAAACGAGGTATGTTAAAGCTTATGTCAGGTCCCTAACGTGCTTGGATTTTTTCGAACCTTGGATTCGAGCCTTGGACACCCCCATGCAGAAAGTCGAAATAAATTAACTTTTATCAATTTTTTTTTTTAATTTATTGTAAATGATTTAATTGAGCCTTTGCTTTAATAGTTTGGTTCCGCTGGCACTGAACCTTAAAATTAAACTTTTCAAAGTTTTTAACCAAGTCTCATAGGAAATCTACTAGCCTTTCAGCTCTGACAAATGTAAGTACTTTCACATGCACTTTAATCATTTCAGACTGTTAAAACTTTGTAAATATGATTGGACTATTTTTTAAAATTTAATTAATTAATAAATTTATTTTAATTTATAGTCCCAAAAAGTCATATACCATTTTTATTTCATACCATAAAAATACCGCTTAACTGCAATACTTTGCTTAATTATTAATTCTATAATTGCTTAAGAAATAAAGTAAAAAAAACTTTTTTATCACCTGCAACAATCGTTAAATTTATTAAACTTTTGTTAAAGAAAATATAGATCGTTTTAATAGCTTTATTTAATGCTCACTTGGAGCATTCACTCTCCTTAAAATCAATCAAGTTCTCTTTTTTATCGTCAAATCTATTACACTTTTTCCTTCGACAATTTTTCAATTCTCCTTTACACTTTCTTATATTTTTTTTATGCATTTCGTTTATTATTAGCTTTCTTTAATTGTTTTGTTTTCTCTTTTTGCATTCTGATGAGCGACGAAGTGTTGCACTTTTGTATGACCCCTAATAGTTTACTTACAAATAGAAGAAAGAAATAAATGCACTGTATTATGTTAGAGAGAGCAATGTATGACTCTTAGGCATCAAAACGAAACGAAAAGAGATATTTGTTTGTAAAAATATTTGCTTACGTTTTCTAACACTCATTTGCAATTCTTTGCTAACCGTTTTGAATGCTTTAGAAAAAAAAGCTCTTGATACATAAATTTTTTCTTTACAAAAAGAAAAACATCTGTTTGCAACCTGCCAATGTGAATGCTCTATTGATAACAGCTGCTAATAGGCACCTCTGGATTTAGGATCATATTGCGTATGGGTGATAAGATACTGCAAGTGCGCTGGATATTCTAGGTTTTCAGAGTGTATAGTTATGCCAGGGGAAGTTTAGCGTGTGGGTAGAAAAGGCTAAAAAGAACTGTCACGACTGGAAAAAGTCTTTTCATATCAGTTGACGACTGAATGCTCTATCAGCACTGGACTAACTCCTTGGGTATAGACCCTGTAAAACGAAAGTCCACTCTATGCTCCAGTTCTTCTTTTATCGTAATACTGGAACACCATTTATCAAAGATTACAGAGCTGCTAAATCACATAGTCACTCACCTCCCAACATTCTTGAGATATTTTGTATGATACTCAAGTTTTTTAAATGACTACAATATTAATTTCCAAATGTTCCCAAAATACTGTCCTTAATGATACATTCCTCTCTACAGCAATGCCTTAACATTGATACCATGACTAATATAACCTCCGCAAAATTTACAAAAAATCTTGATAAAAATAAAATTTGCAATAAAGTTGCAATTTAAACTAAATCAAAGCGGAAAACGTCACGAAACAGCGGAAATTCCAGCTAATCTGCGCTGAAAAATTCCAACTAAGCATCAACAAAAAAAAAAAAATTAATCGATAAAAGTCTATGCCTTGGCGCTGCGCGTTTAGTAGCCATTGAAAATCGGTACAAGATAGATGGGAGCGTGCCTAATTTTTGTAGCCTGTCACGAACACGAAATAACAACTTGAAATAAAGTAAAGGCCCTCGTAAAAAGTTAGGGCTCACGCCAAGCTTTGCCTAGCCCGAAATTTATATAAAAATTATTTTTATCACATTTCAGTTTAGTGGCATTAGGTTAAAATTTTAATTTAAAGTTCATTTTTGTATGCCATTAACATTAAAAATAATAGTTTCCAAAATTTTAGTATATTTTTAAAATATATAGAAGAGACGCACATTTGCCATTGATTTTGACATTTGAAACAAAGAGGAATATTTTTGCAATTTAAAAGGAATATTTTTTTTCTTGAAGAGTCTTAGTGGCTTTCTATTTAATCTTAGGTCTTTGTGTTTCTGATGTTTATATACTTTATAGAATAAGATATATGTTTATGATTAATTACTTCGTAATTGACTTCAAACCACATGCCGGATCATCCACATAAATTCAGTGTTCGATTAATAAATAAAAAATACTGAATATTCAGCTATGATTTCATGTGCGATTGAGTACTGAGCCTAGACGCGTGCCAAGGGTTTTTGTGATCCAATTAAGACAGACACCCGATAGTCACGAAGAAAAGCCCCAGCTCGCACCCATCTCTAGCTCAATATTTTATTGGGACTCGCAATCAAAGCATACAAAGTTGTAGCTTCCATTGGTAACACACGGTGTGGCAAGGGCGGGGGCGTTAGCTACTTAACCTTTTGCAAAATCAAGTCTAATCGAATAAGCCACATCTTTTGTTGTTGTAGCTGTTGTCGTTTTTGTTGTATTAGCTGAAATCTGAAATTTTCAACAAATTTTTTTTTTGTTTTTTTCTAGCTATGTGTAGCTTTTGTATCTGCCCCTTTTAATGGCAGCCGTTTCCTGCAACTGCCACACAGCAACAACAAATATATGTACATACTAGGCAGTATATAAAAAATGTACAAGAAAATATTTGCTGTTGCTCTTACTGTTACTATTGTGGCAAAGAAAAATTGGAGTAAAAATAGATCTCGTGCCGAACGGTAATGCCAAGGAATGTTCGCAAAAGTGAGCGGGGTGCTAGGGTCGCGAGAGCTGGCAAAGCTTGTTAGATGTTAGACCGTTAAGAACGTAACAAGTGCCTGGACGCAAGGAGTACCTCCAACTGCCATGTGGTTGTTGTTACATTTTTTTTTGGTTTTGTTTTTGTTTTTTTTTTTGGCCAAAGAGTTTACAAATTTATTGGTAAAGCGTGTTGAAAGCTCAACGACAACGACAACGGCCACAAGCACGAGAGGATGGGAATGGGAATGCCAGCCAATGCGCCGTCGTCGTCGTCAATGACTGAGCTGAGTGGACTTGGGCTAATGCAATGAATGGAATTCGTTCTGAACTTTGTTAACCTTCTTGGCTAGTTGCAGGAAGCTGCCGCCTAGTTCCAATGCATTTTGCCATCAACATTAACATTTATCAACTGCTACAGTTGCCAGGGCCAAAGCCTGGTCTCTTCCAGCTGAGGTACCACTACTCCGCTCAAGCCCAGTCCAAAACTTGTGCTAATGATAATGATGATATTGACGTGAACGTTGGACACTGGACATTGGGTATTGCCTGCCACTCTGCCTGCCTTCTTGGCCAGCTAGCTGTCTTGGCTTGTTTACTAACTGCCAAATGGCCGCTTGCAATTGCCAATTCGCTTAGCTAATTCATATTGGCAGGCCGTTTGTCTTTATCGCGAGCATCTCCAGCAAAATTTATTGATAAAATGTGGCTCGAGTGAAAGGCAGCGGCAACAGCAGCCGCCGCATCCGTAGCATTCACAAAGAACTGCAACTTGGGATTGCCTAGGCAAGCGCATGGGCTGCAACTTCAAGTTTGGGATTTTATACCCTATAAAAAACTCTTAACTTAGAGAAAAAAGCTTGTATGCCATTTGTTAGAATCCGCATAACAAAAGTCAACATTCGTTAAGTTAATTATCACAAGAATAAAAATCACTGAAACCTCTTACGAATATGATTGATATGTGCAAGGTGGTGCATTTTACTCTAAAAGGGTATGGGAATAAACCAAATTGTTGCATTGGGGTTTCTGAAAATCGAAACATCATAAGCATCATCTCATTTATCTTTTAATTGAAAACTACGTGGATTAAATTAATTTGGTTTTCTCATCTTCAAGACTTGTTAACTTGGTGGATTTGATATCAATATCGTTCATACCCATTTATTCAAAAAGCATGTAGATGACAGCATTGCCATCCTGCAGATACATAAACACATGTGGCAACACTGGACAATAAATACATTTTTTGCAAATTAAAAGTAAAAGCATGGAAATTATTGAGTAATGAACTGTGGAGGTTTTTAAAGTTGAAAGATGGTACATGGACGACAATTTGGCCACATTTTCAGCTAGGCTGCAAACAACTTGCCAGCTTTTTCCATTCCATTGTCACACTTCCTCCAAATTTGTGTATCTTAAGGACATGCATTTAATCAAAACCAAACACAACAAAAATCTAAATGGAATTAAAATTCACCCAGATTGCGATCTGTGCAAAAAAAGTAACATGAAAAAATTTCCAAATTTGTGCACTTGAGAAAACAAAACACAAAAAATCTACATAGACTTTAAATACACCTAGATATCAATCTGGGTAAAAAACGTAACATGAGAAAACGACTCTATTTGTTATTTTTTCCGCCAAAATTAATCCCTAGTCTACAAAACTAAAAAAAATTATGCCCATTCTATCTGAAGATTTTGACTTCTTTACCACGCGTAATTAAACTAATATTGGTGGGAACGATTTAAGGATCTTCTGTCCTGTCCTGTCCGCTAGCGCTAGTGCTCTTCAGACAATCCAACTCCCGATGTACGGTGGGATTTTCTGTTGTAGCAACAAAAATTAAAATTAGTTTTTGAGAGGGTTTCTTAATTCCTTCACTGAACATATCATTAAAAAGTTTATCCAACTGATAAGAGTTTTTAATTGTTTCTAAGCTTTAGAGACTCGCTTTGATTGTGTTTTCAAATACAACATAGAACTAGAGATGGGCGCAGGGTGAGATATTCTTTGCGACGCACAAAATCCCGAGACTTAAAAAGCTAAAAACGTGATATTTTTTATCATTTATTTTTATTTAAATATTAATTTAATTTATTCTACAAGGTCATCAAAGCATTGTTGTAGCCAAAATCCCTTTAAGTCGAAGACCACAATTTTGTCAGAAGCTACGTTTTATAATCATTTTCTTCTTTGCTTGTCATCTGTTTCCTAACGATGTGCAAAAAATCGTTTGAGAACTGTGGGAGGCTAAACGAAATTTGTCAAATTTTTAGACCCCTTCGTGCAAAATCTTCACTTAAGATCACTTTATTTTTACTTTATAAGGACTATGACTTAAGTTCATCGTTTTTTAGTATACTCTGTGTTTTAAAGTTATGAGTATATTATGATTGTGCAAGGCTATGCAGCATGGAGACACCGAAGGCCAACAAATTAACTCAAATATGTTCAGGCGGATAAAACAAATCGATGTGGATATGTTTGTTTGACTGTCCGTCTCTATGAACGCCTTTGTACATAATTTTGGATTAGAGAGGCCAAGTGAGTGTGGGCTTAAAAAAAAATTGAAAAACTCCTTTTAAGATATTAACTAGCTTCTTGTACCAACTTAGACCTTCAAAATACTAAGCATATGTCAAGAATTTCTCTAAAAAGCGCACCAAATATATAAAAGCTCTAGGGTATTTAGCAGTCATTATTTTATTTGATTATGATTTTCTTGTACTTGTCTGCTTTTGAGACCAGACAGCTGTCCGTGTTGGTACTTGCACATTTTTAATTTCGTAATATAATTTATTTTGCTAACAAAGTTGCAATCTTTTCGTTGTTGTTGTTGTTGTTACCAAGTTTCTAAATAATTTATGCTGACCCATATTTTGGTTTTGTCGAGCCAGTCAATCAATAAAGACAAGAACAACAACAACATCAACTGATATAGACTAGCTGCCCATCAACGGTCAACATCTTTGTGGCCGTGTCAAAATGGCAGCAACAACAATATTGGCCACGTTTTAATGAGTTTTCATTGAAGCCGCCAAAAAACAACAACAACTCCAACAACCATAGCTACATCTTTAATTATTGCAAATTTGTTGTTGCTTTTGTAGTATCTACTTGTAGCTGTTGTTAACCTGCAGCCATAAGATCGCGTTAAGATCTTTCTTTTTCTTATTAAATGTAGCCAAAAACGCTAAAAACCGTTTTGTGACTAATTTTAATAAATGAAGCGTGTTCTGCGATAATTAGAAGCTGCTCAAAACAAAAACCCGAAAAAAAGATTTACAAAAAAAAAAAAAGAAACTACAAATGAAATAAAATTAAGGGGGGCCACATATTTAACTCTCATTACGAAAGGCTAACGAAAATGCTCACGCGAGCACGTTGAGTGGGCAGCTAGAGGAAATTGAACCCATTTTTATGGACAAAGTGCTTAAGTAACATGCTCCAAAGATCTATTCGGTTAATAGCTAGAACGGTTCTCTATTTATGCTATAAGTGTGTGCGTACAAATAGAGGCTACTGTTGCTGCTATCATCAATGACCACCTGAGTGGTGGACGACTGACGAGGCTTTGGTAGTTGGTTTGCTTGGTTTTTGTTTTTCTCTCGTTTAAAGAGCTTGTCGAGCAATTTTAAAACTTGGTCTAATGGTTTCGCCATTGGCATGTTTTTTGTTTTTTTCTTTTTAACAGAACAAATATTTCTAACTTTGAGTTATGGCCGTTATGAAATATTACAGTTATGGTATTACGTTTGGGGAATATTAGGGAAAAATTATTGTATGAGGAGAGGGGCGCAGATTATCATTTATGTCTTAGATTAAAGGCTAATTATAGTAAATATAAATTTCTTAACAAAAGGTATCACAGCGGGTAACCAAATCACATATTCAGAGGTGTGGCAGAAAAGTCTGGATGGTTTTACCTTAAGTCGAATTTGAAAACTCCAAAAGAATTCGTCGGGGCTCTAAAATGAAATTTCTAACTCCTGCATATGTACTATTTTATTACGGTCCTTAAACCTTTTCTAAGATAAATATCTAAATTAATAATAAATTTGTATGGAAAATTTCTTTGCAATATGAAATCTCTAAGCTTTCAAGTCCTAAATTCAATAATATTTTAAAAAAATGGGACTTAAAAACAGGGACACGGAAAATCTAAATCCACGGAAGAGGTCTTATTGTTTTTCTTTCGGCGGCATAGTTGGTATATTGTATTAAGGAACTCTGCATAAATGCATGTAAACCGGCAAATGAATCATTCGG